>JAXCHO010000016.1:20360000-20730000 GCA_036630365.1 Acanthiza pusilla | reverse complement strand
ACTGTTACGGGCAGCCCCCCCCACGGGGACCTCGTTAGTGGCATAGGTGCCTGATGGACTGCCTGAACGGGAACTGATTTTTGATGGCTGCCGCGCGATTTTTCTCTGCTTCTACCACTGTGGACGGGGCGTGCGGCGCGTTTAAGGGCCCCGGGGAGGGTCGGGGCCGCGCCCCCTGAGGCCGGCATCGGCAACGACGGCTCGGGCGCGGGCGCGCGCCCCCCCCATGGAGGACCTCCGGCGCGAGCGCGGTTGAGGGGCGGTGCCGGGGGCGTGGGAGCGGGCGGAGCGAGGAGAGGGGACTGGAGACGACACGCGGGGCGGGGCGGAGGCGGTGCGAGGGGCGGTACGGTGGGCGGTGCGAGCGGCGGGGGGGCGAAGGGCGGGACGGAGGGCGGTGCGAGCGGTGGGGGGGGCGAGGGGCGGAACGGAGGGCGGTGCGAGCGGTGGGGGGGCGAGGGGCGGGACGGAGGGCGGCGCGAGCGGTGGGGGGGCGAGGGGCGGGACGGAGGGCGGTGCGAGCGGTGGGGGGGGCGAGGGGCGGGACGGGGGGCGGTGCGGGCGGTGGGGGGGCGAGGGGCGGAACGGAGGGCGGTGCGAGCGGTGGGGGGGCGAGGGGCGGGACGGAGGGCGGCGCGAGCGGTGGGGGGGCGAGGGGCGGGACGGAGGGCGGTGCGAGCGGTGGGGGGGGCGAGGGGCGGGACGGGGGGCGGTGCGAGCGGTGGGGGGGGCGAGGGGCGGGACAGAGGGCGGTGCGAGTAGTGGTGGGGGTGCTCCGTGACGTCTCGCTGTATGGCGGTACTGGCGGCGCGGCTGCGCCGCGCCGAACCTTTCTAACTAATGACCTAATCAACTAGTTGTTCAATTAAGTAATTATCTGATTGAGGGGGCTGCGGGTTCTGCTCGGGATGGGTGATTCACACGGGTGAACGCGATCGCACGAGATAGTTTATTGGAGGAGAGAGGGGTGTTGGTTGAGAGAGAGTTTCTGCTGGTCAGAGGAAGGAGCGGGCGCTTCGCGCCCGCTCCTTCCTCTGAAAATTACTTACTACTCGTTTGCATTACTCCCATCTGGAACAGTAATTAAGTCCCCTAATTACTGGCCCCAGGTGCCTGCCTATGCCTCGGTTGGCATGGTAACGCTTGCGCATGCGCATTGATCGAGATCTCGAGATAGATAGTGAGATAGTTTTTTGAGGGAGGTTTTGTTTGGGACCAGTAAGTAACAGTCATAGGAGGGAGCGGGCGCTTCGCGCCCGCTCCCTCCTATGACCGGGAAGGAGCGGGCGCGAAGCGCCCGCTCCCTCCCGCTTCCCCCCCTGTCCCCCTCTCCCCTAGGGGGGGGAGCGGGCGCTTCGCGCCCGCTCCCCCCCCGGCCCCCCCTGTCCCCCGGGGGGGGAGCGGGCGCTTCGCGCCCGCTCCCCCCCCGTGCCCCTCTCCCCTAGGGGGGGGGAGCGGGCGCTTCGCGCCCGCTCCCCCCCCCTGTCCCCTAGGGGGGGGGAGCGGGCGCTTCGCGCCCGCTCCCCCCCCCTGTCCCCTAGGGGGGGGGAGCGGGCGCTTCGCGCCCGCTCCCCCCCCCTGTCCCCTAGGGGGGGGGGAGCGGGCGCTTCGCGCCCGCTCCCCCCCCCTGTCCCCTAGGGGGGGGGGAGCGGGCGCTTCGCGCCCGCTCCCCCCCCCTGTCCCCTAGGGGGGGGAGCGGGCGCTTCGCGCCCGCTCCCCCCCCCTGTCCCCTAGGGGGGGGGGAGCGGGCGCTTCGCGCCCGCTCCCCCCCCCTGTCCCCTAGGGGGGGGGAGCGGGCGCTTCGCGCCCGCTCCCCCCCATGACTAGTAAGTGATTGTCAGACGAGGAGCGGGCGCTTCGCGCCCGCTCCTCGTCTGACAATCACTTACTAGTCATTGCCATTACTCTACTCCCAGCTGAACACTAATTGCAGCCCCTAATTACTGCCCCTATATACTATATATAAAAGAAGAAAAATAATAAGTATTGCGTTTTGCTGCAGCACTAGAAAATCACTGGGGCCCTGGGAGTCGTGCTCATTTCTTTCTACTTCTTTCTTTACTCCCAGGGACACAGTGATCTTCTAGTGCTGCTTTAACTCTACTTTGCCTAACTGGATTTCTAACGTAAAGTTAGAAATCAAGTTAGACAAAGGAGAGTTAGACTAGATAGAAGAAAGACTTAGACTGAGAGGAGATAGAGAAAATAGAGGAAACAGAGAAAATAGAGTTAGACTTAGAGAAAACAGACAAAAGAGAGTTAGACTTACAGAAAATAGAGAAAATAGAGTTAGACTTAGAGAAAGGAGGGAAAATAGAGTTAGACTTAGAGAAAAGAGACTTAGAGAAAATAGAGGAAAGAGAGTTAGACTAAAAGAAAATAGAGAAAAGAGGGTTAGAGTTAGAGAAAATAGAGAAGTTAGAGAAAATAGAGGAAACAGAGAAAATAGAGTTAGACTTAGAGAAAACAGACAAAAGGGAGTTAGACATAGAGAAAATAGAGTTAGAGAAAATAGAGAAAAGAGACTTAGAAAAAATACAGTTAGACTTAGAGAAAGGAGGGAAAATAGAGTTAGACTTAGAGAAAATAGAGAAAAGACAGTTAGACTTAGAGAAAATCGAGAAAAGAGAGTTAGACTTACAGAAAATAGAGTTAGACTTAAAGGGGGGAAAATAGAGTTAGACTTAGAGAAAATGGAGAACATAGAGAAAATAGGGAACATAGAGTTAGACTTAGAGAAAATAGAGAAAAGACAGTTAGAGTTAGAGAAAAGAGAGTTAGGCTTAGAGAAAATAGAGTTAGAGAAAATAGAGTTAGACTTAGAGAAAGGAGGGAAAATAGAGTTAGACTTAGAGAAAAGAGGAAAACTACAGTTAGACTTAGGGAAAATGGAGAGAATAGAGAAAATAGACTTAGAGGGAATAGAGTTAGACTTAGAGGGAATACAGTAAATAGAGTTGGACAGAGAAAACAGAGTTAGACGTAGAGGAAATAGACTTAGACAAAGAGAAAATAGAGTTAGAGGAAATAGACAAACAGGACTTGGAGAAAATAGGAGTAGACTCAGAGGGTGGAGAAAATAGAGTTAGACTTAAAGACGACAGAGAAAATAGACTTAGAGGGAATAGAGGAAATGGAATTAGAGATTTAGAGAACAGAGGAAACAGCTAGAGATCTGGGAAATAGAGAAAAGACACTTAGAGAAATAAAGTTACAGAAAACAGAGAAAATGATGTCAGAGGAAATGGACAGTGAGGAAGATAGAGGAAATATAGTTGGAGAAAATAGGGAGAACACAGAGAAACAGGCAGTGAGGAACAGCAGGAAACAGAGAGACAGAGACAGACGGAAATAGAAGAGTACAGTGAGAAGCAAAGCAAGGGACAGAGTGAAGAAATGACTACGCCACACCAATAACAGACAACAGCCAAAAGGGGGAGGGGGGCTGGGGAATGTAGCTTTATCAGGATTTATTCAACTTTAGGGAATGAATTTTATTTACATTTCAGCAGAACACATGTAAACAATGTGTACAATTACAAATGCAATCCATATACACAGCAGTAAAGGTACAATTTACATACAGAGCAATACATGGAAATGCAGCAGCAAACAGAAATACGGAATACAGACCAATACAAGCCAAACACATATCAAGCCAATATAACCATTTTTCTATCTCAGGGAAATTTCTTACATTTGGTTTCATTGATAGAGGAAAGCCAAAACAAAAGCAGCACACAGAAAACACAACACTCATCCACCACACAAACATAACCATCCTTCGGCTCGCACACAAACCCACCCTCGCTCCCATCTCAGCCACATTGCTAACACCCGGGCGTCGGCGCACATCCGCACCACTCCACGGGAACGTGGTTCCCGGGAGCCTCACACATCCTCCTGCCTGGCAAAACCCCGGCCCGGCACGGTCTGCACCCGAACATTGGCGATGAACGTCGCCTCGCAGACCGGCCGGGACCGAGGGAAAAAAAACCCCAGCTGAGGGAAAAAAAAAAATCCCCCAGCTGGGGTTTTTTTTATTCTAAGTTTAAAAATGTGGTGAAAAACCTGAAAGGTAAAAATCAAACACACAAGGTTAGAACCATTCCACACACACCCACCCTGGCTCACATCTCAACCGCACCGCTCCACGGGAACGTGGTTCCCGGGGGCCTCGCACATCCTCCTGCCTGGCAAAACCCCGGCCCGGCACGGTCTGCACCCGAACATTGGCGATGAACGTCGCCTCGCAGACCGGCCGGGACCGAGGGAAAAAAAACCCCAGCTGAGGGAAAAAAAAAAATCCCCCAGCTGGGGTTTTTTTTATTCTAAGTTTAAAAATGTGGTGAAAAACCTGAAAGGTAAAAATCAAACACACAAGGTTAGAACCATTCCACACACACCCACCCTGGCTCACATCTCAACCGCACCGCTCCACGGGAACGTGGTTCCCGGGGGCCTCGCACATCCTCCTGCCTGGCAAAACCCCGGCCCGGCACGGTCTGCACCCGAACATTGGCGATGAACGTCGCCTCGCAGACCGGCCGGGACCGAGGGAAAAAAAACCCCAGCTGAGGGAAAAAAAAAAATCCCCCAGCTGGGGTTTTTTTTATTCTAAGTTTAAAAATGTGGTGAAAAACCTGAAAGGTAAAAATCAAACACACAAGGTTAGAACCATTCCACACACACCCACCCTGGCTCACATCTCAACCGCACCGCTCCACGGGAACGTGGTTCCCGGGGGCCTCGCACATCCTCCTGCCTGGCAAAACCCCGGCCCGGCACGGTCTGCACCCGAACATTGGCGATGAACGTCGCCTCGCAGACCGGCCGGGACCGAGGGAAAAAAAACCCCAGCTGAGGGAAAAAAAAAAATCCCCCAGCTGGGGTTTTTTTTATTCTAAGTTTAAAAATGTGGTGAAAAACCTGAAAGGTAAAAATCAAACACACAAGGTTAGAACCATTCCACACACACCCACCCTGGCTCACATCTCAACCGCACCGCTCCACGGGAACGTGGTTCCCGGGAGCCTCGCACATCCTCCTGCCTGGCAAAACCCCGGCCCGGCACGGTCTGCACCCGAACATTGGCGATGAACGTCGCCTCGCAGACCGGCCGGGACCGAGGGAAAAAAAACCCCAGCTGAGGGAAAAAAAAAAATCCCCCAGCTGGGGTTTTTTTTATTCTAAGTTTAAAAATGTGGTGAAAAACCTGAAAGGTAAAAATCAAACACACAAGGTTAGAACCATTCCACACACACCCACCCTGGCTCACATCTCAACCGCACCGCTCCACGGGAACGTGGTTCCCGGGGGCCTCGCACATCCTCCTGCCTGGCAAAACCCCGGCCCGGCACGGTCTGCACCCGAACATTGGCGATGAACGTCGCCTCGCAGACCGGCCGGGACCGAGGGAAAAAAAACCCCAGCTGAGGGAAAAAAAAAAATCCCCCAGCTGGGGTTTTTTTTATTCTAAGTTTAAAAATGTGGTGAAAAACCTGAAAGGTAAAAATCAAACGCACAAGGTTAGAACCATTCCACACACACCCACCCTGGCTCACATCTCAACCGCACCGCTCCACGGGAACGTGGTTCCCGGGAGCCTCGCACATCCTCCTGCCTGGCAAAACCCCGGCCCGGCACGGTCTGCACCCGAACATAGGCGATGAACGTCGCCTCGCAGACCGGCCGGGACCGAGGGAAAAAAAACCCCAGCTGAGGGAAAAAAAAAAATCCCCCAGCTGGGGTTTTTTTTATTCTAAGTTTAAAAATGTGGTGAAAAACCTGAAAGGTAAAAATCAAACACACACGGTTAGAACCATTCCACACACACCCACCCTGGCTCACATCTCAACCGCACTGCTAACGCCCGGGCGCCGGCGCACATCCGCACCGCTCCACGGGAACGTGGTTCCCGAGAGCCTCACACATCCTCCTGCCTGGCAAAACCCCGGCCCGGCACGGTCTGCACCCGAACGTAGGCGATGAACGTCGCCTCGCAGACCGGCCGGGACCGAGGGAAAAAAAACCCCAGCTGAGGGAAAAAAAAAAATCCCCCAGCTGGGGTTTTTTTTATTCTAAGTTTAAAAATGTGTTGAGAAACCTGAAAGGTAAAAGACTCTCTCTCTCACACAGACACACTCACACAAGCTTAGCACCAGGCAACACACACATTCTCACAGGCAGCCATAACCAGCCACAGGCAGCCACCCTTGTTCAGCTTACACACTGACTGCAGCCCTCACTCGAGACACTCTACTGAAGAAGACGCTTCAATTCATCTTCCAACTCCCTCTCCTCAACGTCAAGCTCTGGACTCTGAGAAAATCGGTAGCGTCGGGGACCGCAGTGACTGGAATCTCCCTCGGGGACCTGCAAGACAACGTGAGACGGTCTACGAGTAGCTGAAGGCTAAGAGTTATCCCCACATGCGGCCCGTAAGTGTTATACCCAAAACCCCATGGACCTTAGATGAACCATAAAGTCTTGTAACTGTTCTACCTAGCCGTGACTCTACCTGCCAGGGCAGGGCAGCTCCAAGCCTGGAGTGGTGCAAGGACCCTCGGTGCACCAAATGAAAGCAAAGATGACACGAGGACTTGAGATAACTCTCCAGAAGATTAATGATTGAGCATGATATGCTTTAAGATGATGGAACCTACGGAACTACTTGCAGTCACTGCAAGAGGGTCTAGTACTCTTCGGTATAGAACTCCAAGGGAATGACACGTGAAAAGAAGGTACTACCAAACCAGAGAAGGAACATGGAGGAGAACATCTTCTGGTCTCCAAAAGTAAAGATGTCAAGATGCCAGAATAGGCCCGATGTGGGAAAGTACACGGGTAGAGACCCCTGCTGCCAATATGGCCCAGAACAATGCTGATAGAGCATCGAGACCTAACAAAGCCCTCTGACACAGAGGATGATGGACACAAACAACACAACATAGACACAAACGACACAAGACACAAACGACACAACATAGACACGAGCTTTACAGAATAGCATATGATAGTGAAACATAGCTCCTGACACAAAGTCATTGCCAAAGCTGTTAAGAGGATGCTCGAGAAGCTCAGGAGGCCTCGAGGAGGAGGCGATGACTGCCAGGTGACCGCGGCGATCCCTCCGGACTCGAGAAGGTGGTCTCCTCGGGCAACAAGATCCACGGTGACATCGAGACTCAGAGATCCATGGTGACATCAAGACTCATAGAGATCCAGGGTGATACCGAGACCCATAGAGATGCACGATGACATCGAGACGCATAAAGATCCAGGATGATGTGAGGCCCACGAGAACGTGGAGAGGGGTTGGAGCTGCCCTGCCCTGCCTGGCAAAGGCTTGGCTGATGCTGAGGAGAAACCCTCTCCCGTTACTTCCCAGGGGCCTGTCCCACCACAGCCCTCTCCTCTAAGCTGACTTCAGATTGCCTCCCATGATTCCAAAGGTTTTTCCCTTCCCCCGACCACCAATCCTGACACTTAGCTTTAAGAGGACCGGCCGACCGAGTCCACCCTCGGTGGAAAAGAATGCCTCTGCACCGTGGACATCGATGTGTTCCCCGACGTCTGCTTCGGTGGCTGCAAAGATTCAGAAAATTCAGACTGTGATGACAGGACCCAAAAGAGACCCCTTCCGCAACATCCCTCTCCCTCGCCTGCCCAGGCTTATTGCTTACCTGCCGTACCCAAACATCAGCTCCGCATCTGGTGACTGCACCTAGGGAAAACAAAACAGGATATGTGACTATCGCCCTCGAGAACAGCAATGCCCAGGTTCCTATGCACCAACCACCACCACCCCAGCTCACCTCAAATCTTCATCTGACTCCAGAGGCCACCTGGACAGCACCTGCAAGGTGAGAAGGTACACGCTTAGCATGCTGGCTGCCACATACCATTCCCCTATGGATCGCACTGCCAAAAGACTGACTCACCCGCTCGCCTCTATTCCTCGGCGTGCCTAGGGCAGCGGCGACACCTGCCAAGAAGCAAAACAAAGAAACATGCTGAGGCACTGTGAACCTACAAAATGTGCACTTTCAATTGAAGTACACCACATCTATACCTTCAGCTTGCACCCATCTGGCCTCCGACATCCTGGGCCGAGACACCTTGCGAGTGGACCGCCTGAAATGCACAAACAGAAAGGGATGCTTAGAGCTGCATTGGAACTCGAACAATGAAGACACATTTTGTCTGCCAGTTGCTGCTCACCTCGTTCCATCGATCTCGACCGCTGACGTACGGCATTACCTCCTAAAAATAAAGGCAGAGAAGAATGCTGTAACATCGGCACGGGTTCACTTTCCCCTGCAAAGACAATGGTGACTTACCTTCACGTGGGATCCCACTCACCTGGTATGGGACGCTCTGCCACGGATTTAATCCATCTGCATCTGAAAGAAAGTTGTGACAATAGTCAAAAAGCTGCATGGTAACTTAACAGGTCCAGAAATCTTTTGCCAATATAGATGTGTACCATCTAGAGTATAACTACACACCCCAGGACAAACTTGGGATCCCCAGGCTCCCGCTCTCCTCTCGTAAGGCCGGGGAGCGGGAGGTATGGGATGGCTGCAAAACTGTGGGCTCGACCGGCTAAGCCGACCGACAAATTAACAATATGGTCTTATTCCTGTGACACCTACGTACCGGACTATGGGGCAGGGCAGAGCAGCTCCGGGCCGAACACAGACAGACGGCCGTTAGAGGGGGGATGCGACAAGGGGATGGGACAATGAGAGAAAACTCTCCGCAAGAAGAACAATCGCAAAGTGGAATGAAATGACCGAGCTGAGACCGATGGTGAGCCGACGAGGCTCGAAGAACCCTGGCAGAAGATGCTAATGGAATCGCCTGATGACAAGCTCGCCGAAACGGCAAAGATGGATGCCCGAGAACTGTGAAGATGTGGACAAGATTGCGACCGCACGGTCTTACAAGTCCTAGCCTGCTATGATGGATCATTGCAGTACACGGCTGTCAATACAGCTGAGAACAAGACCACAACAGAGATCGGACTCGATGCTTCTAAAGAGAGATGCGATTCGGATGCACATCCGGGCTGGGGAGCCAAAGGTTTGAAAAGATCCACCCCGGGGCGATGAACGTGGAGAGCGGAGATGCTCAGGATGACACGTGGGCTTTCTGAGAATCCCCTGAAAGGGGTTAAGGCAAAAGACATGTGACACAAGATGCCCACAACACACAGAATGCACAATAGACAAGTGACACGACGTGCACCGGAACTGCTCTGCCCTGCGCACCTCAGCGTTGCGACCAAAATTGAGGCTATCCCTGTATGTGGCCTAAGGAGCCCTTTCCTGTACATCCCGGTCTCCAGAGCTAATTCAAAAGATCCCTCCCGGTGAGTCCCAACCCAGCACCCAGTGTCCATCTCCTCTGGGTCTCGTGGCCCTCGACTTATCTCTCAGACGTCCGGGGATGTGAATCCTCATGGGGTGCGAAAGGAGGCCTCCTCACTGTCTCGGAACTTCCTGCTGTCACCGAGCTGGTCTCTCTCAGTCGGCTACAACAAAGAAAGCCAGACATCAATGCGTGATCTTGGTACCACGTCAGCCAAAACCTGATGATCTCGCTACTCACCGTCTCCTGAGAACACCCGGGTCCTCGGGCCGCACGCTCCGGGCGGAAGTAGGAGGCTGACGCCGTCATCGCAAGGCATACCTGGGTGAGGGGACACACGGTGATGTGCCAGTGCTGAAACTCGAGTGGAACATCACTCCTCCTCCCTACCTCCCCGACTCACCGCAAATCCTCGGCCGTTGTTGAAGGCTGCCTGGATGGCAACTTCAAGTGGAGAAGGCAAGTGCTTCATCGCCGAGTCCCCTAATACTTCCGGAAGGCTCACGAGGCCGGTGAACCGGGTCCGTCGGCTCGTCGGCGAGGGGGTTCGGCCCCGATGGGCCCGATATGAGCGGACTGCCTAAAACACATGAACAACGAGGCACACTTAGAGCTCAGCAAACTGCCACATATCCCTCACCTATTAGTCACCCCACTAAAACACCGACTCACCCGCTCGCCTCTACTGCTTGGGATGCCTAGGGCAGCAGCACCTGCAAGGAAACAAAGAAAGAAAAGATGCTGAGACACTGGGAAACTGCAACCTGCCCGCTCCAGTGGAATTACACTGCATCTATACCTTCAGCTTGCACCCATCTGGCCTCTGGCATCCTGGCCTGGGACATCTTGGGAGTGGACCCCCTGAAATGCACAAACAACAAAGGATGCTTAGAGCTGCGCCAGAAGGTGAGACTCGAGCAATAATGGCTCCTTCTGTCTGCCATTTGCTGCTCACCTCGCTCCATTGGCCTCGACTGCTGACATACGGCATTACCTCCTAAAAATAAAGGCAGAGAAGAATGCTGTAACATCGGCACGGGTTCACTTTCCCCTGCAAAGACAATGGTGACTTACCTTCACGTGGGAACCCCCTCACCCGGTATGGGATGCTCTGCCACGGATTTAATCCATTTGCATCTGAAAGAAAGTCATGACAAAAGTCAGAGCTGCATGGTAACTTAACAGGTCCAGAAATCTTTTGCCAATATAGATGTGTACCATCTAGAGTATAACTACACACCCCAGGACAAACTTGGGATCCCCAGGCTCCCGCTCTCCTCTCGTAAGGCCGGGGAGCGGGAGGTATGGGATGGCTGCAAAACTGTGGGCTCGACCGGCTAAGCCGACCGACAAATTAACAATATGGTCTTATTCCTGTTACACCTACGTACCGGACTAGGCGGCAGGGCAGAGCAGCTCCGGGCCAAACACAGACAGACGGCCATTAGAGGGGGGATGCGACGAGGGGATGGGACAATGAGAGAAAACTGTCCGCAAGAAGAACAATCGCAAAATGGAATGAAATGACCGAGCTGAGACCGATGGTGAGCCGACGAGGCTCGAAGAACCCTGGCAGAAGATGCTAATGGAATCGCCTGATGACAAGCTCGCCGAAACGGCAAAGATGGATGCCCGAGAACTGTGAAGATGTGGAGAGTATTCCGACCGCACAGTCTTACAAGTCCTAGCCTGCTATAATGGATCATTGCAGTACAAGGCTGTCAATACAGCTGAGAACAAGACCATAACAGAGATCGGACTCGATGCTTCTAAAGAGAGATGCGATTCGGATGCACATCCGGGCTGGGGAGCCAAAGGTTTGAAAAGATCCGCCCCGGGGCGATGAACGTGGAGAGCGGAGATGCTCAGGATGACACGTGGGCTTTCTGAGAATCCCCTGAAAGGGGTTGAGGCAAATGACGTGCGACATAAGATGCCCGAAACACACAGAATGCACAATAGACAAGTGACACGACGTGCGCCGGAACTGCTCTGCCCTGCGCACCTCAGCGTTGAGACCAAAATTGAGGTTATCCCTGTATGTGGCCTAAGGGGCCCTTTCCTGGACATCCCAGTGTCCAGAGCTAATTCAAAAGATCCCTCCCGGTGAGTCCCGACCCGGCACCCGGTGTCCATCCCCTCTGGGGCTCGTAGCCCTCGACTTATCTGCTGGACGTCTGGGGATGTGAGTCCTCGTGGGGTGCAAAAGGAGGCCTCCTCATTGTCTCAGAACTTCCTGCTGTCACCGAGCTGGTCTCTCTCAGGCAGCTACAACAGAGAAAGCCAGACATCAATGCGTGATCTTAGTGCCACGTCGGCCCAAACCTGACGATCTCGCTACTCACCGTCTCCTGAGTGCAGCCGGGTCCTCGGGCCGCACGCTCCGGCCGGAAGGAGGAGGCTGACGGCGTCATCGCAGGGCATACCTGGGTAAGGGGAGACACGGTGATGTGGCAGCGCTGAAACTCGAGCGGAACCTCGCTCCTCCTCTCTACCTCCCCGACTCACCGCAAATCCTCGGCCGTTGCTGAAGGCTGCCCGGATGTGAACTTCAAGTGGAAAATGTAAAGGCTTCATCGCCGAGTCCCCAAATACTTCCGGAAGGCTCATGAGGCCGGTGAACCGGGTCCGTCGGCTTGTCGGTGAGGGGGTTTGGCCCCGATGCATCCGATACGAGCGGACCGGCTAGAACACAAAAAACGACAGGGCACAGTTAGAGCTCAGCAAACTGCCACATATCCCTCACCTATTAGCCACCCCACCTAAACGTTGACTCACCCGCTCGCCTCCATTCCTTGGGATGCCGAGGGCAGTGGCAGCAGCAGCACCTGCAAGGAAACAAAGGAAAAAAGAGATGCTGAGACACTGGGAAACTGCAACCTGCCCGCTCCAGTGGAATTACACTGCATCTATACCTTCGGCTCGCACCCATCTGGCCTCTGGCATCCTGGGCTGGGACATCTCGGGAGTGGACCCCCTGAAATGCACAAATGACAAAGGATGCTTAGAGCTATGCTGGAAGGCGAGACCTGAGCAATAACGACTCCTTCTGTCTGCCATTCGCTGCTCACCTCGCTCCATTGACCTCGACCGCTCACATGCAGCAGTACTTCCTGAAAATAAAGGCAAAGGAAACTGCTGTAATGTATCCACCCTGTACACCACCCCCAGAAAGCCCTGCCTGGGAAGAAGGGGGCATACCAAAATGGAGAGGTGGAGATGCACGTGGGGTCCAAAAGCATCGCGTTGGTGAGGTAATTTCTGTCTGGAACCGCTCGACGGTGGCCTCTATCCACAAGGGTGTCTGTCATATGGAACGAGGGGCTGAAGGCCACGGTCCACCTGTGGAACGAAACAAAAAAAAGATGCTTATAGTTTCATCGCCAATACAACAACTCCAATAGCACCTACTTCTGTGCTGGAATTAATACTCATCTCGGTCTCCGGTACCCATTGGACTCACGGTCCCCGCCCCGTGCAGGCACCCGGCCGTGCTGAGCGCTGCACATCTTCAAAATGAGATGAAAAACCGAACGACGAGGTAACTGTGGAGCCGAAAGTCGAGCTGTCGCTCGGACGCCAGGTGCGGACCCGCCTCGTCGCCGTGCTCCTCTGGCCTCCTCCGTTCACGTCGGGTTGGCGTCCCGTTCCCCTGCCTCTGCAAAAGAATTGTTTGTCACTGTTAGTCACACGGGGAAAGCTTAGCCCTTCCAAAGTTCTTATTTCTCAAACCAAAATGCCCAGCATCTGACAACAGCAGGCATTTACACAAATGACTAAAAGGGTGCGAGACGCTGCTGTATCGCTCCCGCCGTCTCCCCCAAACCCCAGATGGACCGGCTGCGGTTTGCCCCATCCGAGCTGTGGCTCAGGTGGATAAGCAAAGTACAGGCTTGTACAGGCTTCTCTGTACTCCGGCTACCCCCCCCTCTATTCCGCAGGGCAGAGCAGTTCCGGTCTAAACACAGACACAGACATATGCTACAAACGGCGCGAGGCAAGGATGAGCAATAAGCTCTCGGCAAGAAGATGGCAGGGATCGAGATAACGTCAGAACAGATGAGCGATGGTACGGCGATGGTGGACGGAGGGGGTCCTAAGGACCGCAAGAAAAGAGTCTAACGGACCGACCTGTTACGAGAACTAGGGGTCACAATGATGGAGATGGCTGTGAGATGATGCTGTGTTCAGAATGCTCCCCGTGTCCTTGGGAGCCCCAGGATGGTACAAATCACAGCTGGAAGGAATGGATGGCAAAACAGCCAGGAACGAGGCCTCAAAATACAACTCCTACGTACGTGACTCCACGCCTCTGAGATGCGATTCCAAGACACGGCCGAGAACGCCGGTAGAAGAGAGAACGATACCGGCACGGTGCCGAGAAGGGCGAGAGCTCGAAAACCTAGAGATGGTGCCCGGTGCTTCGACCCGAGGGCAAAAGGTGAAGATAACTGTTCCGAGGGACCCCGAAAACACGTGACGCGACAAAAGACGCCGGACGACACGAGACGGACCGGAACTGCTCTGCGCTGCATGCGCTACGATTGCAATCTGAGTGGAGCTGCTCCCTTTGGCTATCCGCAGAGGTGCCTTAAAGGACATCTCTTTCCCCGTGCTCATCTTTACATCTCTCCCAGATATTCCCAACCTGCGACCCTGCTACCGGCCCATCTCTGGCTCGTGACCCTGGACTTATCTTTTGGATGACCGGCGATGTGAATCCACGTGGGAGGCTGAAGGGGTCCACCTCGGCCGTCTCGGAGAGCCCTGGGATCCCGGGTTAGCTTCTTAGCTACGATAAAGGAAATGAAATGCAGTAACAGGGTTTTGTGGCAGGTGGGTCAAATCCCCGCAATTCAGCTGCTTGCTATCTCCTAAGTGCACCTAACTCCTTGAGTCTCTGGCTTCATCCAGGGCCAAAAGCTGTGGCTGTTATTAGGATGGACACCTGGGTCTGGAAGGAGCAGTTACGTGGTGTTTCTACGAGCGGGGCGGATGCATTTGTGTGCCTGGAGACACCTAAATACCCCAGCTGCGCTAGGGGAAATGTCTGAGGGGGCCCCTGAATAGACTCTATTTCCTACATTGCTACCTTCAACCCCAGGAGCCCCCCCCCCCCCGTAACTCCTTACCCTGTACACTGCTCACAGTCCCTCTCCCTATCATAATACCTACTGGAAGCCTCCATTTCAGACATTATTTTTGTTATAAGGCGTGTCCCCTGTGCGACAGGATGAATACGCTGGAAAAATTTGAAAGATCGAATTGGACGCAGCATGGAATTTCAGGAAATTGCAACACTCCTAAAGAGAAAACGGGAACAAAAACAAATCAGAAAACTTGTTAAATTACAAAGGCACCTTACCACCCCCGAATGTACAACTTAATATTATGAAATTAAATACCACCTGTGTTTAATGCCATCTTCTTCATGCTGTCTTCGAAGCCTCCCTTGCTCGAGATGCCAAAAGCACCTGCTGAGAAGGAGCTGAGAAGCGCTGAATTATCCCCTTCGTTGAAATGAGAGGAGAGCTCTCACTCCAGTGAATCCCGGAGAGGGAATGATGCCCTGTGCTGCGGGCTGGGGTTAATATACCCCGACCGAGCCCGCCTCTCGTTCCCAGCCTGCCCCGGGAAAAGGGGAGGGTCGAATACCACCCACCGGGCATAAAAGCCCTCGGAGGGAAGGGGGCTGTTTGGCTCCTCTGACTGAAATCTCGGGCGAGGAAACGGCTAGACGGAGGAGAAAACACTTAGGGGGTATGGCTACACCTTCCTTTTTGCTCCAGCTTCGTTGACTAAAAGGGCAGAGACCAGGTAGGAAATAGAACTTTGTGTTTTGGTAGCGTAGCTAACGGTAGCTGAATAATTTATTTTTAACTAGCATAATTAGTCCCTGGTGTTTGCTAACTAGTACTTCACACATGACTAAGTGGCGGGGGAACGTTAGTAATTCTATGTGTGGCTATGTCTTAGGGACTCGTGTGTCTCTCGTTGGGGCCTCTCATTAGGGCCATATGCACTATAAGTAAAACAACAGTGGACTTTTGTGTCGCACTCTAGATATATATGTGCCGGTCTCGTTCCTGTATGAGACACTGACTACCGGGACACGGGCACAAGCACCCTAAGATGAGGAGTTAAACCCTTACGGTGCCGAAAAATGCACGGGAGCCCTTTAAGGGAGAGAAGAGGGAAATTGTTTATCTCTGCTTAAACTGACACAGTGGCGAACAAAGGGTCTCTCCCCTTTAGTTTGGTCCCCAAAGATTTGGGGGAAAGAGGGGTTTTCCTCGCCTTAAGTCGGTCCCGCGATGGAAAGAAAGGGATTTTCCCGCAAATCGAACCTTTAAAAGGGAGAGCCGACTGGGCGTCCCCCGTAATTTAAACCCTAAAACGACGTAAACGGGGGAGTGACCCTTATTTCGAAACCGTAAGCTAGCGAGGTCGAGCGATTTCCCTTGCCGTTTAACCCGAAAAATAATGGAAAATCGTGTTCCCCTATCGCCTCGGCTCGTTCGAACCGGAGCTCCGACCGACCGCAGGCCCGGCGCCCGTCCCCCTTCCCCTTTTTTCCGGGGCGGGCGGCGCGGGCGGAAGAGAAGGGGGACGCGGGGCGGGGTGATGCGGATGGCTGAGCGGGGGCACGAGGGGAGGCTGGGAAGGGTGTTCGTGGGGTTTTGCTGCGTTCGAGAGGGCCGGTGCGGGTTACCTGTCGGCTCGGTTTTTTCAAACCGTAGCCGTGTCCCCCGGGGTCCCCGGCGGCGCCCTCCGTCCCCGCTTTTCCGGGACGGGCGGCGCGGCGCGACGCGGAAGAGAAGGGAACGCGGGGCGGGGTTATGCAGATTTCGTGAGCGGCGGCACGGAGGGGCTGCCGGGAAGGATGCTTTTGGACATTTTCGGCATTGGAGGGGGGAATGCGGGTTCCGCGTCGGCTCGGTTTGCGGAAATCGCGGCTCTGGGCTTACGGGGGTGTTTAGGGTTCCCGCTCCTCTGGTGGTGGGACTCTCTAGGCTTGTGGGGGTATTTACGGTTTCGGCGGACAGGTGTTAGGGGGTTTCTAGGGTTTGCTTTTGTTAGGGTTATATTCTGCCTAGGGGACGGCGGCCCGCGCGGCGCCTGGTCCCGGGCGACGGACGGGGGATACCCGGGCCGCGCCTCCGTCCCGCCGTCCGGCCCTTTGCGGCGCCTCTCGGCGCGAACGAAGAGACGCGCGTCCCCGAGGGCGCCGAAACCCGAAAGCGAGGTGAGCGGGGACGGCGCAGCCGCCGGTAAAAGGCGTGGGAAGGCGAGTCGAGGCGGCGGACGGGCGCTCCCGGCGCGGCCGGTCCCCGGGCGGGCCCGGGCGGCTGCGATGTCGATCTGCTTAGCGCCGAGGTCCCCCGTCGCTACGGGACGGGTGCTCCGAAGGGCGAGGGTGCTCCGGTGCGCGGGGGTTTCTCGCGCCGACCTGGAGCGGTCGCCGGCGCTCGAAGGCGGAGGACGGGGCGATGCCCGTTCTACGGGGGACCCTAGGGAGGATACGCCCCTTGCAGTTACGGGTGGGTGAGACCGGGACCCTGCGGAGCGGCGGCCGGGAGCGCCGTAGGACACTGTCCTTCTCGCGACCGGCGCGGGGAGGCTGGAAGCCCCGCTCCCCGTTAACGACCCCGGGTGCGTGCGGCTGGCCTGGGACTGCGGAAGATAGGGCGAGGCCCGGCGGGGCGCGGGAACCTCCCGCTCTCGGCGGACGGTCGCCCGCGCGGAACGGGCGGGGAGCGAATTCCGTGAGGGGGTCCCGGGCCGAGGACGGCTCCTACCCGATGGGAAAGCCGCTTTCGATCGCTCGAGAAACTCGGCGGGGGGGGGCCGCCGGGAGGAGCCTTCCGTGCCCGGTTTAACGATTGCTATTACGCCCTTAGGTCGCCGGCCGACGGACCCCGGGGCGCCGCTCGGCTGCCGCCCGGTAGCTGCCTGTAAACGTTGCCCGCGACGGGATTTCGCCGTCGCTCTAAGGGGAAGGGACCGAGGAGGATTCTCCTCCTCGAAAGTAATGGCTGACTCGCGGAAAACCTTTTGGAAAGGTTTTACCGCCCGCGTCCTCGTCTATGCTGCCTAAAATCGAACGAGGACGGAAGCGAGGAGGGACGACGGACTCGTATCGCCTTAGGAATCGCTGCGAATGAGCGGGGAGCGCGCTCTTTTAATAAAGGGCGATGAGCAGCCCCGCGCGATTTTTTATTGCCTTGTAAAAATGATAAAGCCGCGGAGCGAGGGGGACGGGGTGATAGGGCCGGAATCGCCTCTCCCTCTCGGACTTCGGACGCCGGCGGTCGGCGTCCCCTCCGGGGCTCGGCAGCGGGGACCGGGACGGGGCTGGACGCGCCGCCGCTTTTCTTCGCGCCGCTTTTTTAAAGGGGCTCGTGCGCGCGCCGTCCGACCGCCCGCGGGGGGGTTTCGGCTAAAGGGCTGGGTAGTCCCTTCCGCGGGGGGGGCTTCGGAACCGTCCCCGGGCTCCGTCCTCTGCCGACGGCCGTCGTAGCGCCGGTACGGATGGTCCTCGGAGAAACGGGACTTTGTCGCGGCGAGCCCGCGAGAAAGAGGGGCGGATGCGTCCCGGGGGCGGCGCGGAGGCCGAAAGGGGCGGCACGCGCCGTCCGTCCGCGTCGTCGACTCCGGGGACCCGGTCTCCGTCTCCTGCGGAACATAGGGGACCGCGGGACGAAACGCGTCGGGTCGGCGACCTAAAGCGCCGGTTCCCCGCGGCCGAGCCGAGGCTTCGGTAGCTACCGGGAGGGCGAAGTTTAGAACCTGGGCCCCGGGCTTTTAAGGACGGAAATAGAAGGGGGTGGGCCGGGGGGACCTCCGGCATCGAACGGTCGCTCTCGCGCGCCGGGCCGTCCGGGAACGCGGCCCGGCTGCGCCGCCGGAACCGGGACGGGCTCGGGACGCGGACGCGCGCGCGCCGCCGGGACGGACGTGGGTTTTACGTACGGGAGAGAGGCGCTCGCTTTTCGGCCCCCGGGATTTTGCCGCCCGGGGCCGAAAGTGCCCTGGGGCCTCTCTCGGTTCCGGAGGGACGCGACCGCGACCCGGCGACCGCCCGTCCCCCCGCCTCGTACGTCCCGGCCTCCCTCGCCGAGGCGAGCGGGGGACGCCCGCTCGGGAGCTTTGCGATCCGGCGCCGGCGTCTCGCGCCCGGCGCCCGGCTCTGCGCGTCCGAGGGCGAGTCCGCCCTCGCCTTTGGAGAATGCCGGCTCGCCGTCGCCGATGCCGTCGTGGACGGCGCCCGGGACGGGCGGGGGGGCCCGCCGGGCTCGGCGGATCCCCCCCCCCCCCGTCGCCGACTTCGGAGGGGCGGGACGGTGGACGCGGCGCGCTTTCCCTCCGCCCCGTGGGAATTCGGCGTCGCGACGTCGCTCCGGACCCGCGGGCCGGGGCGCGCGAGCGCTCGGGGGTCTCGCGGCCCGGCCGGGACTCGGTGGGGACGGTGACGACTCTGAAAGGAATGGAGCGAAGCGAAGGACGGCTGAGGAGCGGGAAGGGGCCGGGACGACCCGCGGAACCGGCTCGGCGGACCCTCCGGGTCCGGAAGGCGACACGGAGGCGGGAAGGGGATCGCGAACGGAGCAACCTAGGCGAGGCGCTCGAAGGGAAGGAGCCGTCCTCCCGGTCGCCCCGAGTCCCCACCGAGACGCGCCCGGCGGCGCCCGGGTCCCGGGCTACAGCCCGAAGAGATGAACGGGAGCGGAGGGCTAAGCTACGGACGGCCTCCGCCTGCCCGGAGACGAGGCGACGGGGACGGGGCATATCGGTCCGCACGGACGCCCCGCCGGCGCCGGCCGGACGGGCGGAGCCGGCGGCGCGCCCCCCCGGGGATCGCGCCCCGGGACGTCCCGAGGGACGCGTGTCCCGGGGGGCGAGGGGAGCGGGCGCGAAAGAGCGGCGGCGGCCGAGCGGGACGCGCCGGGAGCGGCGGCGGCCGAGCGAGACGCGGCTGCGAGCGACGGGACCGGACGCCGAAAAGGTCCCTCCGCTCGAGCCGGGCGGCGCCGCCGCCGCGCGACCGGCCCTTCCCGCGTCCCCCGGGGCGTCTCCTCCGCGCGTCCCGGTCCGAAGGGGAACTCGCAGGGAGCGGAGACGGGGCGCGGCCGCGCCGCCGCGCTCCCGGGGACCGGCAGGGAACCGGCGGGGGCCCGGACCGAGCGCCGGGGATGCGAACGCCGAAAGCCCCTCGCGCGAAGCGCGACGGGGGGCGACGAAAGGGATGCGGCGAGCGACGCGCCTGGCCGGTGCCGCGAAGGGGGAGCGGCCCGGGACGGGACCCGCGCCTGCGGACCGCGCCGACGCCGGCGGAGCCGCGTCGCCCGGGGAGACCGCCGGCTAAACGAAGCGGCGGGCGAAACGGAACGGGAGGGACCGACCCGCGGACAAAGTATCTACGGATCTAAAGCCGGAAACCTCGGGCGGCGGCGAGGCGCGGAGTCGCGCGGCGGCGACCCCGGACGCGGATCGGGCGCGGCGAGGGGACGCGAACTCCCTCCGGCGACGGCGCCGCGATCGGAAGACGTCTTTCGCGGGGAGCGGGGGAACTTGCGGTAAGATCCGCGCGCGCGGATCCGGCGCGGTGCGGAGCGCCGTGACGGCCGCGGGCCGCGCTCGGGGGGACGGGACTCGCCCCGGGGGCCGAGCCGGGGTCGCCGCGGGAAGAAAGGGTCTCGAGGACCCCGATCTCGGCGGGACGGGGCGCGCGCCTCGCCGGCGCGCGATCCCCGACCCGAGATCGAGGGGCGCGAGAAGGAGCGACCTTCCTCCGGGATCCGAGCCGAGATCGGAGGGAAGGGCGGGCGACGATCGCGAGGACCGCCCGGGACACCGGCGCGCCGCCGTTACGGGGAACGGGACGGTCTCCGGGACCCCGGCCGAGATCGGGGCGGGAAGGAGCAGGCTCGGAAACCGCGCATCTCGCCGGGACGGAGGCGGCGCGGTAGGCGACGCGCGCCGGGGCGCGATCCGCGATGCCGGGGTGCCCGAGGCCGCGCCCGGGCCGCCGCGCGCCGCGCTTCCGAGCGGACGGGGGCGGGGGGGAAACGAAACGCGCGCTCCCCCGCCGCGACGATCGGGAGACGAGCGGCGGCGTTCGTCGCGCCGCAAATGCCCCTCGGGACCCTCGCGCTCCGGGGCGGTTCGGCGGAGCGGGCGATCGCGGGGATCGGGCGGGGAACGGCGCGCTAGCGGCCGCGGCGTCCGCGGTCGCTAGGCAACGGCGGTACCGGCCGCGGCGGCCTCTCCCGGCCCGCCTCCGACTCCTCCCCGCTCGCGGCGACCGATCGCCTGACCGCCGGCACCTGGCCGCCCGCCGGGGGGGCGATCGCCGACCGGCCGCACCTGGCCCCCGCGCGGGCGCGGAGCGGACGAAGCCCCGGGCCGGCGGGCTATAAAGGGCGGACGCGCCGGGAGCCCGGCGACCGAGGGAGCCCGGCGGCCATTCTTGCGAGGGGCCACGTCTCTGCGGGCCACGGCTCGAAGGGCCACGGATAAAAGGGCGTCGACGTGACTTCGGCGTCGACGCTAACGATGGCAGTTAGCGCGGCAGTTCGCGCGGCAGGAGAGCGGCAGGACGGCAGGACATGCTGCCCGTTGCGCACCAGCTTTTACAGTGGGCGCCTATATATTAACGTTAAGGTTATATGAATGTTATATATATGCACTGTATATATATATATATATATATGTAGTAATATATAGAGAGAATGTATATAGAGGAAGAATGTATATATAGTATATGCAGTATAAACATACACACACATATATATAGATATCTATGGGTATATAGATATATATAGATACATATATAAGCATGTATGTATGTATATGTATAGGTAGGTGTATATCGAATTATATATATAGGTGAATGGATGTCTGTGGCAATGTATCAATAAGTAGATTTAGTATGTAGCTTATGTATGTATAGTATATATACTTCTATACATATATATATGTAGAACTATATGCATACTTATTCATACAAATAACTAATAGTCATTTCAGATTTACTTGTTCAGGAATTGTTTACTTATTAGTGTTACCAGGGCTTCTCCTTTTATTTCTTGATTTATCTATTTATTCACTCTTCATACTGTTCAGAGCAGCAAAAGCTACAGGTGACAGAAGCGAGCCGAGCCGAATGGAACGCCACGAAACGAACCCCTCCGTCCGGACGGCTGGCAGTGGGCGGTTTTGAGGCTCGGCACGACTGCCGAGAGACGTGGGAAAAGACGGCTGACTGAGGTGAGGGACAAATGGGGGACAGACAAGCTCCTTTCCCCAGGGGCACAGCAGAGGGAGCAAGATAAACTCATATTATAGTTTTGGGTTTTCACAAATATTAAAATGTATGTCACATATATGGCATCGCTGCTTACAGAGGGAGCCTGCTTGTAAGGACAGACCTCTGTAAGAACAGCTGATGCCTTTATGGTCATTATGAATTAAGTGTAGATAGACTAGTGAAATCCGTAATACACTTAGGGTGATAAATACATAATACTATGTAAAGTGGTCACAAATATTAAAATACATGGGGCACGTACACTTTATACTCTTATATAAAAGGACTCTTGCTGTACACTTAGGGACACATAACAGTAACAAATACCTTGACTTCTCTAATTAGCTGAGCACAGATAGATGGGTGAAATGACTAATATAGCACTGTGATGAAGAGATATTACAGCAGCAGCTGGGCACAAATATTAAAATGGGTATCAGGGGTAAGCTTTCTACTCATACAAAAATACTACTGTGATAAAGGCAAAGGTACAAAGGCAGGGAAAAATAACTAGAGGCATTACTGGCGTTCTTAACTGAATACACAGAACACACTGCTGAAATAGCTACTATAGCTCGGGTGATAAATACAAACTGGACGAGAAACTTTCACAAATAGTGAAGGGGCAATCGCATGTATGGCTTCTACTCGTGTACAAAAGTACTCTTACAATGAAGATAGAGGTATGTAATGTGAACTAAGGCCTGGCCTTCCGCTGTGAACTGAATCTAGACGGGCTGGAGAAAAAACAAATGTAGGTGTGCTCAAAAGTACATGCTATAGTGTCAGCTGTGGACAAATAGTAAAATCGCTGTCGACTGTATGGTTCATACTGTTGTAAAAAGTAGTATCCCTATAAAGATATAAGCAAGGAACAACAGCTAATGCCTGGAGTTCAGTTATTAACTGAATCTAGAGACAGGGGGGAAATACGGGACATAGGTGGTGTGATAAATACACACCAGAGTGTCAGCTCTCCACAACTGCTAAAAGGGCTCTCACATGGATATGCCTTCTACTCTTATGTAAAAGTCATCTTGCAGAAATATAGAGATGTGTAACATGAACCGATGCCTTGACTTCTGTTATTAACTGAATGTAGAGACACTCGTAAAAAAACTAATATAGCTGGGGAAAATTACACATTATGAGATAAGGTAGTCACAAATATTAAAAGGGGGATGGCACACATTGTTTCTACAAGTACACCAAATTCTTCCTGACAGAAATATATAGGCATATAAGAATAACTACTTGGATGAATTCTACTATGAACTAAATGTAAGTACATTGGCAAAATAACTAGAATAGCTGAGCTGATAAATACATACAATACAGGAAGCTTTGCACAAATGTTAAGATGACTGTCACATGCATGGGTTGCACTCTTAGACAAAAGGAGAGCTGGTATAAAGATATAGGTGTGTACCAATAACTAATGCCTAGACTTCTATGACTAAATGAATGTAGATACAGTGGGGAAAGAAAAAACAGAACTGGGATGATGAAGCTACATGTTAATATCAGCTGGGCACAAATACTAAAATAGGTGTCACACGTATGGTATACACTCTTACACAAAACTACTGCTCTTACAAAGACATAGGCATGTAACATGAACTGATGCCTGGACTGCTATTATGAACTGCATCTAGATACAGTGGTGAAAAAATAAATATAACTAATTGAAAATGTTTACAGTTTTACTGGCAATAACCAGACCCCTGCTACCAATATGTCAACTACCAACAATACCCACCCACAAGAACCACACAGTAAAGGGGAAACTGCACATGACAGCAAGAAGCAAAAAAACAGTAGCCAAAAAATACACATGCTCTAAAAAGGCAGGATCAAGTAGGAGCCAGACTACATGGCTCTTGCTTCCAACACCAAATTACTTCAAAAAAAGGTTCAACACAGAGAAATGCCAACAAATAGACATTAAGCTGATACAACATAAACAGTAATTAATATATGCCCATGAATACCAGGAGACCTTCTGCCCAAACACCAATGACCCAGGACTGTTTCTTTACTTCATTGTCTTTATCACATACTGCCACTTATTAAACTTTTAAATTTTAACAGGACAGTGAACCAGACTGCTAACAAAGAGAAAGGAGAAAGACTAAGGAGGAAGAGAGAGACCAAAACAGAAAGACACCAGTGTAACTTCAACCACCAAATGCAGACAGAAGGCACCAAAGACCCAGAACACTCCTGTGCCTCCAAACCATTGGACAATAGGAGGACAGACAGCATACGAAGAGAACAGGAAACAAGATCATCCTCAGGCAGGTAAGAAAAACTGCACAGAGCCACTATGCCACCTACACTCAACCTGACTAAAACAGTGAGCAAAGCCACAGCCCACAGAAGCCAGGCTTACATACACTTCCCACTCCCACCCAAAAGAGCCAAACACAGCAGCACCACTCTGGAGGACTAATAGCAAGGAGCTGGACCACAGGCCACAAAAGCAAAGCCAACACATGCATTCACCTTTCTCCCCAAAAAAGCCAGAGCCAGGACCTACACTCCAGCTGAGTGATGGCAGGAAGCAAGAGCACATCCGACAGAACCCAGGGTTTCACTCACTTCCTCCTCCCCAAAAAAGGCTAAAGGCAGTAGCAAGAATATTTCTGAGGGACGGCACACAGCAAGACCAGAGCCCACAGAACTCAAGGTTAGGCAAACTTGCCCCTTCGCCCCAAAAAGGCCAAACCCAGCAGCTGCACCCCAGCTGAGGGATGGCAGGGAGCAAGAGCAGAGGGCACAGAATCAGGGCAATACAAACGCTTAACCCTTCTCCCCTAAAAGGGAAAAGGCAGCAGCTGCACCCCAGGTGACGAACAGCACGGAGCAAGACCACAGCCCACAGATGCCAGGCTGGCACACACTTCCCCCTTCTCCCCAAAAAGTGCAAACCCAGGAGCTAGAATCTAGCTTAGTGATGGCAAGGAACAAGAGCACAAACCAGAAGACAGGCTTATGCACACATCTCCTTTCTCCCCGAGAAGGCCCAGCCCAGCACATCAACCCAGGCTGACGGTCAGGGTGAGCAAGAACACGGCCCACACATGCCAGCCTGACACACACTTCCCCCTTCTCCCCTTAAAGACCAAACTCAGCAGCTGCACCCCAGCTGAGGGACAGCAGGCAGCAAGAGCACAGCCCACAGAAGCCAGGCCAACACACACTTCCCCCTTCTCCCCAAAAAGTGCAAACCCAGGAGCTAAAATCTAGCTTACTGATGGCAAGGAACAACACCACAAACCAGAAGACAGGCTTATGCACAAATCTCCTTTCTCCTTGAGAAGCCCCAGCCCAGCAGATCAACTCAGGCTGACGGTCAGGGTGAGCAAGAGCACAGCCCACAGAAGCCAGGCTGGCACACTCTTCCCCCTTCTCCCCAAAAAGTGCAAACCCAGGAGCTAGAATCCAGCTTAGTGATGGCAAGGAACAAGAGCACAAACCAGAAGACAGGCTTATGCACGCATCTCCTTTCTCCTTGAGAAGGCCCAGCCCAGCAGATCAACTCAGGCTGACGGTCAGGGTGAGCAAGAGCACAGCCCACAGAAGCCAGGCTGACACACACTTCCCCCTTCTCCCCAAGAAGTGCAAACCCAGGAGCTAGAATCCAGCCTAGTCATGGGAAGGAACAAGAGCACAAACCAGAAGACAGACTTATGCACGCATCTCCTTTGTCCCCGAGAAGGCCCAGCCCAGCAGATCAACTCAGGCTGACGGTCAGGGTGAGCAAGAGCACAGCCCACAGATGCCAGCCTGACACACACTTCCCCCTTCTCCCCTAAAAGGCCAAACTCAGCAGCTGCACCCCAGCTGAGGGACAGCAGGCAGCAAGAGCACAGCCCACAGAAGCCAGGCCAACACACACTTCCCCCTTCACCCCAAAAAGTGCAAACCCAGGAGCTAGAATCTAGCTTAGTGATGGCAAAGAACAAGAGCACAAAACAGAAGACAGCCTTATGCACACATCTCCTTTCTCCCCAAGAAGGCCCAGCCCAGCAGATCAACTCAGGCTGACAGTCAGGGTGAGCAAGACAGAAGCCAGCCTGACACACACTTGCCCCTTCTCCCCTAAAAGACCAAACTCAGCAGCTGCACCCCAGCTGAGGGACAGCAGGCAGCAAGAGCACAGCCCACAGAAGCCAAGCTGACACACACTTCCCCCTTCTCCCCAAAAAGTGCAACCCCAGGAGCTAGAATCTAGCTTAGTGATGGGAAGGAACAAGAGCACAAACCAGAAGACAGCCTTATACACGCATCTCCTTTCTCCTTGAGAAGGCCCAGCCCAGCAGATCAACTCAGGCTAACGGTCAGGGTGAGCAAGACCACAGCCCACATATGCCAGGCTGACACACACTTCCCCCTTCTCCCCAAAAAGTGCAAACCCAGGAGCTGCACCCCAGCTGAGGGACAGCAGGGTGCAAGAGCACAGCCCACACATGCCAGCCTCACACACACTTCCCCCTTCTCCCCTTAAAGGCCAAACTCAGCTGCTGCACCCCAGCTGAGGGACAGCAGGGAGCAAGAGCACAGCACACAGAAGCCAGGCCAACACACACTTCCCCCTTCTCCCCAAAGGGTGCAAACCCAGGAGCTAGAATCGAGCTTAGTGATGGCAAGGAACCAGAGCACAAACCAGAAGACAGGCTTATGCATGCATCTCCTTTCTCCTTGAGAAGGCTCAGCCCAGCAGATCAACTCAGGCTGACGGTCAGGGTGAGCAAGAGCACAGCCCACAGAAGCCAGGCTGACACACACTTCCCCCTTCTCCCCTAAAAGGCCAAACTCAGCAGCTGTGCCCCAGCTAAGGGACAGCAGGGAGCAAGAGCACAGCCCACAGAAGCCAGGCCAACACACACTGCCCCCTTCTCCCCTAAAAGGCCAAACTCAGCAGCTGTGCCCCAGCTAAGGGACAGCAGGGAGCAAGAGCACAGCCCACAGAAGCCAGGCCGACACACACTGCCCCCTCCTCCCCAAAAAGTGCAAACCCAGGACCTAGACTCTAGCTTAGTGATGGCATGGAACAAGACCACAAACCAGAAGACAGCCTTATGCACACATCTCCTTTCTCCTTGAGAAGGCCCAGCCCAGCAGATCAACTCAGGCTGACGGTCAGGGTGAGCAAGACCACAGCCCACAGAAGCCAGGCTGACACACACTTCCCCCTTCTCCCCAAAAAGTGCAAACCCAGGAGCTAGAATCCAGCCTAGTGATGGCAAGGAACAAGAGCACAAACCAGAAGACAGCCCTATGCACGCATCTCCTTTGTCCCCGAGAAGGCCCAGCCCAGCAGATCAACTCAGGCTGACGGTCAGGGTGAGCAAGACCACAGCCCACAGATGCCAGGCTGACACACACTTCCCCCTTCTCCCCTAAAAGGCCAAACTCAGAAGCTGCACGCCAGCTGAGGGACAGCAGGGTGTAAGACCACAGCCCACAGAAGCCAGGCTGACACACACTTCCCCCTTCTCCCCTAAAAGGCCAAACTCAGCAGCTGCACCCCAGCTGAGGGACAGCAGGGAGAAAGAGCACAGCCCACAGAAGCCAGGCCAGCACACACTTCCCCCTTCTCCCCAAAAAGCGCAAACCCAGGAGCTAGAATCTAGCTTAGTGATGGCAAGGAAGAAGAGCACAAACCAGAAGACAGCCTTATGCACGCATCTCCTTTCTCCTTGAGAAGGCCCAGCCCAGCAGATCAACTCAGGCTGACGGTCAGGGTGAGCTAGAGCACAGCCCACAGAAGCCAGGCTGACACACACTTCCCCCTTCTCCCCAAAAAGTGCAAACCCAGGAGCTAGAATCTAGCTTAGTGATGGCAAGGAGCAAGAGCACAAACCAGAAGACAGCCTTATGCACGCATCTCCTTTCTCCCCAAGAAGGCCCAGCCCAGCAGATCAACTCAGGCTGACAGTCAGGGTGAGCAAGAGCACAGCCCACAGAAGCCAGCCTGACACACACTTCCCCCTTCTACCCTAAAAGGCCAAACTCAGCTGCTGCACCCCAGCTGAGGGACAGCAGGGAGCAAGAGCACAGCCCACATAAGCCAGGCTGACACACACTTCCCCCTTCTCCCCAAAAAGTGCAAACCCAGGAGCTAGAATCTAGCTTAGTGATGGGAAGGAACAAGAGCACAAAGCAGAAGACAGCCTTATGCACGCAGCTCCTTTCTCCTTGAGAAGGCCCAGCCCAGCAGATCAACTCAGGCTGACGGTCAGGGTGAGCAAGACCACAGCCCACAGAAGCCAGGCTGACACACACTTCGCCCTTCTCCGCTAAAAGGGCAAACTCAGCAGCTGCGCCCCAGCTGAGGGACAGCAGGGAGCAAGAACACAGCCCACAGAAGCCAGGCCAACACACGCTTGCCCCTTCTCCCCAAAAAGTGCAAACCCAGGAGCTAGAATCTAGCTTAGTGATGGCAAGGAGCAAGAGCACAAATCAGAAGATAGCCTTATGCACACATCTCCTTTCTCCTTGGGAAGGCCCAGCCCAGCAGATCAACTCAGGCTGACGGTCAGGGTGAGCAAGACCACAGCCCACAGAAGCCAGGCTGACACACACTTCCCCCTTCTCCCCTAAAAGGCCAAACTCAGCAGCTGCACCCCAGCTGAGGGACAGCAGGGAGAAAGAGCACAGCCCACAGAAGCCAGGCCAGCACACACTTCCCCCTTCTCCCCAAAAAGCGCAAACCCAGGAGCTAGAATCTAGGTTAGTATTGGCAAGGAAGAAGAGCACAAACCAGAAGACAGGCTTATGCACGCATCTCCTTTCTCCTTGAGAAGGCCCAGCCCAGCAGATCAACTCAGGCTGACGGGCAGGGTGAGCTACAGCACAGCCCACAGAAGCCAGGCTGACACACACTTCCCCCTTCTCCCCAAAAAGTGCAAACCCAGGAACTAGAATCTAGCTTAGTGATGGGAAGGAACAAGAGCACAAACCAGAAGACAGCCTTATGCACGCAGCTCCTTTCTCCTTGAGAAGGCCCAGCCCAGCAGATCAACTCAGGCTGACAGTCAGGGTGAGCAAGACCACAGCCCACAGAAGCCAGGCTGACACACACTTCGCCCTTCTCCGCTAAAAGGCCAAACTCAGCAGCTGCGCCCCAGCTGAGGGACAGCACGGAGCAAGAACACAGCCCACAGAAGCCAGGCCAACACACGCTTGCACCTTCTCCCCAAAAAGTGCAAACCCAGGAGCTAGAATCTAGCTTAGTGATGGCAAGGAGCAAGAGCACAAACCAGAAGACAGCCTTATGCACGCATCTCCTTTCTCCTTGAGAAGGCCCAGCCCAGCAGATCAACTCAGGCTGACGGTCAGGGTGAGCAAGACCACAGCCCACAGATGCCAGCCTGACACACACTTCCCCCTTCTCCCCTAAAAGGCCAAACTCAGCAGCTGGACCTCAGCTGAGGGACAGCAGGGAGCAAGAGCACAGCCCAAAGAAGCCAGGCCAGCACACACTTCCCCCTTCTCCCAAAAAGGCCAAACCCAGCACCTGAAATACTCTGCCTGATGGGCGGCAGGGAGCAAGCACATAGCCCACAGATGCCAGGCTTTCACACACATTCCCCTTCTCCCCAGAAAAGCCAAAGCCAGCAGCGGCACTCTGACTGACCGTCGGAGGGGGGAACGCTGCAGCCCACACAAGCCAGAGGGACACGCTTCCCCCTGCCGCCCAAAAGGGCCAAACACAGCAGCACCACTCTGGAGGACTAATAGCAGGGAGCTGGACCACAAGCCACAAAAGCCAGGCCAACACATGCATTCGCCTTTCTCCCCAAAAAGGCCAGAGCCAGGAGCTGCGCTCCAGCTGAGTGGTGATAGGGAACAAGAGCACAGCCCACAGAACACAGGCTTTCACTCGCTTCCTCCTTCTCCCCAAAAAGGCCAAACCCAGTAGCTAGAATCTCTCTGAGTGCTGGCACAGAGCAAGACCACAGCCCACTGAAGTCAAGGTTAGGCACACTTGCCCCTTCACCCCAAAAAGGCCAAACCCAGCAGCTGCACCCCAGCTGAGGGATGGCAGGGAGCAAGAGCAGAATGCACAGAATCCGGGCAATACAAACGCTTAACCCTGCTCCCCTAAAAGGGCAAAGACAGCAGCTGCACCCCGGGTGAGAGACAGCAGGGAGCAAGAGCACAGCCCACAGAAGCCAGGCCGACACATGCTTCCCCCTTCTCCCCTAAAAGGCCAAACTCAGCAGCTGCGCCCCAGCTGAGGGACAGCACGGAGCAAGAGCACAGCCCACAGAAGCCAGGCCGACACACACTTCCCCCTTCCCCCCAAAAAGTGCAAACCCATGAGCTGGAATCTAGCTTAGTAATGGCAAGGAACAAGAGCACAAACCAGAAGACAGCCTTATGCACGCATCTCCTTTCTCCCCGAGAAGGCCCAGCCCAGCAGATCAACTCAGGCTGACGGTCAGGGTGAGCAAGACAGAAGCCAGCCTGACACACACTTGCCCCTTCTCCCCTAAAAGACCAAACTCAGCAGCTGCATCTCAGCTGAGGGACAGCAGGCAGCAAGAGCACAGCCCACAGAAGCCAGGCTGACACACACTTCCCCCTTCTCCCCAAAAAGTGCAAACCGAGGAGCTAGAATCTAGCTTAGTGATGGGAAGGAACAAGAGCACAAACCAGAAGACAGCCTTATGCACGCATCTCCTTTCTCCTTGAGAAGGCCCAGCCCAGCAGATCACCTCAGGCTAACGGTCAGGGTGAGCAAGACCACAGCCCACATATGCCAGGCTGACTCACACTGCCCCCTTCTCCCCAAAAAGTGCAAACCCAGGAGCTGCACCCCAGCTGAGGGACAGCAGGGTGCAAGAGCACAGCCCACACATGCCAGCCTCACACACACTTCCCCCTTCTCCCCTTAAAGGCCAAACTCAGCTGCTGCACCCCAGCTGAGGGACAGCAGGGAGCAAGAGCACAGCACACAGAAGCCAGGCCAACACACACTTCCCCCTTCTCCCCAAAGGGTGCAAACCCAGGAGCTAGAATCGAGCTTAGTGATGGCAAGGAACCAGAGCACAAACCAGAAGACAGGCTTATGCATGCATCTCCTTTCTCCTTGAGAAGGCTCAGCCCAGCAGATCAACTCAGGCTGACGGTCAGGGTGAGCAAGAGCACAGCCCACAGAAGCCAGGCTGACACACACTTCCCCCTTCTCCCCTAAAAGGCCAAACTCAGCAGCTGTGCCCCAGCTAAGGGACAGCAGGGAGCAAGAGCACAGCCCACAGAAGCCAGGCCAACACACACTGCCCCCTTCTCCCCTAAAAGGCCAAACTCAGCAGCTGTGCCCCAGCTAAGGGACAGCAGGGAGCAAGAGCACAGCCCACAGAAGCCAGGCCGACACACACTGCCCCCTCCTCCCCAAAAAGTGCAAACCCAGGACCTAGACTCTAGCTTAGTGATGGCATGGAACAAGACCACAAACCAGAAGACAGCCTTATGCACACATCTCCTTTCTCCTTGAGAAGGCCCAGCCCAGCAGATCAACTCAGGCTGACGGTCAGGGTGAGCAAGACCACAGCCCACAGAAGCCAGGCTGACACACACTTCCCCCTTCTCCCCAAAAAGTGCAAACCCAGGAGCTAGAATCCAGCCTAGTGATGGCAAGGAACAAGAGCACAAACCAGAAGACAGCCCTATGCACGCATCTCCTTTGTCCCCGAGAAGGCCCAGCCCAGCAGATCAACTCAGGCTGACGGTCAGGGTGAGCAAGACCACAGCCCACAGATGCCAGGCTGACACACACTTCCCCCTTCTCCCCTAAAAGGCCAAACTCAGAAGCTGCACGCCAGCTGAGGGACAGCAGGGTGTAAGACCACAGCCCACAGAAGCCAGGCTGACACACACTTCCCCCTTCTCCCCTAAAAGGCCAAACTCAGCAGCTGCACCCCAGCTGAGGGACAGCAGGGAGAAAGAGCACAGCCCACAGAAGCCAGGCCAGCACACACTTCCCCCTTCTCCCCAAAAAGCGCAAACCCAGGAGCTAGAATCTAGCTTAGTGATGGCAAGGAAGAAGAGCACAAACCAGAAGACAGCCTTATGCACGCATCTCCTTTCTCCTTGAGAAGGCCCAGCCCAGCAGATCAACTCAGGCTGACGGTCAGGGTGAGCTAGAGCACAGCCCACAGAAGCCAGGCTGACACACACTTCCCCCTTCTCCCCAAAAAGTGCAAACCCAGGAGCTAGAATCTAGCTTAGTGATGGCAAGGAGCAAGAGCACAAACCAGAAGACAGCCTTATGCACGCATCTCCTTTCTCCCCAAGAAGGCCCAGCCCAGCAGATCAACTCAGGCTGACAGTCAGGGTGAGCAAGAGCACAGCCCACAGAAGCCAGCCTGACACACACTTCCCCCTTCTACCCTAAAAGGCCAAACTCAGCTGCTGCACCCCAGCTGAGGGACAGCAGGGAGCAAGAGCACAGCCCACATAAGCCAGGCTGACACACACTTCCCCCTTCTCCCCAAAAAGTGCAAACCCAGGAGCTAGAATCTAGCTTAGTGATGGGAAGGAACAAGAGCACAAAGCAGAAGACAGCCTTATGCACGCAGCTCCTTTCTCCTTGAGAAGGCCCAGCCCAGCAGATCAACTCAGGCTGACGGTCAGGGTGAGCAAGACCACAGCCCACAGAAGCCAGGCTGACACACACTTCGCCCTTCTCCGCTAAAAGGGCAAACTCAGCAGCTGCGCCCCAGCTGAGGGACAGCAGGGAGCAAGAACACAGCCCACAGAAGCCAGGCCAACACACGCTTGCCCCTTCTCCCCAAAAAGTGCAAACCCAGGAGCTAGAATCTAGCTTAGTGATGGCAAGGAGCAAGAGCACAAATCAGAAGATAGCCTTATGCACACATCTCCTTTCTCCTTGGGAAGGCCCAGCCCAGCAGATCAACTCAGGCTGACGGTCAGGGTGAGCAAGACCACAGCCCACAGAAGCCAGGCTGACACACACTTCCCCCTTCTCCCCTAAAAGGCCAAACTCAGCAGCTGCACCCCAGCTGAGGGACAGCAGGGAGAAAGAGCACAGCCCACAGAAGCCAGGCCAGCACACACTTCCCCCTTCTCCCCAAAAAGCGCAAACCCAGGAGCTAGAATCTAGGTTAGTATTGGCAAGGAAGAAGAGCACAAACCAGAAGACAGGCTTATGCACGCATCTCCTTTCTCCTTGAGAAGGCCCAGCCCAGCAGATCAACTCAGGCTGACGGGCAGGGTGAGCTACAGCACAGCCCACAGAAGCCAGGCTGACACACACTTCCCCCTTCTCCCCAAAAAGTGCAAACCCAGGAACTAGAATCTAGCTTAGTGATGGGAAGGAACAAGAGCACAAACCAGAAGACAGCCTTATGCACGCAGCTCCTTTCTCCTTGAGAAGGCCCAGCCCAGCAGATCAACTCAGGCTGACAGTCAGGGTGAGCAAGACCACAGCCCACAGAAGCCAGGCTGACACACACTTCGCCCTTCTCCGCTAAAAGGCCAAACTCAGCAGCTGCGCCCCAGCTGAGGGACAGCACGGAGCAAGAACACAGCCCACAGAAGCCAGGCCAACACACGCTTGCACCTTCTCCCCAAAAAGTGCAAACCCAGGAGCTAGAATCTAGCTTAGTGATGGCAAGGAGCAAGAGCACAAACCAGAAGACAGCCTTATGCACGCATCTCCTTTCTCCTTGAGAAGGCCCAGCCCAGCAGATCAACTCAGGCTGACGGTCAGGGTGAGCAAGACCACAGCCCACAGATGCCAGCCTGACACACACTTCCCCCTTCTCCCCTAAAAGGCCAAACTCAGCAGCTGGACCTCAGCTGAGGGACAGCAGGGAGCAAGAGCACAGCCCAAAGAAGCCAGGCCAGCACACACTTCCCCCTTCTCCCAAAAAGGCCAAACCCAGCACCTGAAATACTCTGCCTGATGGGCGGCAGGGAGCAAGCACATAGCCCACAGATGCCAGGCTTTCACACACATTCCCCTTCTCCCCAGAAAAGCCAAAGCCAGCAGCGGCACTCTGACTGACCGTCGGAGGGGGGAACGCTGCAGCCCACACAAGCCAGAGGGACACGCTTCCCCCTGCCGCCCAAAAGGGCCAAACACAGCAGCACCACTCTGGAGGACTAATAGCAGGGAGCTGGACCACAAGCCACAAAAGCCAGGCCAACACATGCATTCGCCTTTCTCCCCAAAAAGGCCAGAGCCAGGAGCTGCGCTCCAGCTGAGTGGTGATAGGGAACAAGAGCACAGCCCACAGAACACAGGCTTTCACTCGCTTCCTCCTTCTCCCCAAAAAGGCCAAACCCAGTAGCTAGAATCTCTCTGAGTGCTGGCACAGAGCAAGACCACAGCCCACTGAAGTCAAGGTTAGGCACACTTGCCCCTTCACCCCAAAAAGGCCAAACCCAGCAGCTGCACCCCAGCTGAGGGATGGCAGGGAGCAAGAGCAGAATGCACAGAATCCGGGCAATACAAACGCTTAACCCTGCTCCCCTAAAAGGGCAAAGACAGCAGCTGCACCCCGGGTGAGAGACAGCAGGGAGCAAGAGCACAGCCCACAGAAGCCAGGCCGACACATGCTTCCCCCTTCTCCCCTAAAAGGCCAAACTCAGCAGCTGCGCCCCAGCTGAGGGACAGCACGGAGCAAGAGCACAGCCCACAGAAGCCAGGCCGACACACACTTCCCCCTTCCCCCCAAAAAGTGCAAACCCATGAGCTGGAATCTAGCTTAGTAATGGCAAGGAACAAGAGCACAAACCAGAAGACAGCCTTATGCACGCATCTCCTTTCTCCCCGAGAAGGCCCAGCCCAGCAGATCAACTCAGGCTGACGGTCAGGGTGAGCAAGACAGAAGCCAGCCTGACACACACTTGCCCCTTCTCCCCTAAAAGACCAAACTCAGCAGCTGCATCTCAGCTGAGGGACAGCAGGCAGCAAGAGCACAGCCCACAGAAGCCAGGCTGACACACACTTCCCCCTTCTCCCCAAAAAGTGCAAACCGAGGAGCTAGAATCTAGCTTAGTGATGGGAAGGAACAAGAGCACAAACCAGAAGACAGCCTTATGCACGCATCTCCTTTCTCCTTGAGAAGGCCCAGCCCAGCAGATCACCTCAGGCTAACGGTCAGGGTGAGCAAGACCACAGCCCACATATGCCAGGCTGACTCACACTGCCCCCTTCTCCCCAAAAAGTGCAAACCCAGGAGCTGCACCCCAGCTGAGGGACAGCAGGGTGCAAGAGCACAGCCCACAGAAGCCAGGCCGACACACACTTCCCCCTCCTCCCCAAAAAGTGCAAGCCCAGGTGCTAGAATCTAGCTTAGTGATGGCAAGGAACAAGAGCACAAACCAGAAGATAGTCTTATGCATGCATCGCCTTTCTCCCCAAGAAGGCCCAGCCCAACACATCAACTCAGGCTGACGGTCAGGGTGAGCAAGAACACGGCCCACACATGCCAGCCTGACACACACTTCCCCCTTCTCCCCTTAAAGGCCAAACTCAGCTGCTGCACCCCAGCTGAGGGACAGCAGGGAGAAAGAGCACAGCCCACAGAAGCCAGGCCAACACACACTTCCCCCTTCTCCCCAAAAAGTGCAAACCCAGGAGCTAGAATCTAGCTTAATGATGGCAAGGAACAACACCACAAACCAGAAGACAGGCTTATGCACACATCTGCTTTCTCCCCGAGAAGGCCCAGCCCAGCAGATCAACTCAGGCTGACGGTAAGGATGAGCAAGACCACAGCCCACAGAAGCCAGGCTGACACACACTTCCCCCTTCTCCCCTACAAGGCCAAATTCATCAGCTGTGCCCCAGCTGAGGGACAGCAGGGAGCAAGAACACAGCCCACAGAAGCCAGGCCAGCACACACTTCCCCCTTCTCCCCAAAGAGTGCAAACCCAGGAGCTAGAATCCAGCTTAGTGATGGCAAGGAACAAGAGCACAAACCAGAAGACAGGCTTATGCACGCATCTCCTTTCTCCTTGAGAAGGCCCGGCCCAGCAGATCAACTCAGGCTGACGGTCAGGGTGAGCAAGAGCACAGCCCACAGAAGCCAGGCTGACACACACTTCCCCCTTCTCCCCAAAAAGTGCAAACCCAGGAGCTAGAATCCAGGCTAGTCATGGGAAGGAACAAGAGCACAAACCAGAAGACAGGCTTATGCACACATCTCCTTTGTCCCCGAGAAGGCCCAGCCCAGCAGATCAACTCAGGCTGACGGTCAGGGTGAGCAAGACCACAGCCCACAGATGCCAGGCTGACACACACTTCCCCCTTCTCCCCTAAAAGGCCAAACTCAGCAGCTGCACCCCAGCTGAGGGACAGCAGGCAGCAAGAGCACAGCCCACAGAAGCCAGGCCGACACACACTTCCCCCTTCACCCCAAAAAGTGCAAACCCAGGAGCTAGAATCTAGCTTAGTGATGGCAAAGAACAAGAGCACAAAACAGAAGACAGCCTTATGCACACATCTCCTTTCTCCCCAAGAAGGCCCAGCCCAGCAGATCAACTCAGGCTGACGGTCAGGGTGAGCAAGACAGAAGCCAGCCTGACACACACTTGCCCCTTCTCCCCTGAAAGACCAAACTCAGCAGCTGCGCCCCAGCTGAGGGACAGCAGGCAGCAAGAGCACAGCCCACAGAAGCCAGGCTGACACACACTTCCCCCTTCTCCCCAAAAAGTGCGACCCCAGGAGCTAGAATCTAGCTTAGTGATGGCAAGGAACAAGAGCACAAACCAGAAGACAGCCTTATGCACGCATCTCCTTTCTCCTTGAGAAGGCCCAGCCCAGCAGATCAACTCAGGCTAACGGTCAGGGTGAGCAAGACCACAGCCCACATATGCCAGGCTGACACACACTTCCCCCTTCTCCCCAAAAAGTGCAAACCCAGGAGCTGCACCCCAGCTGAGGGACAGCAGGGTGCAAGAGCACAGCCCACAGAAGCCAGGCCGACACACACTTCCCCCTCCTCCCCAAAAAGTGCAAGCCCAGGTGCTAGAATGTAGCTTAGTGATGGCAAGGAACAAGAGCACAAACCAGAAGACAGCCTTATGCACGCATCTCGTTTCTCCTTGAGAAGGCCCAGCCCAACAGATCAACTCAGGCTGACGGTCAGGGTGAGCAAGAACACGGCCCACACATGCCAGCCTCACACACACTTCCCCCTTCTCCCCTTAAAGGCCAAACTCAGCTGCTGCACCCCAGCTGAGGGACAGCAGGGAGCAAGAGCACAGCACACAGAAGCCAGGCCAACACACACTGCCCCCTCCTCCCCAAAAAGTGCAAACCCAGGAGCTAGACTCTAGCTTAGTGATGGCATGGAACAAGACCACAAACCAGAAGACAGCCTTATGCACACATCTCCTTTCCCCCCGAGAAGGCCCAGCCCAGCAGATCAACTCAGGCTGACGGTCAGGGTGAGCAAGAGCACAGCCCACAGAAGCCAGGCTGACACACACTTCCCCCTTCTCCCCAAAAAGTGCAAACCCAGGAGCTAGACTCTAGCTTAGTGATGGCAAGGAACAAGAGCACAAACCAGAAGAAAGGCTTATGCACGCATCTCCTTTCTCCTTGAGAAGGCCCAGCCCAGCAGATCAACTCAGGCTGACGGTCAGGGTGAGGAAGAGCACAGCCCACAGAAGCCAGGCTGACACACACTTCCCCCTTCTCCCCAAAAAGTGCAAACCCAGGAGCTAGAATCCAGCCTAGTGATGGCAAGGAACAAGAGCACAAACCAGAAGACAGGCCTATGCACGCATCTCCTTTGTCCCCGAGAAGGCCCAGCCCAGCAGATCAACTCAGGCTGACGGTCAGGGTGAGCAAGACCACAGCCCACAGATGCCAGGCTGACACACACTTCGCCCTTCTCCGCTAAAAGGGCAAACTCAGCAGCTGCGCCCCAGCTGAGGGACAGCAGGGAGCAAGAACACAGCCCACAGAAGCCAGGCCAACACACACTTGCCCCTTCTCCCCAAAAAGTGCAAACCCAGGAGCTAGAATCTAGCTTAGTGATGGCAAGGAGCAAGAGCACAAACCAGAAGACAGCCTTATGCACGCATCTCCTTTCTCCCCGAGAAGGCCCAGCCCAGCAGATCAACTCAGGCTGACAGTCAGGGTGAGCAAGAGCACAGCCCACAGAAGCCAGCCTGACACACACTTCCCCCTTCTCCCCTAAAAGGCCAAACTCAGCTGCTGCGCCCCAGCTGAGGGACAGCAGGGAGCAAGAGCACAGCCCACAGAAGCCAGGCCGGCACACACTTGCGCCTTCTCCCCAAAAAGTGCAAACCGAGGAGCTGGAATCTAGCTTAGTGATGGCAAGGAACAAGAGCACAAACCAGAAGACAGGCTTATGCACGCAGCTCCTTTCTCCCCGAGAAGGCCCAGCCCAGCAGATCAACTCAGGCTGACGGTCAGGGTGAGCAAGACCACAGCCCACAGAAGCCAGCCTGACACACACTTCCCCCTTCTCCCCTAAGAGGCCAAACTCAGCAGCTGCACCCCAGCTGAGGGACAGCAGGGAGCAAGAGCACAGCCCACAGAAGCCAGACCAGCACACACTTCCCCCTTCTCCCCAAAAAGTGCAAACCCAGGAGCTAGAATCCAGCTTAGTGATGGCAAGGAACAAGACCACAAACCAGAAGACAGGCTTATGCACGCATCTCCTTTCTCCTTGAGAAGGCCCAGCCCAGCAGATCAACTCAGGCTGACGGTCAGGGTGAGCAAGAGCACAGCCCACAGAAGCCAGGCTGACACACACTTCCCCCTTCTCCCCAAAAAGTGCAAACCCAGGAGCTAGAATCCAGGCTAGTCATGGGAAGGAACAAGAGCACAAACCAGAAGACAGGCTTATGCACACATCTCCTTTGTCCCCGAGAAGGCCCAGCCCAGCAGATCAACTCAGGCTGACGGTCAGGGTGAGCAAGACCACAGCCCACAGATGCCAGGCTGACACACACTTCCCCCTTCTCCCCTAAAAGGCCAAACTCAGCAGCTGCACCCCAGCTGAGGGACAGCAGGCAGCAAGAGCACAGCCCACAGAAGCCAGGCCGACACACACTTCCCCCTTCACCCCAAAAAGTGCAAACCCAGGAGCTAGAATCTAGCTTAGTGATGGCAAGGAACAAGAGCACAAACCAGAAGACAGCCTTATGCACGCATCTCCTTTCTCCCCGAGAAGGCCCAGCCCAGCAGATCAACTCAGGCTGACAGTCAGGGTGAGCAAGAGCACAGCCCACAGAAGCCAGCCTGACACACACTTCCCCCTTCTCCCCTAAAAGGCCAAACTCAGCTGCTGCGCCCCAGCTGAGGGACAGCAGGGAGCAAGAGCACAGCCCACAGAAGCCAGGCCGGCACACACTTGCGCCTTCTACCCAAAAAGTGCAAACCCAGGAGCTGGAATCTAGCTTAGTGATGGCAAGGAACAAGAGCACAAACCAGAAGACAGGCTTATGCACGCAGCTCCTTTCTCCCCGAGAAGGCCCAGCCCAGCAGATCAACTCAGGCTGACGGTCAGGGTGAGCAAGACCACAGCCCACAGAAGCCAGCCTGACACACACTTCCCCCTTCTCCCCTAAGAGGCCAAACTCAGCAGCTGCACCCCAGCTGAGGGACAGCAGGGAGCAAGAGCACAGCCCACAGAAGCCAGACCAGCACACACTTCCCCCTTCTCCCCAAAAAGTGCAAACCCAGGACCTAGAATCTAGCTTAGTGATGGCAAGGAACAAGACCACAAACCAGAAGACAGGCTTATGCACGCATCTCCTTTCTCCTTGAGAAGGCCCAGCCCAGCAGATCAACTCAGGCTGACGGGCAGGGTGAGCTAGAGCACAGCCCACATAAGCCAGCCTGACACACACTTCCCCCTTCTCCCCAAAAAGTGCAAACCCAGGAGCTAGAATCTAGCTTAGTGATGGGAAGGAACAAGAGCACAAAGCAGAAGACAGCCTTATGCACGCAGCTCCTTTCTCCTTGAGAAGGCCCAGCCCAGCAGATCAACTCAGGCTGACGGTCAGGGTGAGCAAGACCACAGCCCACAGATGCCAGCCTGACACACACTTCGCCCTTCTCCGCTAAAAGGCCAAACTCAGCAGCTGCGCCCCAGCTGAGGGACAGCAGGGAGCAAGAACACAGCCCACAGAAGCCAGGCCGACACACGCTTGCCCCTTCTCCCCAAAAAGTGCAAACCCAGGAGCTAGAATCTAGCTTAGTGATGGCAAGGAGCAAGAGCACAAACCAGAAGACAGCCTTATGCACGCATCTCCTTTCTCCTTGAGAAGGCCCAGCCCAGCAGATCAACTCAGGCTGACGGTCAGGGTGAGCAAGACCACAGCCCACAGATGCCAGCCTGACACACACTTCCCCCTTCTCCCCTAAAAGGCCAAACTCAGCAGCTGGACCTCAGCTGAGGGACAGCAGGGAGCAAGAGCACAGCCCAAAGAAGCCAGGCCAGCACACACTTCCCCCTTCTCCCCAAAAAGGCCAAACCCAGCACCTGAAATACTCTGCCTGATGGGCGGCAGGGAGCAAGCACATAGCCCACAGATGCCAGGCTTTCACACACATTCCCCTTCTCCCCAGAAAAGCCAAAGCCAGCAGCGGCACTCTGACTGACCGTCGGAGGGGGGAACGCTGCAGCCCACACAAGCCAGAGGGACACGCTTCCCCCTGCCGCCCAAAAGGGCCAAACACAGCAGCACCACTCTGGAGGACTAATAGCAGGGAGCTGGACCACAAGCCACAAAAGCCAGGCCAACACATGCATTCGCCTTTCTCCCCAAAAAGGCCAGAGCCAGGAGCTGCGCTCCAGCTGAGTGATGATAGGGAAGAAGAGCACAGCCCACAGAACACAGGCTTTCACTCGCTTCCTCCTTCTCCCCAAAAAGGCCAAACCCAGTAGCTAGAATCTCTCTGAGTGCTGGCACAGAGCAAGACCACAGCCCACTGAAGTCAAGGTTAGGCACACTTGCCCCTTCGCCCCAAAAAGGCCAAACCCAGCAGCTGCACCCCAGCTGAGGGATGGCAGGGAGCAAGAGCAGAATGCACAGAATCCGGGCAATACAAACGCTTAACCCTGCTCCCCTAAAAGGGCAAAGACAGCAGCTGCACCCCGGGTGAGAGACAGCAGGGAGCAAGAGCACAGCCCACAGAAGCCAGGCTGACACACACTTCCCCCTTCTCCCCTAAAAGGCCAAACTCAGCAGCTGCACCCCAGCTGAGGGACAGCAGGGAGCAAGAGCACAGCCCACAGAAGCCAGGCCGACACACACTTCCCCTTTCCCCCCAAAAAGTGCAAACCCAGGAGCTGGAATCGAGCTTAGTAATGGCAAGGAACAAGAGCACAAACCAGAAGACAGCCTTATGCACGCATCTCCTTTCTGCCCGAGAAGGCCCAGCCCAGCAGATCAACTCAGGCTGACGGTCAGGGTGAGCAAGAGCACAGCCCACAAATGCCAGGCTGACACACACTTGCCCCTTCTCCCCTAAAAGGCCAAACCCAGCAGCTGCACCCCAGCTGAGTGATGGCAGGGAGCAAGAGCACAGCCCACAGAAGCCAGGCTTACACACACTTCCCCCTTCTCCCCAAAAAAGCCAAACCCAGAAGCGGCTCTCTGACTGACCGTCGGAGGGGGGAACGCTGCAGCCCACACAAGCCAGAGGGACACGCTTCCCCCTGCCCCCCAAAAGGGCCAAACACAGCAGCACCACTCTGGAGGACTAATAGCAAGGAGCTGGACCACAAGCCACAAAAGCCAGGCCAACACATGCATTCGCCTTTCTCCCCAAAAAGGCCAGAGCCAGGAGCTGCGCTCCAGCTGAGTGATGATAGGGAACAAGAGCACAGCCCACAGAACACAGGCTTTCACTCGCTTCCTCCTTCTCCCCAAAAAGGCCAAACCCAGTAGCTAGAATCTCTCTGAGTGCTGGCACAAAGCAAGAGCACAGCCCACTGAAGTCAAGGTTAGGCACACTTGCCCCTTCGCCCCAAAAAGGCCAAACCCAGCAGCTGCACCCCAGCTGAGGGATGGCAGGGAGCAAGAGCAGAATGCACAGAATCCGGGCAATACAAACGCTTAACCCTGCTCCCCTAAAAGGGCAAAGACAGCAGCTGCACCCCGGGTGAGAGACAGCAGGGAGCAAGAGCACAGCCCACAGAAGCCAGGCCGACACATGCTTCCCCCTTCTCCCCTAAAAGGCCAAACTCAGCAGCTGCGCCCCAGCTGAGGGACAGCACGGAGCAAGAGCACAGCCCACAGAAGCCAGGCCGACACACACTTCCCCCTTCCCCCCAAAAAGTGCAAACCCATGAGCTGGAATCTAGCTTAGTAATGGCAAGGAACAAGAGCACAAACCAGAAGACAGCCTTATGCACGCATCTCCTTTCTCCCCGAGAAGGCCCAGCCCAGCAGATCAACTCAGGCTGACGGTCAGGGTGAGCAAGACAGAAGCCAGCCTGACACACACTTGCCCCTTCTCCCCTAAAAGACCAAACTCAGCAGCTGCATCTCAGCTGAGGGACAGCAGGCAGCAAGAGCACAGCCCACAGAAGCCAGGCTGACACACACTTCCCCCTTCTCCCCAAAAAGTGCAAACCGAGGAGCTAGAATCTAGCTTAGTGATGGGAAGGAACAAGAGCACAAACCAGAAGACAGCCTTATGCACGCATCTCCTTTCTCCTTGAGAAGGCCCAGCCCAGCAGATCACCTCAGGCTAACGGTCAGGGTGAGCAAGACCACAGCCCACATATGCCAGGCTGACTCACACTGCCCCCTTCTCCCCAAAAAGTGCAAACCCAGGAGCTGCACCCCAGCTGAGGGACAGCAGGGTGCAAGAGCACAGCCCACACATGCCAGCCTCACACACACTTCCCCCTTCTCCCCTTAAAGGCCAAACTCAGCTGCTGCACCCCAGCTGAGGGACAGCAGGGAGCAAGAGCACAGCACACAGAAGCCAGGCCAACACACACTTCCCCCTTCTCCCCAAAGGGTGCAAACCCAGGAGCTAGAATCGAGCTTAGTGATGGCAAGGAACCAGAGCACAAACCAGAAGACAGGCTTATGCATGCATCTCCTTTCTCCTTGAGAAGGCTCAGCCCAGCAGATCAACTCAGGCTGACGGTCAGGGTGAGCAAGAGCACAGCCCACAGAAGCCAGGCTGACACACACTTCCCCCTTCTCCCCTAAAAGGCCAAACTCAGCAGCTGTGCCCCAGCTAAGGGACAGCAGGGAGCAAGAGCACAGCCCACAGAAGCCAGGCCAACACACACTGCCCCCTTCTCCCCTAAAAGGCCAAACTCAGCAGCTGTGCCCCAGCTAAGGGACAGCAGGGAGCAAGAGCACAGCCCACAGAAGCCAGGCCGACACACACTGCCCCCTCCTCCCCAAAAAGTGCAAACCCAGGACCTAGACTCTAGCTTAGTGATGGCATGGAACAAGACCACAAACCAGAAGACAGCCTTATGCACACATCTCCTTTCTCCTTGAGAAGGCCCAGCCCAGCAGATCAACTCAGGCTGACGGTCAGGGTGAGCAAGACCACAGCCCACAGAAGCCAGGCTGACACACACTTCCCCCTTCTCCCCAAAAAGTGCAAACCCAGGAGCTAGAATCCAGCCTAGTGATGGCAAGGAACAAGAGCACAAACCAGAAGACAGCCCTATGCACGCATCTCCTTTGTCCCCGAGAAGGCCCAGCCCAGCAGATCAACTCAGGCTGACGGTCAGGGTGAGCAAGACCACAGCCCACAGATGCCAGGCTGACACACACTTCCCCCTTCTCCCCTAAAAGGCCAAACTCAGAAGCTGCACGCCAGCTGAGGGACAGCAGGGTGTAAGACCACAGCCCACAGAAGCCAGGCTGACACACACTTCCCCCTTCTCCCCTAAAAGGCCAAACTCAGCAGCTGCACCCCAGCTGAGGGACAGCAGGGAGAAAGAGCACAGCCCACAGAAGCCAGGCCAGCACACACTTCCCCCTTCTCCCCAAAAAGCGCAAACCCAGGAGCTAGAATCTAGCTTAGTGATGGCAAGGAAGAAGAGCACAAACCAGAAGACAGCCTTATGCACGCATCTCCTTTCTCCTTGAGAAGGCCCAGCCCAGCAGATCAACTCAGGCTGACGGTCAGGGTGAGCTAGAGCACAGCCCACAGAAGCCAGGCTGACACACACTTCCCCCTTCTCCCCAAAAAGTGCAAACCCAGGAGCTAGAATCTAGCTTAGTGATGGCAAGGAGCAAGAGCACAAACCAGAAGACAGCCTTATGCACGCATCTCCTTTCTCCCCAAGAAGGCCCAGCCCAGCAGATCAACTCAGGCTGACAGTCAGGGTGAGCAAGAGCACAGCCCACAGAAGCCAGCCTGACACACACTTCCCCCTTCTACCCTAAAAGGCCAAACTCAGCTGCTGCACCCCAGCTGAGGGACAGCAGGGAGCAAGAGCACAGCCCACATAAGCCAGGCTGACACACACTTCCCCCTTCTCCCCAAAAAGTGCAAACCCAGGAGCTAGAATCTAGCTTAGTGATGGGAAGGAACAAGAGCACAAAGCAGAAGACAGCCTTATGCACGCAGCTCCTTTCTCCTTGAGAAGGCCCAGCCCAGCAGATCAACTCAGGCTGACGGTCAGGGTGAGCAAGACCACAGCCCACAGAAGCCAGGCTGACACACACTTCGCCCTTCTCCGCTAAAAGGGCAAACTCAGCAGCTGCGCCCCAGCTGAGGGACAGCAGGGAGCAAGAACACAGCCCACAGAAGCCAGGCCAACACACGCTTGCCCCTTCTCCCCAAAAAGTGCAAACCCAGGAGCTAGAATCTAGCTTAGTGATGGCAAGGAGCAAGAGCACAAATCAGAAGATAGCCTTATGCACACATCTCCTTTCTCCTTGGGAAGGCCCAGCCCAGCAGATCAACTCAGGCTGACGGTCAGGGTGAGCAAGACCACAGCCCACAGAAGCCAGGCTGACACACACTTCCCCCTTCTCCCCTAAAAGGCCAAACTCAGCAGCTGCACCCCAGCTGAGGGACAGCAGGGAGAAAGAGCACAGCCCACAGAAGCCAGGCCAGCACACACTTCCCCCTTCTCCCCAAAAAGCGCAAACCCAGGAGCTAGAATCTAGGTTAGTATTGGCAAGGAAGAAGAGCACAAACCAGAAGACAGGCTTATGCACGCATCTCCTTTCTCCTTGAGAAGGCCCAGCCCAGCAGATCAACTCAGGCTGACGGGCAGGGTGAGCTACAGCACAGCCCACAGAAGCCAGGCTGACACACACTTCCCCCTTCTCCCCAAAAAGTGCAAACCCAGGAACTAGAATCTAGCTTAGTGATGGGAAGGAACAAGAGCACAAACCAGAAGACAGCCTTATGCACGCAGCTCCTTTCTCCTTGAGAAGGCCCAGCCCAGCAGATCAACTCAGGCTGACAGTCAGGGTGAGCAAGACCACAGCCCACAGAAGCCAGGCTGACACACACTTCGCCCTTCTCCGCTAAAAGGCCAAACTCAGCAGCTGCGCCCCAGCTGAGGGACAGCACGGAGCAAGAACACAGCCCACAGAAGCCAGGCCAACACACGCTTGCACCTTCTCCCCAAAAAGTGCAAACCCAGGAGCTAGAATCTAGCTTAGTGATGGCAAGGAGCAAGAGCACAAACCAGAAGACAGCCTTATGCACGCATCTCCTTTCTCCTTGAGAAGGCCCAGCCCAGCAGATCAACTCAGGCTGACGGTCAGGGTGAGCAAGACCACAGCCCACAGATGCCAGCCTGACACACACTTCCCCCTTCTCCCCTAAAAGGCCAAACTCAGCAGCTGGACCTCAGCTGAGGGACAGCAGGGAGCAAGAGCACAGCCCAAAGAAGCCAGGCCAGCACACACTTCCCCCTTCTCCCAAAAAGGCCAAACCCAGCACCTGAAATACTCTGCCTGATGGGCGGCAGGGAGCAAGCACATAGCCCACAGATGCCAGGCTTTCACACACATTCCCCTTCTCCCCAGAAAAGCCAAAGCCAGCAGCGGCACTCTGACTGACCGTCGGAGGGGGGAACGCTGCAGCCCACACAAGCCAGAGGGACACGCTTCCCCCTGCCGCCCAAAAGGGCCAAACACAGCAGCACCACTCTGGAGGACTAATAGCAGGGAGCTGGACCACAAGCCACAAAAGCCAGGCCAACACATGCATTCGCCTTTCTCCCCAAAAAGGCCAGAGCCAGGAGCTGCGCTCCAGCTGAGTGGTGATAGGGAACAAGAGCACAGCCCACAGAACACAGGCTTTCACTCGCTTCCTCCTTCTCCCCAAAAAGGCCAAACCCAGTAGCTAGAATCTCTCTGAGTGCTGGCACAGAGCAAGACCACAGCCCACTGAAGTCAAGGTTAGGCACACTTGCCCCTTCACCCCAAAAAGGCCAAACCCAGCAGCTGCACCCCAGCTGAGGGATGGCAGGGAGCAAGAGCAGAATGCACAGAATCCGGGCAATACAAACGCTTAACCCTGCTCCCCTAAAAGGGCAAAGACAGCAGCTGCACCCCGGGTGAGAGACAGCAGGGAGCAAGAGCACAGCCCACAGAAGCCAGGCCGACACATGCTTCCCCCTTCTCCCCTAAAAGGCCAAACTCAGCAGCTGCGCCCCAGCTGAGGGACAGCACGGAGCAAGAGCACAGCCCACAGAAGCCAGGCCGACACACACTTCCCCCTTCCCCCCAAAAAGTGCAAACCCATGAGCTGGAATCTAGCTTAGTAATGGCAAGGAACAAGAGCACAAACCAGAAGACAGCCTTATGCACGCATCTCCTTTCTCCCCGAGAAGGCCCAGCCCAGCAGATCAACTCAGGCTGACGGTCAGGGTGAGCAAGACAGAAGCCAGCCTGACACACACTTGCCCCTTCTCCCCTAAAAGACCAAACTCAGCAGCTGCATCTCAGCTGAGGGACAGCAGGCAGCAAGAGCACAGCCCACAGAAGCCAGGCTGACACACACTTCCCCCTTCTCCCCAAAAAGTGCAAACCGAGGAGCTAGAATCTAGCTTAGTGATGGGAAGGAACAAGAGCACAAACCAGAAGACAGCCTTATGCACGCATCTCCTTTCTCCTTGAGAAGGCCCAGCCCAGCAGATCACCTCAGGCTAACGGTCAGGGTGAGCAAGACCACAGCCCACATATGCCAGGCTGACTCACACTGCCCCCTTCTCCCCAAAAAGTGCAAACCCAGGAGCTGCACCCCAGCTGAGGGACAGCAGGGTGCAAGAGCACAGCCCACAGAAGCCAGGCCGACACACACTTCCCCCTCCTCCCCAAAAAGTGCAAGCCCAGGTGCTAGAATCTAGCTTAGTGATGGCAAGGAACAAGAGCACAAACCAGAAGATAGTCTTATGCATGCATCGCCTTTCTCCCCAAGAAGGCCCAGCCCAACACATCAACTCAGGCTGACGGTCAGGGTGAGCAAGAACACGGCCCACACATGCCAGCCTGACACACACTTCCCCCTTCTCCCCTTAAAGGCCAAACTCAGCTGCTGCACCCCAGCTGAGGGACAGCAGGGAGAAAGAGCACAGCCCACAGAAGCCAGGCCAACACACACTTCCCCCTTCTCCCCAAAAAGTGCAAACCCAGGAGCTAGAATCTAGCTTAATGATGGCAAGGAACAACACCACAAACCAGAAGACAGGCTTATGCACACATCTGCTTTCTCCCCGAGAAGGCCCAGCCCAGCAGATCAACTCAGGCTGACGGTAAGGATGAGCAAGACCACAGCCCACAGAAGCCAGGCTGACACACACTTCCCCCTTCTCCCCTACAAGGCCAAATTCATCAGCTGTGCCCCAGCTGAGGGACAGCAGGGAGCAAGAACACAGCCCACAGAAGCCAGGCCAGCACACACTTCCCCCTTCTCCCCAAAGAGTGCAAACCCAGGAGCTAGAATCCAGCTTAGTGATGGCAAGGAACAAGAGCACAAACCAGAAGACAGGCTTATGCACGCATCTCCTTTCTCCTTGAGAAGGCCCGGCCCAGCAGATCAACTCAGGCTGACGGTCAGGGTGAGCAAGAGCACAGCCCACAGAAGCCAGGCTGACACACACTTCCCCCTTCTCCCCAAAAAGTGCAAACCCAGGAGCTAGAATCCAGGCTAGTCATGGGAAGGAACAAGAGCACAAACCAGAAGACAGGCTTATGCACACATCTCCTTTGTCCCCGAGAAGGCCCAGCCCAGCAGATCAACTCAGGCTGACGGTCAGGGTGAGCAAGACCACAGCCCACAGATGCCAGGCTGACACACACTTCCCCCTTCTCCCCTAAAAGGCCAAACTCAGCAGCTGCACCCCAGCTGAGGGACAGCAGGCAGCAAGAGCACAGCCCACAGAAGCCAGGCCGACACACACTTCCCCCTTCACCCCAAAAAGTGCAAACCCAGGAGCTAGAATCTAGCTTAGTGATGGCAAAGAACAAGAGCACAAAACAGAAGACAGCCTTATGCACACATCTCCTTTCTCCCCAAGAAGGCCCAGCCCAGCAGATCAACTCAGGCTGACGGTCAGGGTGAGCAAGACAGAAGCCAGCCTGACACACACTTGCCCCTTCTCCCCTGAAAGACCAAACTCAGCAGCTGCGCCCCAGCTGAGGGACAGCAGGCAGCAAGAGCACAGCCCACAGAAGCCAGGCTGACACACACTTCCCCCTTCTCCCCAAAAAGTGCGACCCCAGGAGCTAGAATCTAGCTTAGTGATGGCAAGGAACAAGAGCACAAACCAGAAGACAGCCTTATGCACGCATCTCCTTTCTCCTTGAGAAGGCCCAGCCCAGCAGATCAACTCAGGCTAACGGTCAGGGTGAGCAAGACCACAGCCCACATATGCCAGGCTGACACACACTTCCCCCTTCTCCCCAAAAAGTGCAAACCCAGGAGCTGCACCCCAGCTGAGGGACAGCAGGGTGCAAGAGCACAGCCCACAGAAGCCAGGCCGACACACACTTCCCCCTCCTCCCCAAAAAGTGCAAGCCCAGGTGCTAGAATGTAGCTTAGTGATGGCAAGGAACAAGAGCACAAACCAGAAGACAGCCTTATGCACGCATCTCGTTTCTCCTTGAGAAGGCCCAGCCCAACAGATCAACTCAGGCTGACGGTCAGGGTGAGCAAGAACACGGCCCACACATGCCAGCCTCACACACACTTCCCCCTTCTCCCCTTAAAGGCCAAACTCAGCTGCTGCACCCCAGCTGAGGGACAGCAGGGAGCAAGAGCACAGCACACAGAAGCCAGGCCAACACACACTGCCCCCTCCTCCCCAAAAAGTGCAAACCCAGGAGCTAGACTCTAGCTTAGTGATGGCATGGAACAAGACCACAAACCAGAAGACAGCCTTATGCACACATCTCCTTTCCCCCCGAGAAGGCCCAGCCCAGCAGATCAACTCAGGCTGACGGTCAGGGTGAGCAAGAGCACAGCCCACAGAAGCCAGGCTGACACACACTTCCCCCTTCTCCCCAAAAAGTGCAAACCCAGGAGCTAGACTCTAGCTTAGTGATGGCAAGGAACAAGAGCACAAACCAGAAGAAAGGCTTATGCACGCATCTCCTTTCTCCTTGAGAAGGCCCAGCCCAGCAGATCAACTCAGGCTGACGGTCAGGGTGAGGAAGAGCACAGCCCACAGAAGCCAGGCTGACACACACTTCCCCCTTCTCCCCAAAAAGTGCAAACCCAGGAGCTAGAATCCAGCCTAGTGATGGCAAGGAACAAGAGCACAAACCAGAAGACAGGCCTATGCACGCATCTCCTTTGTCCCCGAGAAGGCCCAGCCCAGCAGATCAACTCAGGCTGACGGTCAGGGTGAGCAAGACCACAGCCCACAGATGCCAGGCTGACACACACTTCGCCCTTCTCCGCTAAAAGGGCAAACTCAGCAGCTGCGCCCCAGCTGAGGGACAGCAGGGAGCAAGAACACAGCCCACAGAAGCCAGGCCAACACACACTTGCCCCTTCTCCCCAAAAAGTGCAAACCCAGGAGCTAGAATCTAGCTTAGTGATGGCAAGGAGCAAGAGCACAAACCAGAAGACAGCCTTATGCACGCATCTCCTTTCTCCCCGAGAAGGCCCAGCCCAGCAGATCAACTCAGGCTGACAGTCAGGGTGAGCAAGAGCACAGCCCACAGAAGCCAGCCTGACACACACTTCCCCCTTCTCCCCTAAAAGGCCAAACTCAGCTGCTGCGCCCCAGCTGAGGGACAGCAGGGAGCAAGAGCACAGCCCACAGAAGCCAGGCCGGCACACACTTGCGCCTTCTCCCCAAAAAGTGCAAACCGAGGAGCTGGAATCTAGCTTAGTGATGGCAAGGAACAAGAGCACAAACCAGAAGACAGGCTTATGCACGCAGCTCCTTTCTCCCCGAGAAGGCCCAGCCCAGCAGATCAACTCAGGCTGACGGTCAGGGTGAGCAAGACCACAGCCCACAGAAGCCAGCCTGACACACACTTCCCCCTTCTCCCCTAAGAGGCCAAACTCAGCAGCTGCACCCCAGCTGAGGGACAGCAGGGAGCAAGAGCACAGCCCACAGAAGCCAGACCAGCACACACTTCCCCCTTCTCCCCAAAAAGTGCAAACCCAGGAGCTAGAATCCAGCTTAGTGATGGCAAGGAACAAGACCACAAACCAGAAGACAGGCTTATGCACGCATCTCCTTTCTCCTTGAGAAGGCCCAGCCCAGCAGATCAACTCAGGCTGACGGTCAGGGTGAGCAAGAGCACAGCCCACAGAAGCCAGGCTGACACACACTTCCCCCTTCTCCCCAAAAAGTGCAAACCCAGGAGCTAGAATCCAGGCTAGTCATGGGAAGGAACAAGAGCACAAACCAGAAGACAGGCTTATGCACACATCTCCTTTGTCCCCGAGAAGGCCCAGCCCAGCAGATCAACTCAGGCTGACGGTCAGGGTGAGCAAGACCACAGCCCACAGATGCCAGGCTGACACACACTTCCCCCTTCTCCCCTAAAAGGCCAAACTCAGCAGCTGCACCCCAGCTGAGGGACAGCAGGCAGCAAGAGCACAGCCCACAGAAGCCAGGCCGACACACACTTCCCCCTTCACCCCAAAAAGTGCAAACCCAGGAGCTAGAATCTAGCTTAGTGATGGCAAGGAACAAGAGCACAAACCAGAAGACAGCCTTATGCACGCATCTCCTTTCTCCCCGAGAAGGCCCAGCCCAGCAGATCAACTCAGGCTGACAGTCAGGGTGAGCAAGAGCACAGCCCACAGAAGCCAGCCTGACACACACTTCCCCCTTCTCCCCTAAAAGGCCAAACTCAGCTGCTGCGCCCCAGCTGAGGGACAGCAGGGAGCAAGAGCACAGCCCACAGAAGCCAGGCCGGCACACACTTGCGCCTTCTACCCAAAAAGTGCAAACCCAGGAGCTGGAATCTAGCTTAGTGATGGCAAGGAACAAGAGCACAAACCAGAAGACAGGCTTATGCACGCAGCTCCTTTCTCCCCGAGAAGGCCCAGCCCAGCAGATCAACTCAGGCTGACGGTCAGGGTGAGCAAGACCACAGCCCACAGAAGCCAGCCTGACACACACTTCCCCCTTCTCCCCTAAGAGGCCAAACTCAGCAGCTGCACCCCAGCTGAGGGACAGCAGGGAGCAAGAGCACAGCCCACAGAAGCCAGACCAGCACACACTTCCCCCTTCTCCCCAAAAAGTGCAAACCCAGGACCTAGAATCTAGCTTAGTGATGGCAAGGAACAAGACCACAAACCAGAAGACAGGCTTATGCACGCATCTCCTTTCTCCTTGAGAAGGCCCAGCCCAGCAGATCAACTCAGGCTGACGGGCAGGGTGAGCTAGAGCACAGCCCACATAAGCCAGCCTGACACACACTTCCCCCTTCTCCCCAAAAAGTGCAAACCCAGGAGCTAGAATCTAGCTTAGTGATGGGAAGGAACAAGAGCACAAAGCAGAAGACAGCCTTATGCACGCAGCTCCTTTCTCCTTGAGAAGGCCCAGCCCAGCAGATCAACTCAGGCTGACGGTCAGGGTGAGCAAGACCACAGCCCACAGATGCCAGCCTGACACACACTTCGCCCTTCTCCGCTAAAAGGCCAAACTCAGCAGCTGCGCCCCAGCTGAGGGACAGCAGGGAGCAAGAACACAGCCCACAGAAGCCAGGCCGACACACGCTTGCCCCTTCTCCCCAAAAAGTGCAAACCCAGGAGCTAGAATCTAGCTTAGTGATGGCAAGGAGCAAGAGCACAAACCAGAAGACAGCCTTATGCACGCATCTCCTTTCTCCTTGAGAAGGCCCAGCCCAGCAGATCAACTCAGGCTGACGGTCAGGGTGAGCAAGACCACAGCCCACAGATGCCAGCCTGACACACACTTCCCCCTTCTCCCCTAAAAGGCCAAACTCAGCAGCTGGACCTCAGCTGAGGGACAGCAGGGAGCAAGAGCACAGCCCAAAGAAGCCAGGCCAGCACACACTTCCCCCTTCTCCCCAAAAAGGCCAAACCCAGCACCTGAAATACTCTGCCTGATGGGCGGCAGGGAGCAAGCACATAGCCCACAGATGCCAGGCTTTCACACACATTCCCCTTCTCCCCAGAAAAGCCAAAGCCAGCAGCGGCACTCTGACTGACCGTCGGAGGGGGGAACGCTGCAGCCCACACAAGCCAGAGGGACACGCTTCCCCCTGCCGCCCAAAAGGGCCAAACACAGCAGCACCACTCTGGAGGACTAATAGCAGGGAGCTGGACCACAAGCCACAAAAGCCAGGCCAACACATGCATTCGCCTTTCTCCCCAAAAAGGCCAGAGCCAGGAGCTGCGCTCCAGCTGAGTGATGATAGGGAAGAAGAGCACAGCCCACAGAACACAGGCTTTCACTCGCTTCCTCCTTCTCCCCAAAAAGGCCAAACCCAGTAGCTAGAATCTCTCTGAGTGCTGGCACAGAGCAAGACCACAGCCCACTGAAGTCAAGGTTAGGCACACTTGCCCCTTCGCCCCAAAAAGGCCAAACCCAGCAGCTGCACCCCAGCTGAGGGATGGCAGGGAGCAAGAGCAGAATGCACAGAATCCGGGCAATACAAACGCTTAACCCTGCTCCCCTAAAAGGGCAAAGACAGCAGCTGCACCCCGGGTGAGAGACAGCAGGGAGCAAGAGCACAGCCCACAGAAGCCAGGCTGACACACACTTCCCCCTTCTCCCCTAAAAGGCCAAACTCAGCAGCTGCACCCCAGCTGAGGGACAGCAGGGAGCAAGAGCACAGCCCACAGAAGCCAGGCCGACACACACTTCCCCTTTCCCCCCAAAAAGTGCAAACCCAGGAGCTGGAATCGAGCTTAGTAATGGCAAGGAACAAGAGCACAAACCAGAAGACAGCCTTATGCACGCATCTCCTTTCTGCCCGAGAAGGCCCAGCCCAGCAGATCAACTCAGGCTGACGGTCAGGGTGAGCAAGAGCACAGCCCACAAATGCCAGGCTGACACACACTTGCCCCTTCTCCCCTAAAAGGCCAAACCCAGCAGCTGCACCCCAGCTGAGTGATGGCAGGGAGCAAGAGCACAGCCCACAGAAGCCAGGCTTACACACACTTCCCCCTTCTCCCCAAAAAAGCCAAACCCAGAAGCGGCTCTCTGACTGACCGTCGGAGGGGGGAACGCTGCAGCCCACACAAGCCAGAGGGACACGCTTCCCCCTGCCCCCCAAAAGGGCCAAACACAGCAGCACCACTCTGGAGGACTAATAGCAAGGAGCTGGACCACAAGCCACAAAAGCCAGGCCAACACATGCATTCGCCTTTCTCCCCAAAAAGGCCAGAGCCAGGAGCTGCGCTCCAGCTGAGTGATGATAGGGAACAAGAGCACAGCCCACAGAACACAGGCTTTCACTCGCTTCCTCCTTCTCCCCAAAAAGGCCAAACCCAGTAGCTAGAATCTCTCTGAGTGCTGGCACAAAGCAAGAGCACAGCCCACTGAAGTCAAGGTTAGGCACACTTGCCCCTTCGCCCCAAAAAGGCCAAACCCAGCAGCTGCACCCCAGCTGAGGGATGGCAGGGGGCAAAAGCAGAATGCACAGAATCCGGGCAATACAAACGCTTAACCCTTCTCCCCTAAAAGGGCAAAGGCAGCAGCTGCACCCCGGATGAGGGACAGCAGGGAGCAAGAACACAGCCCACAGAAGCCCGGCCAACACACGCTTCCCCCTTCTCCCCAAAAAGTGCAAACCCAGGAGCTAGAATCTAGCTTAGTGATGGCAAGGAACAAGAGCACAAACCAGAAGACAGGCTTATGCACGCATCTCCTTTCTCCTTGAGAAGGCCCAGCCCAGCAGATCAACTCAGGCTGACGGTCAGGGTGAGCAAGACCACAGCCCACAGAAGCCAGCCTGACACACACTTCCCCTTCTCCCCTTAAAGGCCAAACTCAGCAGCTGGACCTCAGCTGAGGGACAGCAGGGAGCAGGAGCACAGCCCACAGAAGCCAGGCCAGCACACACTTCCTCCTTCTCCCCAAAAAGGCCAAACCCAGCACCTGAAATACTCTGCCTGATGGGCGGCAGGGAGCAAGCACATAGCCCACAGATGCCAGGCTTTCACACACATTCCCCTTCTCCCCAGAAAAGCCAAAGCCAGCAGCGGCACTCTGACTGACCGTCGGAGGGGGGAACGCTGCAGCCCACACAAGCCAGAGGGACACGCTTCCCCCTGCCGCCCAAAAGGGCCAAACACAGCAGCACCACTCTGGAGGACTAATAGCAGGGAGCTGGACCACAAGCCACAAAAGCCAGGCCAACACATGCATTCGCCTTTCTCCCCAAAAAGGCCAGAGCCAGGAGCTGCACTCCAGCTGAGAGATGGTAGGGAACAAGAGCACAGCCCACAGAACACAGGCTTTCACTCGCTTCCTCCTTCTCCCCAAAAAGGCCAAACCCAGTAGCTAGAATCTGTCTGAGTGCTGGCACAGAGCAAGAGCACAGCCCACGGAAGTCCAGTTTAGGAACACTTGCCTCTTCTCTCCAAAATGGCCAAACCCAGCAGCTGCACCCCAGCTGAGGGATGGCAGGGAGCAAGAGCAGAACGCACAGAATCCACGCATAAACCCGCTTGACCCCTCTCACGAAAAAGGCCGGACCCAACAGCTGCTCCCCACATGACAGATGGCAGGGGCCAAGAGCACAGCCCAGAGAAGCTAGGCTTAGACACACTTGATCATTCTCCCCAAAAAGACCAAACCCAGGAGCTGTACCCCAGCCGAGTGATGGCAGAGACAAAGGGCACAGCCAACAGAAGCCAGGCTTACACACACTTCCCATTTGTCCCCAAAAAGGCCAAACCCAGCACTTGCGACACTCTGCCTGAGTGATGGCAGGGCGCAAGAACGCAGGTCACAGAAGCCAGACTTAGGCACGCTTGACCTGTCCCCCCAAAAAGGCCAAACCCATCAGCTGCACCCCAGCTGGCTGATGGCAGGGAACGAGTGCGTAGACCACAGAAACCAGGCTGACACACGCTTGACCGTTCTCCCCGAAAAGGCCAAACCGACCGCTGGTGCTCAGGCCGAGAATCAGATGGAGAAGATCGCAGCCCACAGAAGCCAGGCTGACAGTGACTTCCCCTTTCTCCCCAAAAAGGCCAAATGCTTTGGAAGCACTCAGATGGAGGGTCAGATGGGGCAAGAGCACAGCCCACAGAGGCCACGCTGACACATGCTGCCCCCTTCTCCCCAGAAACGCCAAACCCAGCAGCTACACTCTCGCTGAGTGTTAGGGGGGCAAGACCACAGTGCACAGAAGCCAGGCTGACACACAGTTCACCCTTCTCCCCAAAAAGCCAAACCCCATCAGCAGCACTGCTGTTGAGTGATGGCCGGGAACATGACCGCAGCCCACAGAAGCCAGGCTGACGCATGCATCCACCTTTCTCCCCAAAAGAGCCACACCCAGCAGCTGGACTCAGGCTGAGTGTCATGGGGGCACGACCACAGTGCACGAAAGCCAGGCTGTCACACGCTTCCCCTTCTCGCCAAAAAGGCCAAACACACCGACTAGACTCAGGCTGAGCATCAGGGTGGGCAAGATCACAGCCCACAGAAGCCGGGTCAGGTTTGGACACGTCCTTGGGCGCCCCCCCCACCACCACCTCCAAGATGGCACAGAGACCCTATCAATCAGTCTGATTTTACCATCTGTATTATGTATATACACATATATTTCTGGATACTCACCCACTGCCACCAACACATTACCTACATGGGTACGCCCAGTGTGAATCTGGTTCATAATAATCATACTTATGACAATGTTTGATTGTCATATACAATATAAAGTAAGACTGATTATATACACATATATGTATATATACATATACATATAAAAACACATGCACATATACATACACAGACATACATACATATATACAGCTATATATATACATATATGTACATATACATACCCATACACATAGATACACATACGTATACATATACGCACACATATACACATATTGTATTGGTTTCGCTCGCCCCAGTTTTGCTAGTAAGTACACTGGGGTACAAAGATGGCTCCGGCACATCCTCTGTGAAAGTTCTCAAGGTTTTTCACCGTGTCCAGCAAAGGCAATCTCTGATGTCACTGAAGATGATGGACATGTTGCTGCCAAGCCTGAGCCAATTAGGGATGTTAGTTACGCCTCTATGAAAACATATAGAAGAAGAAATCGAAACGGTGCGAGCACGCGCTTGTTTTTAGCCAGAGGAGGAGGAGGTGAAACTATGTCAGGGAAAACAACATGCAGAATCCTAGGTGAGTGGAGAAGGTGGGAGAGGAGGTGCCCGAGGCACCGGAGCATGAAAATCCTCTGCTGGCTGTGATGAAGACCATAGGGGAAGCAGGAGGTCTCCCTGCAGCCCATGGAGTCCATAGGTGTGCAGAGAACCGACCACAGTCCGTGGGATGGTGCCCGCACCGGAGGAGCGGGTGGATGCTAACAGGAAGCTATGATCCAGTGGGAATCCCGGTACAGACTGAAAGTTGCAAAGGCCTTGCAAGAGAGAGAGAAAGGCCTTCCTCCCGGGATGGAAATTATATAAATGAGTTCACAAGCTGAAATGTTAACTGCATAATATTGAGTATTTATTAATAGAGCAAAGGCAAAAATAGCGCTGGGTACTTACCAGTTTTGCCAGAGTCACAGCTGTTCATTGTACTGTGAACTTAAGTACTGTCTTTAACTGTTATATATTCATTAAGCATAGAAAGTAATTAACACTTCACTCAACTCCCCCCCCTCTGATCCTTGCCCCTTTCTGCCAGCCTGTCTTGGAGTCTCAGACCCTCTAGATTGCCTCAGGGCTGAAGGCCAAAATCCTCCTGTCTATGTTTCCTCAGTTCCAACTTAATTTGTAGGTGACAGCTCCTTTTGGGAGGTGTGAGTGGAGATAACAGACTTCCCGGGACGCCGGCAGTTATCTTCTGGGTTTATTTAACATGTCTTGATCCCTGGGTCTGTGATTTATCAACTTAGAAGGCATTTATTACCATGTATTTATTACTATATTTTCTAACATACCACAACTATTTCAAAGTTACAATTGACCCTAACCTTTTTTCTTCTTAATTATATTTTATCTTAACACTATTTTTTCATACAGTACACATCACTTGTAAATGTTACATGCATATATGCAAAAGCCAGCATTTATCATTCACTCATTTATCACAGAAACAGTCTGGCCTCTGCTTGGAAGTCTGCATCCTATGGACAACAGCTCGCATTGCAGCAGATTGAGGCAGGCTGCTGCTCCTGAGATGGGACCCACACCAAAGAAGTTCACAGAGGACTGTCTCTCACGGGAGGGACCTCATGGTTAAGCAGAGGACTCTTCTCCCTGATACACTGACCCAAGGAAACCCCCGTACCCTGCCGCCCCCACCCCAAGAGCTATTGGTTGGAAGGAAGGACATGGGTGAGCTGAGAAATGGAGTCTAAATAGGGAGAGGGGGCACTAGAGAAACAGTGTTTGTAGCAGAAGAATTCTGGTGATGGACTGACTAAGGAAAAAACCCATACCCTGCCCCAGAGCGGTTGGTTGGAAGGAGGGAGAGGGGTGAGCTGAGAAACTGTGCCTTAAGAGGGGAAGGGGGGTGAGTGAAGAAACAGTGTCTTAAGAGCTTATTTTTAACTCGGATTTATCCTCCAACTCTGTTAGCTTAATAAATTACTTTGCAACTTTAAGTTTGAAGCCTGTTCTGCCCTTTTCTTCTGCACACCCCCCCACCAGGGGCTTACCTCAACTCATGAGTACAGTGTGTTTTAGTTTTTTTTGTTCTCCTCTGCACAGCTGCAGCAGGAGACAGTACAGAGAGCAGACAGTATAGCTGCCTACCATTTAGCCAGGCTCAAACCACAACACATAAAGACATAGACAGAGAGAGACAGAGAGATACACATAGATATATGTACATATAGGTTTTCGTACATATATATACGTAAATATACACATATATATACATGCACATACATATGTATACATCTATATGTGTGTATATATATCCGTATATACATGTACATACATATATATACTCATATATGTGTGTATATATATACGCACATGTATATACATCTACATATATACATATATATGAAGATGTAGATATATATGTATAGAGATATACACATATATACACATACATATACAGATATATGTAGATATATATGGAGATATACATACAAGTATATACACATACATAGATACACATATATATACATATATATGCATACATATATGTATGTGTGTATATGTATTTTTATATATACACATGTATATGTATTTATGTACACATATATACGTACATATAGATATATGCATACGTACATATATATATACACGTGTATATATACACATATATATGTATATATAGAGATGTATATATATGCATTTATACATATACATATATATGTGTAAGTACTTAGTTATATGTATACATGTATGTATATGGATTTACATATATACATGTATGTATATATATGTGTGAATTTATATACACACACACATCACACACATATATATACACACACATTATACCTATATCTTTATATATCTATATATCTCTACACATCTAGAGATATATAGAGAGATATATATACACATGTATAGATGTATACATATGCATGTATGCATGTATATGTATTTATTTATATACATACAGGTATACATAGACATACACATTTATTTTTATGTAACGGTTGATGGTATCTGACTCCATTTCAGTTCCCATCTGGGCACCAGATGAGCAGGAATGCCACAAAAAAACCTCTGTATTCTGGCAACTGGCTTCATGCACTGTGCCGTACCCAGTGTCATCCCAACAGCATCGACTGCTCTGTCCGTGCCATGTTCCAGAGAGGGCATCTCCCCGAGAGATGACGGTCCCACGGCCGGGCACCATGCAAAGCCCTGGGACCCGGATCCTGAGTGAGCAGCGGTGATCAGGAGCGGCACCGGCCTCTCCCGAAAGCCAAGCCGGGGCTGGCTGGGACGCGGGGATCTGTGCCCGGTGCTGGAATGTTCTAAGCTGTACTCTGGGTCTTGCAGTGCTCGGTGGCCTGCGGGGAGGGGACCGACAGCCGGGAGACCTCTGCCGTGCGGGGGACCGGTGCAAAGGGGAATGGCTCGAGGCCGGAAGCATTTCGAACCTCGCTCCCTGTGATGGCAAGACAACAGCTGGAATGGCTGCAGGGAGGGAATAACACCGATGTCAAGAGCACAGCACCTCGGGGGACAGCTAAAAGGTAGTAGTCCCGGGAGTACCGAGACTCATACACTTACAGAAAATAGAGTGAGCAGAGTTAGACTCAGAGAAAATTAAGGAAGAAGAGTTAAACTCAGAGAAAATAGAGGAAGCAGAGTTAGACTCAGAGAAAAGAGAGGGACCAGATTTAATCTCAGAGAAAATTGAGGAAGCAGAGGTACACTCAGACAAAAGAGAGGAAGCAGAGTTACACTAAGAGAAAAGAACGGAAGCAGAGTTAGACTCAGAGAAAAGACAGGAAGCAGAGTTAGACTCAGAGAAAAGAAAGGATGCAGAGTTAGACTAAGAAAAAATTGAGAAAGCAGAGTGTGACTCAGAGAAAAGAGAGGAAGCAGATGTAGACTGTGAGAAAAGTGAGGAAGGAGAGTGACTCAGAGAAAATTGAGAAATCAAGAGTTAGACTCAGGGAAAATTGAGGAAGCAGAGTTAGAGTCAGGGAAAATTGAGGAAGAAGAGTTAGACTCAGAGAAAAGAGAGGGAACAGATTTAAACTCAGAGAAAATTGAGGAACCAGAGTTAGACTCAGAGAAAATTGAGGAAGGAGAGTGTGCGTCACAGAAAATTGGGGAAGCAGAGTTAGTCTCAGAGAAAAGAGAGGGACCAGATTTAAACTCAGAGACAATTAAAGGAGCAGATTTAAACTCAGAGAAAATTGACAATGCAGAGTGTGACTCAGAGAAAATTGAGGAAGCAGATTTAGACTCAGAGAAAAGAGAGGGACCAGATTTAAACTCAGAGAAAATTGAGGAAGGAGAGCTAGACTCAGAGAAAGGAGAGGAAGCAGAGTTAGACTCAGAGAAAAGAGAGGGACCAGATTTAAACACAGAGAAAATTGAGGAAGCAGAGTTACACTCAGAGTAAATACATGAAGCCGAGTTAGATTTACAGAAAATAGAAGCAGAGTTAGACTAAGAGAAAATTGAGGAAGAAGAATTACACTCAGAGAAAATTGAAAGAACAGATTCAAACTCAGAGAAAATTGAGGAAGCAGAGTTAGTCGCAGAGAAAATTGAGGATGCAGAGCGTGACTCAGAGAAAATTCAGGAAGCAGAGTTTGACTCAGAGAAAAGAGAGGAAGAACAGTTAGACTCATAGAAAAGAGAACCTCCAGATTTAAACTCAGAGAAAATTGAGGAAGCAGAGTTAGACTCAGAGAAAAGAGAGGGACCAGATTTAAACACAGAGAAAATTGAGGATGCAGAGTGTGACTCAGAGAAAATTGAGGATGGAGAGTTAGACTCAGAGAAAATTGAGGAAGAAGAGTTAGACTCAGAGAAAAGAGAGGAAGCAGAGTTAGACTCAGAGAAAAGAGAGGGACAAGATTTAAACTCAGAGAAAACTGAGGATGCAGACTGTGACTCAGAGAAAATTGAGGAAGCAGAGTTAGACTCAGAGAAAAGAGAGGGACCAGATATAAACTCAGAGAAAATTGAGGAAGCAGAGTTAGATTCAGGGAAAATTGAGGAAGCAGAGTTAGATTCAGGGAAAATTGAGGAAGCAGAGTTAGAGTCAGAGAAAATTGAGGAAGCAGAGTGTGACTCAAGAGAAAATTGAGGAAGCAGATTTAGAATCAGAGAAAATTGAGAAAGCAGAGTTAGACTCAGAGAAAAGAGAGAAAGAAGAGTTAGACTCAGAGAAAAGAGAGGGACCAGATTTAAACTCAGAGAAAACTGAGGAAGCAGAGTGTGCCTCAGAGAAAATTGAGGAAGGAGAGTTAGACTCAGAGAAAACAGAGGGACCAGATTTAAACATAGAGAAAATTGTGGACGCAGAGTTAGACTCAGAGAAAAGAGAAGCACCAGATTTAAACTCAGAGAAAATTGAGGAAGCAGAGTTAGACTCAGTGAAAACAGAGGGACCAGATTTAAACTCAGAGAAAATTGAGTTAGGAGAGTTAGACTCAGAGAAATGAGAGGGACCAGATTTAAACAGAGAGAAAGTTGAGGAAGCAGAGTTAGATTTACAGAAAATAGAGGAAGCACAGTTAGAGAAAATTGAGGAAGCAGAGTCAGACTCAGAGAAAAGAGAGGGACCAGATTTAAACTCAGAGAAAATTGAGGAAGGAAAATTAGACTCAGAGAAAAGAGAGGGACCAGATTTAAACTCAGAGAAAATTGAGGAAGCAGAGTTAGACTCTGAGAAAAGAGAGAAAGAAGAGTTAGACTCAGAGAAAAGAGAGGGACCAGATTTAAACTCAGAGAAAACTGAGGAAGCAGAGTGTGCCTCAGAGAAAATTGAGGAAGGAGAGTTAGTCTCAGAGAAAACAGAGGGACCAGATTTAAACTCAGAGAAAATTGAAGAAGCAGAGTTAGACTCAGAGAAAAGAGAAGCACCAGATTTAAACTCAGAGAAAATTGAGGAAGCAGAGTTATGCTCAGAGAAAACTGAGGAAGCAGACTTGGACTCAGAGAAAATTGAGGAAGCAGAGTTAGACTCAGAGAAAATTGAGGAAGCAGAGTAAGACTCAGAGAAAATTGAGGAAGCAGAGTTAGACTCAGAGAAAAGAGAGGGAACAGATTTAAACTCAGAGAAAATTGAGGAAGCAGACATGGACTCAGAGAAAATTGAGGAAGCAGAGTTAGATTCAGAGAAAAGAGAAGGATCAGATTTAAACTCAGAGAAAGTTGAGGGAGCAGATTTAAACTCAGAGAAAATTGAGGATGCAGAGTGGGACTCAGAGAAAATTGAGGAGGCAGAGTTAAACTCAGAGAAAATTGAGGAAGCAGAGCTAGACTCAGAGAAAAGAGAGGGACCGGATTTAAACTCAGAGAAAATTGAGGAAGAAGAGTGTGACTCAGAGAAAATTGAGGCAGCAGAGTTAGACTCAGAGAAAAGAGAGGGACCACATTTAAACTCAGACAAACTTGAGGAAGCAGAGATAGACTCAGAGAAAAGAGAAAGACCAGATTTAAACTCAGAGAAAATTTAGTGAGCAGAGTGTGCCTCAGAGAAAAGAGAGGGACCAGATTTAAACTCAGAGAAAATTGAGGAAGCAGAGTTAGACTCAGAGAAAAGAGAGGGACCAGATTTAAACATAGAGAAAATTGTGGACGCAGAGTTAGACTCAGAGAAAAGAGAAGCACCAGATTTAAACTCAGAGAAAATTGAGGAAGCAGAGTTAGACTCAGTGAAAACAGAGGGAACAGATTTAAACTCAGAGAAAATTGAGTTAGGAGAGTTAGACTCAGAGAAATGAGAGGGACCAGATTTAAACAGAGAGAAAGTTGAGGAAGCAGAGTTAGATTTACAGAAAATAGAGGAAGCACAGTTAGACTCAGAGAAAATTGAGGAAGCAGAGTTAGACTCAGAGAAAAGAGAGGGACCAGATTTAAACTCAGAGAAAATTGAGGAAGGAAAATTAGACTCAGAGAAAAGAGAGGGACCAGATTTAAACTCAGAGAAAATTGAGGAAGCAGAGTTAGACTCAGAGAAAAGAGAGGAAGAAGAGTTAGACTCAGAGAAAATTGAGGAAGCAGAGTTAGACCCAGAGAAAATTGAGAAAGGTGAGCTACAGTCAGAGAAAATTGAGGAAGCAGAGTTAGACTCAGAGAAAAGAGAGGAAGCAGAGTTAGACTCTGAGAAAGGAGAGGAAGAAGAGTTAGACACAGAGAAAAGAGAGGGACCAGATTTAAACTCAAAAACATTGAGGAAGGAGAGTTAGACTCAGAGAAATGAGAGGGACCAGATTTAAACTCAAAGAAAATTGAGGAAGCAGAGTTAGATTCAGAGAAAAGAGAGGGACCAGATTTAAACTCAGACAAAATTGAGGGAGCAGATTTATACTCAGAGAAAATTGAGGAAGCAGAGTGTGACTCAGAGAAAATTTAGGAAGAATTGTTGTACTCAGAGAAAAGAGAGGGACCAGATTTAAACTCAGAGAAAATTGAGGAAGAAGAGCTAGACTCATAGAAAAGAGAGGAAGCAGAGTTAGACTCTGAGAAAGGAGAGGAAGAAGAGTTAGACACAGAGAAAAGAGAGGGACCAGATTTAAACTCAAAAACATTGAGGAAGGAGAGTTAGACTCAGAGAAATGAGAGGGACCAGATTTAAACTCAAAGAAAATTGAGGAAGCAGAGTTAGAATCTGAAAAAGGAGGGGAAGAAGAGTTAGATTCAGAGAAAAGAGAGGAAGCAAGAGTTAGACTCAGAGAAAAGAGAGGAAGCAGAGTGTGACTCAGAGAAAATAGAGGAAGGAGAGTTAGACTCAGAGAAAAGAGAGGGACCAGATTTAAACTCAGAGAAAATTGCAGAAGCAGAGTTAGAATCTGAAAAAGGAGAGGAAGAAGAGTTAGACTCAGAGAAAAGAGAGGAAGCAGAGTTAGACTCAGAGAAATGAGACGGACCGGATTTAAACTCAGAGAAAATTGAGGAAGACGAGCTAGACTCATAGAAAAGAGAGGGACCAGATTTAAAATCAGAGAAAATTGAGGGACCGGATTTAAACACAGCGAAAGTTGAGGAAGTAGAGTGTGACTCACAGAAAATTGAGGAAGCAGAGGTAGACTCAGAGAAAATTGAGGAAGCAGAGTGTGACTCAGAGAAAAGAGAGGGACCAGATTTAAACTCAGAGAAAATTGAGGAAGCAAAATTAGACTCAGAGAAAAGAGAGGGACCAGATTTAAACTCAGAGAAAATTGAGGAAGCAGAGTTAGACTCTGAGAAAAGAGAGGGACGAGATTTAAACTGAGAGAAAATTGAGGGAGCAGATGTAAACTCACAGAAAATTGAGGATACAGAGTGTTACTCAGAGAAAATTCAGGAAGCAGAGTTAGACTCAGAAAAAAGAGAGGGACCACATTTAAACACAGAGAAAATTGAGGAAGCAGAGTTAGAGTCAGAGAAATGAGAGGGACCAGATTGAAACTCAGAGAAAATTGAGTAAGCAGAGTTAGACTCAGAGAAAATTGAGGAAGCAGAGTTAGACTCAGAAAAAAGAGAAACACCAGATTTAAACTCAGAGAAAATTGAGGGAGCAGATTTAAACTCAGAGAAAATTGAGGATGCAGAGTGTGACTCAGAGAAAATTGAGGAAGCAGAGTTAGACTCAGAGAAAAGAGAGGGACCACATTTAAACTCAGACAAACTTGAGGAAGCAGAGTTAGACTCAGAGAAAAGAGAAAGACCAGATTTAAACTCAGAGTAAATTTAGTGAGCAGAGTGTGCCTCAGAGAAAAGAGAGGGACCAGATTTAAACTCAGAGAAAATTGAGGAAGCAGAGTTAGACTCAGAGAAAAGAGAGGGACCAGATTTAAACACAGAGAAAATTGTGGACGCAGAGTTAGACTCAGAGAAAAGAGAAGCACCAGATTTAAACTCAGAGAAAATTGAGTTAGGAGAGTTAGACTCAGAGAAATGAGAGGGACCAGATTTAAACAGAGAGAAAGTTGAGGAAGCAGAGTTAGATTTACAGAAAATAGAGGAAGCACAGTTAGACTCAGAGAAAATTGAGGAAGGAGAGTTAGACTGAGAAAAGAGAGGGACCAGATTTAAACTCAGAGAAAATTGAGGAAGGAAAATTAGACTCAGAGAAAAGAGAGGGACCAGATTTAAACTCAGAGAAAATTGAGGAAGCAAAGTTAGACTCAGAGAAAAGAGAGGGACCAGATTGAAACTCATAGAAAATTGAGGAAGCAGAGTAAGAGAAAATTGAGAAAGCAGAGTTAGACTCAGAGAAAAGAGAGGAAGAAGAGTTAGACTCAGAGAAAATTGAGGAAGCAGAGTTAGACTCAGAGAAAATTGAGAAAGGTGAGCTACAGTCAGAGAAATTTGAGGAAGCAGAGTTAGACTCAGAGAAAAGAGAGGAAGCAGAGTTAGACTCTGAGAAAGGAGAGGAAGAAGAGTTAGACACAGAGAAAAGAGAGGGACCAGATTTAAACTCAAAAACATTGAGGAAGGAGAGTTAGACTCAGAAAAGAGAGGGACCAGATTTAAACTCAGAGAAAATTGAGGAAGCAGAGTTCGACTCAGAGAAAAGAGAGGAAGCAGAGTTAGACTCTGAGAAAGGAGAGGAAGAAGAGTTAGACACAGAGAAAAGAGAGGGACCAGATTTAAACTCAAAAACATTGAGGAAGGAGAGTTAGACTCAGAGAAAAGACCGGGACCAGATTTAAACTCAGAGAAAATTGAGAAAGCAGATTTATACTCAGAGAAAATTGAGGAAGCAGAGTTAGTGTCAGAGAAAATTGAGGAAGCAGAGTGTGACTCAGAGAAAATTTAGGAAGAATTGTTGTACTCAGAGAAAAGAGAGGGACCAGATTTAAAGTCAGAGAAAATTGAGGAAGAAGAGCTAGACTCATAGAAAAGAGAGGGACCAGATTTTAAATTAGAGAAAATTGAGGGAGCAGATTTAAACGCAGAGAAAATTGAGGAAGTAGAGTGTGACTCACAGAAAATTGAGGAAGCAGAGTTAGACTCAGAGAAAATTGACGATGGCGATTTAGACTCATACAAAACTGAGGAAGCAGAGTTAGACTCAGAGAAAAGAGAGGAGGAAGAGTTAGACTCAGAGAAAAGAGAGGGACTAGATTTAAACTCAGAGAAAATTGAGGAAGCAGAATTAGACTCAGAGAAAATTGAGGAAGCAGAGTTAGACTCAGAGAAAATTTAGGAAAAAGAGTTAGAGTCAGAGAAAATTGAGGAAGCAGAGTTAGACTCAGAGAAAAGAGAGGGACCAGATTTAAACTCAGAGAAATTTAAGGGAGCAGATTTAAACTCAGAGAAAATTGAGGAAGCAGAGTGTGACTCAGAGAAAATTGAGGAAGCAGAGTTAGACTCAGAGAAAGGAGAGCAACAAGATTTAAACTCAGAGAAAAGAGAGGAAGCAGAGTTAGACTCAGAGAAAATTGAGGAAGCACAGTTAGACTCAGAGAAATGAGACGGACCAGATTTAAACTCAGAGAAAATTGAGGAAGAAGACCTAGGCTCAGAGAAAAGAGAGGGACCAGATTTAAACTCAGAGAAAATTGAGGAAGCAGAGTTAGACTCAGTGAAAAGAGAGGAAGAACAGTGTGACTCAGAGAAAATTGAAGAAGCAGAATTAGACTCAGAGAAAATTGAGGAAGAAGAGTTAGAGTCAGAGAAAATTGAGGAAGCAGAGTTAGACTCAGAGAAAATTGAGGAAGCACAGTTAGACTCAGAGAAATGAGACGGACCAGATTTAAACTCAGAGAAAATTGAGGAAGAAGACCTAGGCTCAGAGAAAAGAGAGGGACCAGATTTAAACTCAAAGAAAATTGAGGAAGCAGAGTTTGACTCAGAGAAAAGAGAGGGGCCAGATTTAAACTCAGACAAATTTGAGGGAGCAGATTTATACTCAGAGAAAATTGAGGAAGCAGAGTGTGACTCAGAGAAAATAGAGGAAGGAGAGTTAGACTAAGAGAAAAGAGAGGGACCCGATTTAAACTCAGAGAAAATTGCAGAAGCAGAGTTAGAATCTGAGAAAGGAGAGGAAGAAGAGTTACACTCAGAGAAATGAGACGGACCGAATTTAAACTCAGAGAAAATTGAGGAAGAAGAGCTAGACTCATAGAAAAGAGAGGGACCAGATTTAAACTCAGAGAAAATTGAGGAAGCAGAGTTAGACTCAGAGAGAATTGATGAAGGAGCGTTAGACTCTGAGAAAGGAGAGGAAGAAGAGTTAGACTCAGAGAAAAAAGAGGGACAAGATTTAAACTCAGAGAAAATTGAGGATGCAGAGAGTGACTCAGAGAAAATTGAGGAAGCAGAGTTAGACTCAGAGAAAAGAGAGGGAACAGATTTAAACTCCGAGAAAATTGAGGAAGCAGACTTGGACTCAGAGAAAACTGAGGAAGCAGAGTTAGACTCAGAGAAAATTAAGGAAGCAGAGTTAGAGTAAGAGAAAATTGAGGAAGCAGAGTTAGATTCAGAGAAAAGAGAAGGATCAGTTTTAAACTCAGAGAAAGTTGAGGGAGCAGATTTAAACTCAGAGAAAATTGAGGATGCAGAGTGTGACTCAGAGAAAGAGAGGGACCAGATTTAAACTGAGAGAAAATTGAGGGAGCAGATGTAAACTCACAGAAAATAGAGGATGCAGAGTGTGACTCAGAGAAAATTCAGGAAGCAGAGTTAGACTCAGAAAAAAGAGAGGGACCACATTTAAACACAGAGAAAATTGAGGAAGCAGAGTTAGAGTCAGAGAAATGAGAGGGACCAGATTGAAACTCAGAGAAAATTGAGGAAGCAGAGTTAGACTCAGAGAAAATTGAGGTAGCAGAGTTAGACTCAGAGAAAAGAGAAACACCAGATTTAAACTCAGAGAAAATTGAGGGAGCAGATTTAAACTCAGAGAAAATTGAGGATGCAGAGTGTGACTCAGAGAAAAGTAAGCAAGCAGAGTTAGACTCAGAGAAAATTGAGGAAGCAGAGCTAGACTCAGAAAAAACAGAGGGACCGGATTTAAACTCAGAGAAAATTGAGGAAAAAGAGTGTGACTCAGAGAAAATTGAGGAAGCAGAGTTAGACTCAGAGAAAAGAGTGGGACCACATTTAAACTCAGACAAACTTGAGAAAGCAGAGTTAGACTCAGAGAAAAGAGAAAGAACAGATTTAAACTCAGAGTAAATTTAGTGAGCAGAGTGTGCCTCAGAGAAAAGAGAGGGACCAGATTTAAACTCAGAGAAAATTGAGGAAGCAGAGTTAGACTCAGAGAAAAGAGAGGGACCAGATTTAAACTCAGAGAGAATTGAGGATGCAGAGTTAGACTCAGAGAAAAGAGAAGCACCAGATTTAAACTCAGAGAGAATTGAGGATGCAGAGTTAGACTCAGAGAAAAGAGAGGGACCAGATTTAAACTCAGAGAAAATAGAGGAAGCAAAATTATACTCAGAGAAAAGAGAGGGACCAGATTTAAACTCAGAGAAAATTAAGGAAGCAGAGTTAGACTCAGAGAAAATTGAGGAAGCAGAGTCAGACTCAGAGAAAAGTGAGGAAGCAGAGAAAGAGAAAATTGAGGAAGCAGAGTTAGACTCAGAGAAAAGAGAGGAAGAAGAGTTAGACTCAGAGAAAATTGAGGAAGCAGAGTTAGACTCACAGAAAATTGAGAAAGGTGAGCTACAGTCAGAGAAAATTGAGGAAGCAGAGTTAGACTCAGAGAAAAGAGAGGAAGCAGAGTTAGACTCTGAGAAAGGAGAGGAAGAAGAGTTAGACACAGAGAAAAGAGAGGGACCAGATTTAAACTCAAAAACATTGAGGAAGGAGAGTTAGACTCAGAGAAAAGAGAGGGACCAGATTTAAACTCAGAGAAAATTGAGGAAGCAGAGTTCGACTCAGAGAAAAGAGAGGAAGCAGAGTTAGACTCTGAGAAAGGAGAGGAAGAAGAGTTAGACACAGAGAAAAGAGAGGGACCAGATTTAAACTCAGAGAAAATTAAGGAAGCAGAGTTAGACTCAGAGAAAAGAGAGGGACCAGATTTAAACTCAGACAAAATTGAGGGAGCAGATTTAAATGCAGAGAAAATTGAGGAAGCAAAGTGTGACTCAGAGAAAATTAAGGAAGCAGAGTTAGATTCAGAGAAAATTGACGAAGCAGTGTTAAAGTCAGAGAAAATTGAGGGAGCAGAGTTAGACTCAGAGAATACAGAGGAAGAAGAGTTAGACTCAGAGAAAAGAGAGGGACCAGATTTAAACTCAGAGAGAATTGAGGATGCAGAGTGTGACTCAGAGAAAATTGAAGAAGCAGAGTTACACTCAGAGAAAATTGAGGAAGCAGAGTTAGACTCAGAGAAAATTGAGGAACCAGTGTTAGAGTCAGAGAAAATTGAGGAAGCAGAGTTAGACTCAGAGAAAATTGAGGAAGCAGAGTGTGACTCAGAGAAAATTGAGGAAGCAATGTTAGACTCAGAGAAATGAGAGGGACCAGATTTAAACTCAGAGAAAATTGAGGGAGTAGATTTAAACCCAGAGAAAATTCAGGAAGCAGAGTTAGACTCAGAGAAAATTGAGGAAGCAGAGTTAGACTCAGAGAAAACTGAGGAAGCAGAGTGTGACTCAGAGAAAATTGAGGAAGCAGAGTTAGACTCAGAGAAATGAGAGGGACCAGATTTAAAATCAGAGAAAATTGAGGACGCAGGGTGTGACTCAGAGACAAGAGAGGGACCAGATTTAAACTCAGAGAAAATTGAGGAAGAAGAGTTAGAGTCAGAGAAAATTGAGGAAGCAGAGTTAGACTCAGAGAAAATTGAGGAAGCACAGTTAGACTCAGAGAAATGAGACGGACCAGATTTAAACTCAGAGAAAATTGAGGAAGAAGACCTAGGCTCAGAGAAAAGAGAGGGACCAGATTTAAACTCACACAAAATTGAGGGAGCAGATTTAAATGCAGAGAAAATTGAGGAAGCAAAGTGTGACTCAGACAAAATTGAGGAAGCAGAGTTAGACTCAGAGAAAAGAGAGGGACCAGATTTAAACTCAGAGAAATTTAAGGGAGCAGATTTAAACTCAGAGAAAATTGAGGAAGCAGAGTGTGACTCAGAGAAAATTGAGGAAGCAGAGTTAGACTCAGAGAAAGGAGAGGAAGCAGAGTTAGACTCAGAGAAAATTGAGGAAGCACAGTTAGACTCACAGAAATGAGACAGACCAGATTTAAACTCAGAGAAAATTGAGGAAGAAGACCTAGGCTCAGAGAAAAGAGAGGGACCAGATTTAAACTCAGACAAAATTGAGGGACCAGATTTAAATGCAGAGAAAATTGAGGAAGCAAAGTGTGACTCAGAGAAAATTGAGGAAGCAGAGTTAGACTCAGAGAAAATTTACAAAGCAGTGTTAGAGTCAGAGAAAATTGAGGAAACAGAGTTAGACTCAGAGAATAGAGAGGAAGAAGAGTTAGACTCAGAGAAAATGGAGGAAGCAGAGTTAGACTCAGAGAAAAGAGAGGGACCAGATTTAAACTCAGAGAAAATTGAGGGAGTAGATTTAAACCCAGAGAAAATTGAGGAAGCAGATTTAAACTCAGAGAAAATTAAGGATGCAGAGTGTGACTCAGAGAAAATTGAGGAAGCAGAGTTAGACTCAGAGAAATGAGAGGGACCAGATTTAAAATCAGAGAAAATTGAGGACGCAGGGTGTGACTCAGAGACAAGAGAGGGACCAGATTTAAACTCAGAGAAAATTGAGGAAGAAGAGTTAGAGTCAGAGAAAATTGAGGAAGCAGAGTTAGACTCAGAGAAAATTGAGGAAGCACAGTTAGACTCAGAGAAATGAGACGGACCAGATTTAAACTCAGAGAAAATTGAGGAAGAAGACCTAGGCTCAGAGAAAAGAGAGGGACCAGATTTAAACTCACACAAAATTGAGGGAGCAGATTTAAATGCAGAGAAAATTGAGGAAGCAAAGTGTGACTCAGACAAAATTGAGGAAGCAGAGTTAGACTCAGAGAAAAGAGAGGGACCAGATTTAAACTCAGAGAAATTTAAGGGAGCAGATTTAAACTCAGAGAAAATTGAGGAAGCAGAGTGTGACTCAGAGAAAATTGAGGAAGCAGAGTTAGACTCAGAGAAAGGAGAGGAAGCAGAGTTAGACTCAGAGAAAATTGAGGAAGCACAGTTAGACTCACAGAAATGAGACAGACCAGATTTAAACTCAGAGAAAATTGAGGAAGAAGACCTAGGCTCAGAGAAAAGAGAGGGACCAGATTTAAACTCAGACAAAATTGAGGGACCAGATTTAAATGCAGAGAAAATTGAGGAAGCAAAGTGTGACTCAGAGAAAATTGAGGAAGCAGAGTTAGACTCAGAGAAAATTTACAAAGCAGTGTTAGAGTCAGAGAAAATTGAGGAAACAGAGTTAGACTCAGAGAATAGAGAGGAAGAAGAGTTAGACTCAGAGAAAATGGAGGAAGCAGAGTTAGACTCAGAGAAAATTAAGGATGCAGAGTGTGACTCAGAGAAAATTGAGGAAGCATAGTTAGACTCAGAGAAAAGAGAGGGACAAGATTTAAACTCAGAGAAAATTGAGGGAGGAGATTTAAACTCAGAAAAAATTGAGGAAGCAGTGTTAGACTCAGACAAAATTGAGGAAGCAGAGTGTGACTCAGAGAAAATTGAGGAAGCAGAGTTAGACTCAGAGAAAACAGAGGGACCAGATTTAAACTCTGAGAAAATTGAAGGAGCAGATTTAAACTCAGAAAAAATTGAGGAAGCAGTGTTAGACTCAGACAAAATTGAGCAAGCAGAGTGTGACTCAGAGAAAATTGAGGAAGCAGAGTTAGACGCAGAGAAAAGAGTGGAAGGAGAGTTAGACTGAGAGAAAAGAGAGGGACCACATTTAAACACAGAGAAAATTGAGAAAGCAATAATGACTTCTGTCTGCCATACACTGCTCGCCTCGCTCCATTGACCTTGACTGCTGACATACAGCATTACCTCCTAAAAAGAAAGGTAGAGAAGAATGCTGTAACATAGGCACAGTTTCACTTTCCCTTGCAAAGACAACCGGTGACTGACCTTCACGTGGCAACCCCTTCACACGGTATGGGATGCTCTGCCACGGATTTAATCCAGCTGCATCTGAAAGGAAGTCGTGACAAAATTCAAAGAGCTACATGGTAACTTAACAGGTCCAGACATCTTTTGCCAATATAGATGTGTACCATCTAGAGTATAACTACACAATACAGGACAGACTTGGAATCGCCAGGGTCCCACTCTCCTCTCGTAAGGCCGGGGAGTGGGAGGTATAGGATGGCTGCAAAACTGTGGGCTCGACCAGCTAAGCCGACCGACAAATTAACAATATGGTCTTATTCCTGTGACACCTACGTACCGGACTATGCGGCACGGCAGAGCAGCTCCACGCCAAACACAGACAGACGGCCATGAGATGGGAGATGCGGCGAGGGGATGGGACAATAAGAGAAAACTCTCCGCAAGAAGAACAATCACAAAGTGGAATGACATGATAGATGGTGAGCCGACGAGGCTCGAAGAACCCTGGCAGAAGATCCTAATGGAATCGCCTTATGACAAGCTGACCAAAATGGCAAAGATGGAAACCGGTCAGAACCGGTTCAAACCGGTTCAAACAGGTCAGAACCGGTCGGAACCAGTCGGAACCGGTCGTAACCAGTTCGAACCGGTCAGAACCGGTCAGAACCGGTCGGAACCGAATCAAACCAGTCGGAACCAGTCGGAACCGGTTCAAACCGGTCGGAACCGGTCGGAACCGGTCGGAACCGGTTCAAACCGGTCGGAACCGGTCGGAACCGGTTCAAACCGGTCGGAACCGGTCGGAACCGGTTCAAACCGGTTCAAACCGGTCGGAACCGGTTCAAACCGGTTGGAACCGGTCGGAACCAGTTCACACCGGTCGGAACCAGTCGGAACCGGCCAGAACCGGTTCAAACCGGTCGGAACCGGTCGGAACCGGTTCAAACCGGTCGGAACCGGTCGGAACCGGTTCAAACCGGTCGGAACCGGTCGGAACCGGCCAGAACCGGTTCAAACCGGTCGGAACCGGTTCAAACCGGTTCAAACCGGTCGGAACCGGTTCAAACCGGTCGGAACCGGTTCAAACCGGTCGGAACCGGTTCAAACCAGTCGGAACCAGTCGGAACCGGTCGGAACCGGTCGGAACCGGTTCAAACCGGTCGGAACCGGTCGGAACCAGTTCAAACCGGTCAGAACCGGGTTCAAACCGGTCGGAACCGGTCGGAACCGGTTCAAACCGGTTCAAACCGGTCGGAACCGGTCGGAACCGGTTCAAACCGGTCGGAACCGGTCGGAACCGGTCGGAACCGGTTCGAACCGGTCGGAACCGGTCGGAACCGGTTCGAACCGGTCGGAATCGGATCAAACCGGTTCAAACCGGTTCAAACCGGTCGGAACCGGTCGGAACCGGTCGGAACCGGTCGGAACCGGTTCAAACCGGTCGGAACCGGTCGGAACCGGTCGGAACCGGTCGGAACCGGTCGGAACCGGTTCAAACCGGTTCAAACCGGTCGGAACCGGTTCAAACCGGTCGGAACCGGTCGGAACCGGTTCAAACCGGTCGGAACCGGTTCAAACCGGTCGGAACCGGTCGGAACCGGTCGGAACCGGTTCAAACCGGTCGGAACCGGTCGGAACCGGTCGGAACCGGTTCAAACCGGTTCAAACCGGTCGGAACCGCTCGGAACCGGTTCAAACCGGTCGGAACCGGTCGGAACCGGTCGGAACCGGTCGGAACCGGTTCAAACCGGTTCGAACCGGTCGGAACCGGTCGGAACCGGTCGGAACCGGTTCAAACCGGTCGGAACCGGTTCAAACCGGACGGAACCGGTCGGAACCGGTTCAAACCGGTCGGAACCGGTCGGAACCGGTTCAAACCGGTTCGAACCGGTCGGAACCGGTCGGAACCGGTTCAAACCGGTTCGAACCGGTCGGAACCGGTCGGAACCGGTTCAAACCGGTCGGAACCGGTCGGAACCGGTTCAAACCGGTCGGAACCGGTCGGAACCGGTTCAAACCGGTCGGAACCGGTCGGAACCGGTTCAAACCGGTTCAAACCGGTCGGAACCGGTCGGAACCGGTTCAAACCGGTCGGAACCGGTCGGAACCGGTCGGAACCGGTTCAAACCGGTTCAAACCGGTCGGAACCGGTCAGAACCGGTTCAAACCGGTCGGAACCGGTCGGAACCGGTCGGAACCGGTTCGAACCGGTTGGAACCGGTCGGAACCGGTTCGAACCGGTCGGAATCGGATCAAACCGGTTCAAACCGGTTCAAACCGGTCGGAACCGGTCGGAACCGGTCGGAACCGGTCGGAACCGGTTCAAACCGGTCGGAACCGGTCGGAACCGGTCGGAACCGGTCGGAACCGGTCGGAACCGGTTCAAACCGGTTCAAACCGGTCGGAACCGGTTCAAACCGGTCGGAACCGGTCGGAACCGGTTCAAACCGGTCGGAACCGGTTCAAACCGGTCGGAACCGGTCGGAACCGGTCGGAACCGGTTCAAACCGGTCGGAACCGGTCGGAACCGGTCGGAACCGGTTCAAACCGGTCGGAACCGGTCGGAACCGGTCGGAACCGGTTCAAACCGGTTCAAACCGGTCGGAACCGCTCGGAACCGGTTCAAACCGGTCGGAACCGGTCGGAACCGGTCGGAACCGGTCGGAACCGGTTCAAACCGGTGCGAACCGGTCGGAACCGGTTCAAACCGGTCGGAACCGGTCGGAACCGGTTCAAACCGGTCGGAACCGGTTCAAACCGGTCGGAACCGGTCGGAACCGGTCGGAACCGGTTCAAACCGGTCGGAACCGGTCGGAACCGGTCGGAACCGGTTCAAACCGGTCGGAACCGGTCGGAACCGGTCGGAACCGGTTCAAACCGGTTCAAACCGGTCGGAACCGCTCGGAACCGGTTCAAACCGGTCGGAACCGGTCGGAACCGGTCGGAACCGGTCGGAACCGGTTCAAACCGGTGCGAACCGGTCGGAACCGGTCGGAACCGGTCGGAACCGGTTCAAACCGGTCGGAACCGGTTCAAACCGGACGGAACCGGTCGGAACCGGTTCAAACCGGTCGGAACCGGTCGGAACCGGTTCAAACCGGTTCAAACCGGTCGGAACCGGTTCAAACCGGTTGGAACCGGTCGGAACCAGTTCACACCGGTCGGAACCAGTCGGAACCGGCCAGAACCGGTTCAAACCGGTCGGAACCGGTCGGAACCGGTTCAAACCGGTCGGAACCGGTCGGAACCGGTTCAAACCGGTCGGAACCGGTCGGAACCGGCCAGAACCGGTTCAAACCGGTCGGAACCGGTTCAAACCGGTTCAAACCGGTCGGAACCGGTTCAAACCGGTCGGAACCGGTTCAAACCGGTCGGAACCGGTTCAAACCAGTCGGAACCAGTCGGAACCGGTCGGAACCGGTCGGAACCGGTTCAAACCGGTCGGAACCGGTCGGAACCAGTTCAAACCGGTCAGAACCGGGTTCAAACCGGTCGGAACCGGTCGGAACCGGTTCAAACCGGTTCAAACCGGTCGGAACCGGTCGGAACCGGTTCAAACCGGTCGGAACCGGTCGGAACCGGTCGGAACCGGTTCGAACCGGTCGGAACCGGTCGGAACCGGTTCGAACCGGTCGGAATCGGATCAAACCGGTTCAAACCGGTTCAAACCGGTCGGAACCGGTCGGAACCGGTCGGAACCGGTCGGAACCGGTTCAAACCGGTCGGAACCGGTCGGAACCGGTCGGAACCGGTCGGAACCGGTCGGAACCGGTTCAAACCGGTTCAAACCGGTCGGAACCGGTTCAAACCGGTCGGAACCGGTCGGAACCGGTTCAAACCGGTCGGAACCGGTTCAAACCGGTCGGAACCGGTCGGAACCGGTCGGAACCGGTTCAAACCGGTCGGAACCGGTCGGAACCGGTCGGAACCGGTTCAAACCGGTTCAAACCGGTCGGAACCGCTCGGAACCGGTTCAAACCGGTCGGAACCGGTCGGAACCGGTCGGAACCGGTCGGAACCGGTTCAAACCGGTTCGAACCGGTCGGAACCGGTCGGAACCGGTCGGAACCGGTTCAAACCGGTCGGAACCGGTTCAAACCGGACGGAACCGGTCGGAACCGGTTCAAACCGGTCGGAACCGGTCGGAACCGGTTCAAACCGGTTCGAACCGGTCGGAACCGGTCGGAACCGGTTCAAACCGGTTCGAACCGGTCGGAACCGGTTCAAACCGGTCGGAACCGGTCGGAACCGGTTCAAACCGGTCGGAACCGGTCGGAACCGGTTCAAACCGGTCGGAACCGGTCGGAACCGGTTCAAACCGGTTCAAACCGGTCGGAACCGGTCGGAACCGGTTCAAACCGGTCGGAACCGGTCGGAACCGGTCGGAACCGGTTCAAACCGGTTCAAACCGGTCGGAACCGGTCAGAACCGGTTCAAACCGGTCGGAACCGGTCGGAACCGGTCGGAACCGGTTCGAACCGGTTGGAACCGGTCGGAACCGGTTCGAACCGGTCGGAATCGGATCAAACCGGTTCAAACCGGTTCAAACCGGTCGGAACCGGTCGGAACCGGTCGGAACCGGTCGGAACCGGTTCAAACCGGTCGGAACCGGTCGGAACCGGTCGGAACCGGTCGGAACCGGTCGGAACCGGTTCAAACCGGTTCAAACCGGTCGGAACCGGTTCAAACCGGTCGGAACCGGTCGGAACCGGTTCAAACCGGTCGGAACCGGTTCAAACCGGTCGGAACCGGTCGGAACCGGTCGGAACCGGTTCAAACCGGTCGGAACCGGTCGGAACCGGTCGGAACCGGTTCAAACCGGTCGGAACCGGTCGGAACCGGTCGGAACCGGTTCAAACCGGTTCAAACCGGTCGGAACCGCTCGGAACCGGTTCAAACCGGTCGGAACCGGTCGGAACCGGTCGGAACCGGTCGGAACCGGTTCAAACCGGTGCGAACCGGTCGGAACCGGTTCAAACCGGTCGGAACCGGTCGGAACCGGTTCAAACCGGTCGGAACCGGTTCAAACCGGTCGGAACCGGTCGGAACCGGTCGGAACCGGTTCAAACCGGTCGGAACCGGTCGGAACCGGTCGGAACCGGTTCAAACCGGTCGGAACCGGTCGGAACCGGTCGGAACCGGTTCAAACCGGTTCAAACCGGTCGGAACCGCTCGGAACCGGTTCAAACCGGTCGGAACCGGTCGGAACCGGTCGGAACCGGTCGGAACCGGTTCAAACCGGTGCGAACCGGTCGGAACCGGTCGGAACCGGTCGGAACCGGTTCAAACCGGTCGGAACCGGTCGGAACCGGTTCAAACCGGTCGGAACCGGTCGGAACCGGTTCAAACCGGTTCGAACCGGTCGGAACCGGTCGGAACCGGTTCAAACCGGTTCGAACCGGTCGGAACCGGTCGGAACCGGTTCAAACCGGTCGGAACCGGTTCAAACCGGTCGGAACCGGTCGGAACCGGTTCAAACCGGTCGGAACCGGTCGGAACCGGTTCAAACCGGTTCAAACCGGTCGGAACCGGTCGGAACCGGTTCAAACCGGTCGGAACCGGTCGGAACCGGTCGGAACCGGTTCAAACCGGTCGGAACCGGTCGGAACCGGTTCAAACCGGTCGGAACCGGTCGGAACCGGTTCAAACCGGTCGGAACCGGTCGGAACCGGATCAAACCGGTCGGAACCGGTCGGAACCGGTTCAAACCGGTTCAAACCGGTCGGAACCCGACCGGTTCCGACCGGTTCCGACCGGTTTGAACCGGTTCCGACCGGTTCCGACCGGTTCCGACCGGTTTGAACCGGTTCCGACCGGTTCCGACCGGTTTGAACCGGTTCCGACCGGTTTGAACCGGTTCCGACCGGTTCCGACCGGTTTGAACCGGTTTGATCCGGTTCCGACCGGTTTGATCCAGTTCCGACCGGTTTGAACCGGTTTGAACCGGTTCCGACCGGTTTGAACCGGTTCCGACCGGTTTGAACCGGTTCCGACCGGATCCGGTTCTGACCGGTTTGAACCGGTTCCGACCGGTTCCGACCGGTTTGAACCGGTTTGATCCGGTTCCAACCGGTTTGAACCGGTTCCGACCGGTTCCGACCGGTTTGAACCGGTTTGATCCGGTTCCGACCGGTTTGAACCGGTTCCGACCGGTTTGAACCGGTTTGATCCGGTTCCGACCGGTTTGAACCGGTTCCGACCGGTTTGAACCGGTTCCGACCGGTTTGAACCGGTTCCGACCGGTTCCGACCGGTTTGAACCGGTTTGATCCGGTTCCGACCGGTTCCGACCGGTTCCGACCGGTTTGAACCGGTTTGATCCGGTTCCGACCGGTTTGAACCGGTTTGAACCGGTTTGAACCGGTTCCGACCGGTTTGAACCGGTTCCGACCGGTTCCGACCGGTTTGAACCGGTTTGATCCGGTTCCGACCGGTTTGAACCGGTTCCGACCGGTTTGAACCGGTTTGATCCGGTTCCGACCGGTTTGAACCGGTTCCGACCGGTTCCGACCGGTTTGAACCGGTTTGATCCGGTTCCGACCGGTTTGAACCGGTTCCGACCGGTTCCGACCGGTTTGAACCGGTTCCGACCGGTTTGAACCGGTTCCGACCGGTTTGAACCGGTTTGAACCGGTTTGAACCGGTTCCGACCGGTTTGAACCGGTTTGATCCGGTTCCGACTGGTTTGAACCGGTTCCGACCGGTTAGAACCGGTTCCGACCGGTTTGAACCGGTTTGATCCGGTTCCGACCGGTTTGAACCGGTTCCGACCAGTTCCGACCGGTTTGAACCGGTTCCGACCGGTTCCGACCGGTTCCGACCGGTTTGAACCGGTTCCGACCAGTTCCGACCGGTTTGAACCGGTTCCGACCAGTTCCGACCGGTTTGAACCGGTTCCGACCGGTTCCGACCGGTTTGAACCGGTTCCGACCGGTTTGATCCGTTTTGAACCGGTTCTGACAGGCTTTTAAAATATGTAAAATTTTAAAATGCGTTTGTGTTCTTTAGGAAGTCAAAGCACCTGTTTGCACAGCGTTTCTAAGCTTGTTTTTGACTCTTTTGAGGAATGCTTTCATACCGTGGAAGTAGTTTTCTCTTTAGCCAGCACCTGTTTAAAGCCTGGCAATGACTGGCACGGTTGCTGCAGCCGTATGACGGTCCAGGTGAACGGTGGGTGCATTTTCAAATTCTCCTTTTTTTCCTGGTACACTTTGTTCTTACTGTGTATTTAAGTAATCTCCTTGACTGTGGCAGGAGTATTCATAAGGCACCATGTAGTGTGGATCGGGAATAAATGTCCAGTCGTATAGTTAGTGAACGAGTTTAGCGCAAGCCACAAAATGTTTTGAAGATTTGTGGAAAAGGTGGTTTTAGCTGGCGTTCAGTAATTACAGCACATGGTTAAGCTACTTAAGGGCCAACACATGAAAAATTATTTATTCCTGAAAGTTATGCTCAAAAAGGGCACTTCTTGTGCCAGGATATGCTGTGGGCACCCGGATAAATGTCCTTCCCTAAAAATTAAAACCCACGCCAAATTTCTTGCCCTCTTCTCTGGCTTGTCATTACCAAGCAGAGGAAGCTGGACCTGAAGGAAGTTTGGAAGCCTCTCTCGGGTTCTGTACCTAGCGATAGCTCATTATTTATCTGCAAAGCATTGTCCCAGGAATTCTAATTGGTTGGTTACATCATAGCAAATGTTCACGCTCAGCTGGCAGTAGTTACTGAGCATTGTTTTCAGTAACCTTAATCAGGAAACTGCTTATGCTTTCTCTGTCTGGTACGTGGGCATAATTTCCCAATGAATGTTTAGCAGTGGCATTTTGCTTTTATTCCCTCTATTTTATTTCCATTTAGTTCCCTACATTCGCTAGGTCCTGATACTTTTCTTAATGGTTGGAAGATCACAATCTTAAATTGACAACAGAAAAATTGCAGGAGTTCCCTAGCTCAGGATTTTTTTTTCTCTTTTTCCGCTTGCTGTTCCCATCCAATATCTGCTTTTTTAATGCATATTTAAAGGAGTGCAATTATCAGTGGTCAGGGAAGATAGACACTACCAGAAAAGCTATAAAGAGTAGCCCTAAAAAAAACCCTCTGGAAGACTGTTCTTTCTATTCAGTATTCCTGCTTAAGAAGTGTTTCCTGTTTCTGAGCATTTGTCTCATTCAGACAGAAGAGCTAATAAAAGTGTCGTTTGATATTTCTAATGAAAACCTATATGCATTCATGTCCTGTTAAATTCTGTTTAAGCAAAACAACATTCTCTGGTGAATAAAGAAACATAAAACAAGGCATTCAATTTTGAATATCTCTTCCAGCTCATTTCAAGCCTACTAGAGCATGGCAGACTGTGCCAGTCTAGCGCAGGTTTTACCCTCAAACGGTGCACTCATCCCCTCAATTTTACCCCCAAAACACTAATTCTGTACCCTACTGGTTACCTGACGATGCCAGAGGTCATCACTCTGCCCAGAGCATCTTTCTCTTTACCCCTCTTCAGCCCACAGCTGCTGCCAAGGAAGGAGGATACAGTCAGGTCTGACCCCTCACCACTACACCTATTCAGAGAGGCCTCAGATTTTCCAGTAAGATTGTCTGCTGACTCCCCTCTGAGTTACCACAGCTAGCCCCTCCAAAATGCCACTTCCATCTCCTCTACGTTACCTCCCATTTGCCTACAAAAAAAGTTACCGTGTCACCGCTAAAGTACCCCAGATTTTCACTTAAAAATTCCATCTCTCTCCCCTAGAGGTAAATCCAAGTTTTCTGTCAAAATGCCCTCTCGATCTTCTCTGAGTTAGCAGGCTTTCTCTCAGCAAGCCCCATTTTCCCTCCCTAAAGCCCCAGGACAAAAAGCAGATTTTGTTTCGTCTAAATTAACACGGCATTTCTGTCAAAAATGTCACCCCTGCCCATCGTCTCGATTTACCTATGCCTTTCCCTCTCAGATGTTCATTCATATTGCCTCAAAATATTCATTTCCTCCCGTAGAGAGTAACTCAGATTTTACCTCCAAAATGTTCATTTTATCCCCTAGAGAACTCGCCCGGGAGCGACGCGGCCGCCCGGCAGCTGAGCCACCGCACACCCGGCATGCCCCGCGAACCAGCACGGACGACAGCGACTCCCGTGCCCTGGACCGCAGCTCCCGGCGTGCGGTGAAACGCCGCCTTCCCCGCCCTGTGCCCCCGCCGGGACAGCGACGGCACCGCGCCACGTGCCCGACGCAGCTCCGCGCGCCCCAGCCGCCCGCTCCCGCCCGGCTCCGTCCTCAGGCTGCCCCCGCCGGCCGCTTCCGCACGGCACTGCCCCCGGCACGGCTCTAACCGTAGGCGGCCCCCGGCCACTCGGTGCTTCTGCCGCGGGCCCCGCCAACCCAGCCGCCCCCTACAGACACCGTCGCTCTCCTCGGGGCTTTTCTCCTGGATCCGCCAGGCGGTCGCCTGTTCCCCCATCACGTTCAACTACCGGTACCGGCGCGAGGCAGCGCGCAGCCACGGAAAGCGCCACTGCGGGTTTCTTACCTGGAGTTCCGAATTTTAGTCAGCAGCTGACAGCAGCGACGTCTCAAAACCAACAAGTCATCGCGTACGCACTACTTTCTTAGCGGCAGTACCATGCAGCAGATGACAACCGCGAGCTGTACACGCGCGTTCTCCCGCCCCCCGCGTGAGATAACTACGAGCCTCGGCGTACGCGCGGTTTTTTAGCATCACCGGTCCCGCGTGGGTTTTCTGAGCGTGACACCGAATGTCAACTGTACACAAGCATCTGTGTCTGCTATCAGAGTTGGTTGAATTGCTCACTTCCATGCGGCAGCATAATCGAGATGCAAATTTTCAAGGCATCCTAAATTCCTCAGTGATCTTCATTAACAACTAGTAATTCCGAAGAGAGAGGAAAACGGTCTGAATTGCGTTGCAGGAGCAAGCGTGCGCTTACTCTGCGTCATGGTATTGGAACACAATAGGGACAGCATTAAAATGCTATTTTCACAGCGGTCCCACTGAATGTTTCTTCGTATCCTTTGCTTTTTGCAGTCCGAGCAAACATCACATTCAAGGATCTGATTGTAAAAGCTGCCGTTCCAAGGAAAGCGCTATGAAATCTAGCAATAAATGAAGTTCCCATTTAAGCCTTTTACAACACAACAGCTGCGGTTGCCTCAGCTTTTGGTAAACTTTTATACTAAAATTTAAAACATCGAGAGGAGCCCGAAAAAAATAAAAACACAACTGCACAACAACTTGAAAGGAAAAGAAGAAAGTCGATTGAAAGAATTTAGTATCTATTTTTTTCAATATACACAAAGAACTATTATTCTTAAATAATTAAAGCATGAAAAAATAAGTGAATTATTAATAAACAATGATGTCTTTGGGAATCCATCTTTTAATAGAAAGTGCTGAAATTATATTCTTAAATCAATGCTGTGAGCAGCACATTTGCAGTCTGACAAGTATCTCACTGTCTTTATGCAAAAAACTCAGGAAAAAAACCTTCTTACATTAACAGGAAAAGAGTAGACAAAAAGATAGTTAAAGTCATAGGCCAAGGATTTTCCAACTACGATATGCTGCACAGTAGAGAAATATTCAAACATCTACCCTGCCCCACCTCCCCAGATCTCTCAGAAATGTCTCAGTGCTTTGGATTAAATGACAACCAACTGAATTGATTTTGTCGTCTCGGTAACACTAAATCCAATGTCAGATCTCTTTGTTCTTTTTCTGAATCCACCAGCTGATAACCAAGCATGTTTATAGCACCTTTGCAAACTTCCTGTATTTTCTTAACTTTCTGAAAGGAAAGAACATTTCTCCAGGCCTGTGAAACACTAACTGCATCTCGAGATGTTATTTTGAAAGCTTCTTTTTTTTTCCCCGGGCCCTGGCCGTGTGTGATATTATAGATCCAGCTTTTGAGCCTGGGAGTCAAACTAAGATCTGCAAATCTATACATTTCTGAGATTTCTGATAACGGATCTCTTACCAGATCTTCAAAACGGACCATTAAATAGCGATCTTTCAGGAAATTAGGTGGTTTTAGAGTAGCTGTTTCATAAATCTGAACATGACTTCTACAAACCTCTTGCATTACTTTGTATTTGCTGTCTTCCACTATAGTGCCATTGGTGCTCAAGACAATTCCATTGTCACGGGCTAACGCTTTGACTGATTGCTCCCGTGACTTAACGACTGCCCGGGGGTCACGGACCAGGTGAATGATTTTGAGATTCAGCGATGGATCAGTGAGAAGGGGGTAGAGGACCTTCAAGTCAAAGAATCGAACTTCCTTGATGACAATGTGGCTGTAAGTTTTACACGCTTCCTCCACCTTGCTGAATGGATACCGTCCACAAAGAGTCTTGCATGCCATTTCACTGGTTATGTCAGTACGTTGAAAAGAGTCACAAGCAGGAGATGAACACAGAGCCCGACTTGCCGCCCACTGGAAAAGATCGGATAAGTTTCTTTTCCAAGGCATGTAAGCATCAAACACAGACATGTCACACAGAAAGACAGACCTGACTAAGTCCCGCACTGCCATGTGTAAGACTTTGGCGCTGTTCTGGTACATTGTAACCCACACGTGCCATGCAGGTTCCATCAGGTAGAAGACACTGGGATGCTGACTGAAAAGTTGACCGACAAAAGAAGATCCTGACCGCCAAGAGGAGAGAATAAGTATGTGGGCTTGAGATGGTTTCTCCTCAGACTGAGGCATGAAGCTGCTATACCGGGCATACATGAAGAGTAAGAATCCAGTCTGAACCGTCACAAAAATTATAACGATTGTGCTAGGAATCCGAATCCTGGCCATTCTCACTGAGGAAGGGTGATGAGAAAAGCTGAAAAAGAGAAGGGAAATGCCTGTGAACTATCGCTCCTGTGGCACAGTAACAATAAAACTTGCACAATACAAACTCTTGCATTAGTAAAACCTTTCTTCAAATGTGCATGCACGCATGTGGTGCTAACTGCTTCCTTAATCAGTTGCACCGGGGGATGATCACTGCAGGTGACAGCTGTTGGAAACTGAAAGGAAGTAATGTGTGATGCTAAGATCACTGCAGAAATAAGCGAATAAGTAAATGTTTGATGTTCAAGAAAACCTTGGGTTGGTGCAGCTCAATCTCTGGATTAAAAGAAAAAAAATCTACAAAATACACAAGGCCCTCAACTTCGATACTGGTAAATATTGGGGGGAGGGAATCTTTCTGAATTGCTCAACTGTTTTTCTGTTTCAGTTTAGCATTACAAGGATTTCTATCCCCTAAAAGTAGATGTGAACATTGGTAACTGTGGGTGCTGAAATAAAAATCATTTTATCTAATGTAAGCACTGTACCCTACAGTGGCAGTATGGTGATATACCAGTCGGTGCTTGTCCACAACCCTCTGTTTTCCAAACTGCAGAAGATGGATAAAAACTCACAACCTGAAGCCACACCTGGCCACAGACGATGAAATGAAAAAGCAGCTGATATGTGTCTTTGGTCTGGAGTGCATATACCCCAAGACTAAATACCCCGAGTTTGCATTTAAGGAATTACCAATTTGGGAGTTAGATTTGTCTACATATAACTCCTAGAAAATTTTAGGCATGTCAACCCCAAGTAGATTTCTGTTTTACTTTGCAGTCAAAGTTCAAGACACATGCACTCCTCACAGTTTTTTGCTAGAGCTTTTTGGCACCTACCCCTTTGTGCTCTCACTCGTGCAGATTCCACTTGTAAACAGTCAGTATATGTTAGCAGGCGAGGTATTAGGAAAGTAAGAATCCTCATGTATGCAGATCATCTCAAAAGTTCTACACATATATATATTTGCTATCTTGCTGCATTTACAATTTGCAATTACAATTTTTTTCTTGTTACAGTGAAAGAGACATATATCAACACACTCTGAACTCTTGAAAGAAAACCATGCGGACTAGTGAACATAGATACACACTCATTTGACATAATAAATTGAATTTAATTAAACGATCGCTCATTACAAAACCTTTTTGTACACTGCATCTTAAAATGTGAAACTCTGTCTCAAAATTCTGTGGCTGCAAAAGTATACAAGAGTTCAACAACTAATTACATTGATTTAAAGTAAGTAACAGAAGAAAAGCCTTCCAAGGACTGTTAAAGGCAAAGATGAGGCTACAGCCCATGGCTTAGGAATTCCCTAAACTGTGGATCGCCTGTGGTATACGCCTGTATTGTGGTAACACGCTATGAGAAATAAAGCTTACTGTATTAGCTAAGCTAGCTAGTAGCCCACTACTTGCTGCTGTCAGGCACAAGAGCAGATAGAAAAATCTTCAGTTTAATTCAGCTTGTCCACTCTTCATGGATAATATCAGACTTGTTCAAATACTGAATTTTTGCATATTACATCTCCAGAAGGATCTGTAAGTTTCTCTATGCTGTGAGGACTGCCAGCAATCCAGCAGCCTGCGTTGACACTTCACCAAACAGGAGATGAAAGAACCTAAGCTGAAGTCAAAGTACAGTTGCATTTGCTAATTGAAAGATTTTTCCTGAAACAGATTCTGTGCCTGAAAGTCAGCCTGACATAACTATCTCAGACCTTTTCCTTGAGTGCAAAACTTGAGTCATTATCTACACTAAGACTGCATTCTGCAGCTCCTCGCAGTCTCACCCATTATGTAGCTTTTAAAAGACTCAATTATACTTTTTAAAGAATTAATGTGTTTCTACTCTAGCTACACAGAGCTGTTGCTCCACTCTAATAAAAGAGTTGCTCCACTATAATCATGCTGCAGAACTGCAACACTAACTGCTCTTTACATGTCATTAGCAGAGTGTGGGGGACTGAGGAATTACCAAAAGCTGGTTTTTTTAATTCGCTTCTGCCTCGACTGTCTCTCGGACCTCTCCTTGCCCCAAGTACTGTTGCGGACAATACCGTGCCAGTGAAAAACAGATAACGTGAGTATTAGTCCACAATTTGTGTCTGAACTAAGCAGACTTGAGCACTACAAATAACATGTCGAATGACTGTAGCTGAAGTGTTTCAGTTTCAATATGATACACTTCAATATGATAAAAACTGCAAGTAAAAGTGTGATATCAAAGTAAGCACTAAGTAGATACCCGTTTTCTGTATTTAAGATTAATTTTCTACCCTTCTGGAAAAGTCGGAGTGTTTCTAAGGAATATACGCGTATGCAGACACCACCAAAAAAAAAGCATAATTACACAACAAAATATAGCACCTGTAACAGTATTCTCTTGGGTGGTTTCCAGTACATAAGGCCAAATACACCACTTTCTCTGTAAATGGTGCCTTTTATTTCTGCACTTCACATGTTGGGCATTTGTAGTTCTATTTTTTGTAAACAACCGTTTACCATTTGCAATTGCATTCTGCAGTTAAAGTGATTTCAGGCCACGTTAAACTTGCACTCCTTTAATGTACAGTTTCTTTTAACCCAACAAGCTCTTTCAAGATTTTTGACAAATGTTAGCTGAGGCAGAAAGCAGCTGTTGAATAGCCCAAAGAATAACCTTCTCACAGAGTTGCTGAAGATCTACATATGTATACACACATATACATGTTTATAAATCTACTCAACAGATTACATTATATCATTGCCTTAGTGGTGCACTTGGCATTATTGGATGAACAGTTGGACTTCATGATCTTAAAGGTCTTTTCCAACTTAAATGATTCTACAATTCCAAATGTGAGGGACAGGACTTCGCGATTCAGGCTACTTCTGATCCTCTATTTATTCCATTACAGGACTCACCAGATGGTGCTGTTAGGCAAGCTCGCTCTTTCAACGCAGAAAGGCAACGTGCCAAAACTGCGCACTGAAACTGCACACCGAAACACTAGTCTGTGACTCGCTTTGCATTGCCTTGCCTCTTTCTGTCAGTTTCCTCCTCCTCCACCAACAGCTCAGTGGCATCACCTGCCCACCCCAAGCACCCCTCAGGAGAGCAAAACCGGTTTGTTTGTTACATCTCCTTTTTTCCTTCTTTGCTCCACAGAAAGTGATTCCTTGTAGCTGCACCTGCCTGACTATAGCAAACCTGCCAACCACAAACACGGGGTAAAGGGAGAAGCAGCAGAGGGGCCAGATGTCCTAGCATTACTGCCGCTTCAGCTGCCATCTCAGTGACAAAACTCTAGAAAACACCTCCTCATTGACTGTGCAATCAGACTGACCCCAAGTGGCAAGGGAGCTACAACAGGCAGAAAAACAGGCTGTAACAGGCATCGAGTTGCAGCGGATGGCACTCTGACACCTCTCACATCTCTCAGCTGAGACTCGTGAAGTATGCCAATACTCAGTGGCATCACAATAAATGCTTTTGCAAATAAAAAATGCTCCTCAGCATCAGTTACCTTACTAACAGTTGCACTATTATTCCTTTTCTGTGATAGTAGTAGTGCCTCTTTTTGTGATACTGTTTTTTCAAGGAGAGCTCTGGTAAAGAGAATAATCAGAAGTCTCTCACAAATTCTGGAGGCACAATCATCTCTTCACAAGGCAATGCGAATGTTCAAAATGTGATCTGAAAAGCATCTGCATATATGGTTTAGTTGACAGTCCTGCATCAAGCTCTGTAACTGGGCTTCTCTCATAACAGCTACTAATGGAAACAAGATCCTCGACTGGACGAACGCTGCTACAGTCCCAGAAGAACTATTCTTATATATTGTCCAAAGGAAATTAATTGGACAAACTGGCCAACAGAGCAGTCATTTTCTTCATGACTTAAACTGTCTCTGATAGACTGCTGAACTGCAAGGCCACTGGTATCTGCCATTGCTTGCCAAGAAACTAGATACATTACAGAAAGCTATCCAGTTCTAACAAGCAGGGCAAAAACACAGTCACTGGTACTATTGATCACAAAAAGATCTCTTTTCTAAAGGGAGCACTTTTCAGACCCAGAAAGGCAGAAAAAAAAGAAAGAAATTGGGTAGTGCATGATCATTTAGCTCTTGCTTCCAGGGATTTTTATTTGTTTGTTGCATAGGACATAAATTGTTGGAATCGAGTACTCAGATCTTTTCAGGGGCGCTCTGAAAGGAGTACAGTTTCTTAGTAGCTTCCTTTCAGCACCGAATTCAACCTGAGAAGACTTAATGAAGTAGCAAAAACTAACTTTACAGCTAAAAAAATGACCTTCCTATTACACTGATCTTTTTTTTTCTGGGGTACTAAAAAGAAAGACAGAAATGAGATTTGAGGAGCTGTCTCCAGGAAATCATCAGGCTTAAACATTTTATAACACAACAAAACATACCATACCTTTAAGTACATGATCATTAAAGTTCTTTTTCTAAAAGGTACTGTTTCCTTTGGGAGATTTTTTGTATTTTTTAGAGTTAGATAAAGTTGTCCAGTCTAAACAAATGACAGTGTGAAGGCATAGTCCTACAACACCTATTTCTCCATGCACTGCAGCTGAAGATCACAATGTGTTTTCAGCTACTAGAATTACTGGTGTTCAAGAAATGAGGTTTGCTTAGTTGCAATTTTTGTTAGAAATTTTTACTACAGCAAAACTGGGCTGAAAAAGAGACACTCACAGTGACTGAATGCTATTCACTTACTTGAGACTCTGCCTGCACCAGCACAATAGGGTCCTCAAATTCAAACAGTCCGATGACGATTTGGCTGAGGTGTGCCCTGTGTGCCCCACTGAAGCAACTGTTGCAATTAAGAAATAATGGCAAAGGCTTCGGACCAGCATGTCAACTCCACCTAGAAAGATAGGCAGGACACAACAGAAAAATGGGAAGGGATTTCCTGAAATGATGGGAAGGGTTCTCTAAACTACCTGAAAGGTGGTTGTGGCCAGGCGGGGGTCCATCTCTTCTCCCAGGCAACCACTGACAGAACGAGAGGACACAGTCTTAAGCTGTGACAGGGGAAGTTTAGGTTAGACATCAGGAAAAAATTCTTCACTGAAAGAGTGACTGGGCACTGGAATCGTCTGCCCAGGGAGGTGGGGGAGTCACTGTCCCTGGACGTGTTTTAAAAAAAGACCGGATGTGGCACTCAGTGCCATGGTTTAGTTGATGAGGAGGTGGTAGGTCATATGTTCGACGTGATGACTTCAAAGGTGTTTTCCAACCTAGTTAATTCTGTGATTCTGTAAAGCACCTTACTTCACCATCTAACTCCAAAAAACGAAACCACCTTAACCCGAATCAGGCATGTTCCCTAGAGAAAAAACAAAACAAAACAAAACAAAACAAAACAAAACAAAACAAAACAAAACCCAAAACAACAACAAACCCCCCCCCACACACACAAAGAAAAAAAACCACAAAAAAAGAAAAAACCCACAAAATAAAACAAACAAACAAACAAAAAAACAACAACAACAAAAACCCAACCAAAAAACCAACCGACCGACCCAAAAACCACGTAACAAAAATAGGCTGATTTTCGACAGCTTTACCTCTGTTGGTTGGCGCGACATCGCCTCCGCCGCAACTGGTATTACCGCTACTCCGCCGCCACTAGCAGAGGCGCGTGTGACCGGCTCAAAAACATCCCCTTTAAAGCACCGTTGTTTGAGACCGGAAAAAACAGAGGTCTGACCGGCACTTCCAATCCTGTGGAATACCCGCACCCCCACCCGCACCAGCCCGTCCGTACCTTCCCGCCGCCTCCCGCCATCGCCGCGGCTCCGAGCTGCCGACAGAGACAATGAGCCGCTTTCAGACGTGGCCGAAGCGTCGGGGCAGCGGGAGGAGCCCGGGAAGGAGCCGATCCGCCCCGCCCCCGAAGCATCTCCGGGCAAAGACGCAGCCTGGCAGAGGCGGTTCGTTCGCCTGCTCCGCCCCGCACCGGCTACCCAGCGCCCGACCCTTCGAGTGGGACCGGCCCGGCGGGCCAGTGGTGTCGGCCCCGCAGCCAGCCGTGAGCATCCTGCAAGCGCCCGGCTGGCTCGCCGAAGCCGGCTCGTGGCAGCAGCGCCTGGCCGCCGCAGCTGGCAGCGCCCTGCGGCCTCTCCTCCGCGGGGTCCTGCGTGCCTCGGGCCGCCCCCTCCCGCCGGCCTCCTCCTCCTCCTCCCCTCAGCCCCACCCAGCAGCCCCATGCGCACGAAGCCCGGCGCGGCCGCATCCCGCTCGCCTCGCGCGAGTAGCAGCAGAGGCTGATCCCTGCAAACGGGCTGCTCGGCGAGTTAACAAGCAACGAGGTGCTTGCTTTTATCCTAGTTCCACCTCTCAAAAAACTCCTGAAGCATGGCTCTTACACGGCCATATTCCCGCATCAATTTATGCACAGGACTTTTAACTTAAAGCTGCTTTTTCCGTCTTACAGAACCTTGATAAACCTAGTGAGTCATCATGTCCTCCCTCAATTAAGAGCAATTAGATAGCTCATTTAGATAGACTGCTAGTTGCAGTGGATCCCCAGGTATATTTTTTCCCATGCAGTTCAGTTTATTGGCTAAGCTATAAAATCTTGCCTTTTTTCTATCGCTTGGTTACTTACAGAAGTACAATGTCTCTTCAACCTTGAGATAGGAGTCAGAACTATGAACCAAAAACTATGGTAAGTATAAAAAGTGATCCGGGATGTTACCACAGCAGAGGTATCACAGGGTTTTTCCCCCGTACTGTGATAACATCTGCTTTTTTGGCTTCTTTTACCCTGCATTCAGTTACTAGTCCCAGTCATGAAACACCTCTTTAGAAAGAAATGGAGGGATGGCTTCAATTATATGCCACCTGCAAGCAAATAACTCTTTTTGATCACCTCCTTTTAACATATATAGTTCTTTGCTTAAATTAGTGTAGAGGATTTTTTCCAGCTTTCTCCTAAATGAAAAGAGAATGTTAAGGACATTTTTCCCTGTATTTCCTGAAGTAGACCTAATCTTAATTTATTTCACATGCATTCACTGAACTGTTGCTCAGAGCAGCATTGCTTGTCATAACTCGGTATGAAAGGCTACAATAAGAGAGGAAAGCGAGATAGGGATTAATGGAGTCTCCCAGTACTGCGGCCTTCTAGCATTAGTCTCTTCCATGTTCCTGTTGCTACCTTAAACAGACTTCTGCTCAGCTTGGAGGAAGACTGTTTTACATTCCATTTTTATGGGAGTAGAACATTCAAACCATTAAATTGCGGTCCTACGGTCTCTCCAGAGATTTCTACCCCTTCCTTATGGGGGATTTCTACCCACCTTAATGCTTGTGCAGACACATACCGAGTTCAGTCACGGGACTGACTTATCCGAAAAACTGATTATATACTTGGGAAAGATCATCTTCACCATAATGAACTCCCTGAATTAACTCATGCAGTCACACCAGCACTATTACTACTGCAAGGGAGAAAAGCTGGAACTACAGCATACCAAGTGTACCTCAGCTTGAGATATTGGGGAAACAAGCTCACAGAACCCTTTGCTCATGCTATAAAAGCAGTAGACAGTTGCTTTGACTCCGAAGATGCTGATATGAAGGCAGTTACCAGTAGTCCTATGCTGCCACACAGAGCAGCAAGATCCAAGAGTGCAGTGGAGACTTCTGGAAAAGGTAGCTCTCCCAACTGCCAGGATGCTGAATTCTGGAGGATGATGGCCAAATGGTGATGTACCGCTGCACAGGTTGCTCTTTCCTATTTCGCAGCTGCACCATGTCTTAACAGTTCAAGAGAACCGAAGACACTTAGAATTTTGTGCAGAATTCTAGTATCTAGAATTGTTTTAAATTCTGTCCTGCCGTAACACTGCTTTGCCAGAATTAATGCTTTAATGCAGAACTGAAAACATAATGGAAATTTCGTTGTTTTCTCTCGAGAGCTTGTCTGGCATAAAAAGTAAGCCTGGACAGAGAAAAATCAAATAATCTTCCCTACTACCACCACCATCGAGAATGAGGGACACAGCCTTTCAATGCATACCAGGTGATTATAATTTTTTATCTCTTCTAAGCTGTTTTAGTTCTGAAAGTAATTATTCACTTGCTTTGAGGCTTCTCTGGTAATATTTCTTGCTAGTTTTCTTCAAATAAATACGAGGCTTCTCTTTTTTACTATTCACAATTCACAATTAATGGTCTAGTGCTACAGTAATAACGCCAACAGTAAACTTTGCGCACGCTATCACCCGCAACCTGGTTTCTCACATCAACCTCAAATTTATTCATCATCCAATTTAATAATTAAATCGCTGAGTATGTATAGCCACAGTTACAGAAGTGCATCTCTGACCTTAACTCATCTGTGTGTTTTTTCACTTCTTTTTTCCATTTCATAGCGCACATAAATGCACGTACAAATAACTCTTGACAAAACTCTTAAGGCTGCAGTGAATTAATTTACAAGTAGTAAAAAGAGTTAATGTTTTTACTTTAAGCATATTATTTTCAGTTTTCAAGGTGGTTTTTGAGGCACGTTCCAGTTGCAAGAAAATAATAGGCTCTTCTTTAACTGTCAAAATTATAAAATGTTTCAGTTCCAAAGCAGTGTTCCTAAAGGAATTAGATGAATGAACATGTATTTTAAAAAGGAAGCACAAACAGAGCATACTTGGAACAAACTTTAAAAATTCTGATCTTCTGAAGTGTATAGAGAATAAAATCAGGTAACTATTTTTGAACTGCATATTTATAAAGTGTTCTCAGGCTTCTCCTCAGGACTGGTGATGTTTGTAGGATAGTATTGGAGATACCGGCAGAACTGGTGATACTGGAATTGTAGTCAGCACCTGATTCTGAAACAAAAACATCTTAATCCTACCAAACACCCAAAGAAAGATGAGGAGGATGCTGACGTACTGGATCCAGGCAAATTTAATAATTTCCCAAAATCCTGGCTGATATTTAAAGAAAGTCAAGGAGTGTTAATGAAGAAGCTTCTGATGCAACCACTGCAATAACTAAACAGAGGAACTCAGAGGTAGAAAGGCACAAATGCTAAGCCTCTGACCCACAGAAACACCTAAAAGCCTTCTACCATGGTAGGTAAACAAAAGCTGGCCAGAATGTCTGTCATTTTACAGATTAAACCAATTCTGTATAAAGTACCTACTTTGTCCCCGAGTCATCAGAAAGTAGTTATTGCTAATATTCAGGCAGGTAAACAAACCTTTTAACAAGTGCGCTCCATACAGATTCTTCTAAATGCAGGCTTGTTCTTGTCTAAGAAAAAGAGCAAAGAATGTACAGAACGAAGAATTTTTTTTTGTTTGTTTGGTTTTTTTTTTTAAATTCTGGTCTGTCTGCACATGTAACAGATGTAACCACCTCCCACTGTGGGAGTTATTATTCAGTGAGATGATCTTGCATACAGCTTTCTAATGATTTGCTTCAGGTCACAGACTACGGTATCGTGCTTTGCTAGTAGCATCCGTGACCGATCGGGACAGCAGGTACTGCAGAACCAAAGCAAGATGTACTAAGAATATCCCCAGACAATAGCTAAGAAAGTGCCTTAATGGCCTTTTTGGTAAAGCTGAAAAGCAATGCATGCTCCCAGTAAAGAAAAGCAAAAAGTGGTTATGCAAGCGGAACCATCTGAAGAAATAGACAAATAGGTATTTCATTAACTCCAGAACTGTAGCATTTTCTTAGCTAACAAAGAAAAGGTTTAGCAACACATCTAGGAGAAAACAGTCTTCATTTGGCCTGCATGTGGTGGAGGTTCAAATAATGCAACCCTGTTATGTCACAGTTGATGCAGTTTTCAAAGGATATAAGATAACTTCCACTGGGTAATGAATGGTGGCATTAATGATAAATGGCATATCTGTTGTTCTTCCAGTCATCCAAACAGAGCTGGGATCTGAAAGGACCGTTGTCACTAAAATGGACAAAGGAAACATCCAGGTTAAGGGGCTTTTAGGTATTAATACAGAAGTCACGTACCTCACAAAACAGCTGCCGGTATGCTAGTTCACAGCTACACGTTCAGACTTACCATTTCTGGCCCAATATGCTGCAATGATGCTTGCTAGATCATAGTCACTTGCAAAAGGACTTGTCCCATTGACTACAGATACCTGTTACAACAAGGAGACACTTTAATTATTTGTCCAGTCTTCAAGACAGTAATTCTACTGAGTTTTTTAAACAAAGTAACCACGCCCTTCAAGGAATGCACATGAATATCAGACTGAACATCTTGGCAGAGTAACCTCTTCCCTGTTTTAGCCTAACAAGAAAACACCAGATCCAAGTCTTACAGTTCACTCTGTGCAGTACTACAAATATTTAGGGTGTCACCTATGATACCAGGAGGATTAAGAGGGCAGGGGGCGGGAATCAATGCGGAAGGAAAAACCTTTCCTTACATTGTATCTGGTATCCAGTCCACAATGGTTAAGTAATTGCCTCTGGTTCAATTTTAGGTCTCCGTTCACATAGAGCTGAGAGCCTGGCACAGGAGAAAAAAACTGAAGAAAAGCCATGCTCTGCATCACAAATGTTGACATTCTCTGAAATTGTGAACACAAAAAAAGGAGACTTTAGGGAGAGGAGGGGGAACACAGCATACTTTTCTACTTCTTTGTATCTACAGATTTTCCTGCACAGATTTGATTTTTCTATGGCTCCCACGTTTCAGATCATCACATTACTCTGAACAAGGGAGCACCAAACAAAAATACAGTTTTTTTTAAAAAGTGAACTGCCTTAGTCATTAGTTAACTAACTTTATTAACTAAACAAAGTTCCACAGGAAATTCAGTGAAGTCCAACAGTCTGCGGCTAATGACAGAAAGATTTGACTAGCCATAACATTTAAAATGCAGCAAGGTGACTAAATACATTCATTGGACAGACACTTTAAAAAACTCAGCAATCAAAATCAAGGACTTGTACTCCGCAACAAGGACCAAATAAAGGAGGTCCTTAGTTCTTATCAACCACTTAATCTGAAGGAAAATTTTCACGTTTCAGTGGAATGAAAGTGTTGCGAATATCGTAACTCTCTGTGATACCAATATCTGACTAAATACTTCAGCCCAAATTTAGGACATTTGGGACTTTATTCAGGGTCCCAGGCTTAAGAATGTTTTCTACACCACATAGCTATGCTTGTTAAGCTTGTCAATCAGCATTCGGCAAGAACCTTCTTGGAGAAACTAAGCCTAATCTCCCTAGGAAACCAACTTCTCATCTGTGCGGCTGCATCCAATGCAGCTCTATATTATCGCACCTTTTAGATGTATCCCCGGGTTCTCTGCGCACTGGTATTTCACTTTTTGCTTTAGGTGTTAATTGCGCTGCCACTTGAAGTACAATGGCAGCAGAATCTTATTGTCTTGCCTTCTTGTAACTCTTTCTTGTCCCAGTTACAAGATACAGAAGATCCCGGCAGATGACTACCAACAGCTTCGAGAGCTGTTAAGCAAAATCTAAGAAGTTTTAGGCTGCTGCAACAGCCTGACTCTCCACCTCAGAAAACTAACTGGCTATGTCAAGAGACAGCAGTATGTAGGAATGCACATCCTTCTGCCTGTTGCAAGCCTCTCAGTTATTTCCAGGTGCTACCCACACTGATACTCACTGTTGTGCATTTCTGTCCTGTATGCTGCACTACAGCCCAAAAGAATACAGAGCTGTAATTTTTTTTAAAAAACAATTTCTAACAAAGTAGGTCAAGATATGCAATAGAGCTAGACTAGGAATGACACAGCAGAGGAGGAGAAAATTAAATATTTGTTAGTAAAAAAAAATATTTTAGATGGGAATTTCAAATGTGGAAAGTTTCTTTTCACCCCCTTTGTATAACCGCTACTGGAATATTATAATGGGTCTATACGTCAAAACAAACAAAACTAAAAATGCTCACATAAAGCTCGTAGGAAAAGAGTAGAATCAGCTGAACGCCAACTACATGCTCTGTAGGTTGTAATGGAAGTTCCAGTTTAAAATGCAACTGATCCATTTTGCCATCTTGATTTTTGTCTTCTTCTCTAGTCTAAAAGATTCATTTTAAGACAGGAATTTCTGTTAGAAAGAAAAACAGAAGTAGTAAAACCCCAGGGGACCTCCACAACTGCAGCATGCACATACCAAGGAAGCAAATAAACTGCATAGTTAGGAATGCAATAAAAAGCTGCTTGACTATTTATAGACAGAGGGCTAGAACAAACAAGAAGACGGCACTCTTGTCTGTTATACAATGTCTGATATGCCCTTCCAGGGAGGGAGAGTTTACTTCAAGGTCTTTTCTCCCCTACACCACTCCAACCATCTCCCCTCCATGTTACAAAGCATGCCTTAGTGCTGGATCTTCTGTAAGACACTGTGCAAATATATGACCGATGGTCAGGCTTGTGACTCCTGCCACTGCAGCATGCCTCTTAATGGCTTCTGTATGCTGATTCCTGGCTGTGAGCCACGGCTCGCTGTGCTTCCATGCCAGAACGTCCAGTACTTCACCTACGTGCAAGTATAGCACATAGGGTATACTGCCTCATAACACAGGCAGACAGAAAAATAACTGCCACCTTGGAATCCCAGAAAGAAGAATGACTGCAAGGCAGAGGTTATGTGCTTCAGAAAGCACACATCTGCTGCCAAAACTAGGGGCTACTTAGCAACACCTGGAAACTTCACACCATGATAAGCCATGTGGGCAGAGGAAAGGGGCTAACTTGATGAAAGTAAACTGATGTGCACACAAACCACCAGAGGTGCTTACGGACATGGTTCAGGGGCTAAAATGGTAGGGTTTGGTTAATGGTTGAACTTGATCTTAAGGGCTTTTTCCAATCTAAGTAATGCTACGGTTCAGTAGCACTGAGAGGGAGTAAAATGGGACTCGTTAACAATCCAGCAAATCCCGATGTGAGGCACAAGGTTATGCATAAACCTGCTGCTGCTACCTGAGGGCAGCAGGGCCTGACAGGCCACCCGCTCAAAAGCGCCATCGGCACTCGTGCGCTGAGCCGGCTGCCGGTCTGCTGGCCCCCCTCGGCAGCCTCGCTTCTCGCCACTGCTATCGGGCCGCCCCGGGCAGGCCTACCGACAGGAGCGGGACTCGGAGCCGGTCCTCCTGGAGCCTGTTGAACGCTGGGAACGTGCTCCACGCCAAGAAGCTGCCCGGGCCGGACCCGATGGTGGCGACGAAGAGAACCTCGTACCGGAATCGCACAGTGGGCTGCTCCAGGTACGCGCTCTGCTTCAGCCAGAAACCTGAGGGCAGAAACAGCACGAGGTTTCAGGACCGCCGGACCCGGCCGGGCCGCCTGGGGTCGACGACCGGCGCTCACCGTGGCTCCGGTAGGCCACCAGCAGCGGCGGCACATAGGTGAGCACCGTGATGAGCAACAGCGCCAGTGCCGCGGCGGAGCAGAGCCCAGCCCGGTAGCGCGTGTAGAGCGCGGGATGCGAGAACAAATCCACGCCAGCCATGGCGAGCGGCCCTCAGTGCCCGACGAAACGAAACGAAACGAAACGAAATGAAATGAAATGAAATGAAACCGCACGGCACCGGCACGGCACCGGCACGGCACCGGCACGGCACGGCACCGCCCTCCCGCCACCCCAGTCCCCTCCCGCCTCCCGCCCGCTCCTTCAACGCTGCGCTGGCGGAGCGTCGGACTGACGAGATGCCACGCCAATCAGCGCTAAGGGAACGGGCACATCAGCCAATAAACGCGCACGGCTGCCTCCAGGGGCCGCCGGCCACGGTGAGGCGAGATGGCGCCCGGCGGCGGGATGGTGACAGACGGGTCGCCCAACATCTGTTGGGGTAGCGAAGCCGATGGCGCTGCGTCGAGTGCCCCGGGAGCGCTGCGGGGAGGGCCGACGGCGGCCTCGCACCCGGCAGGTGACTCCGTGCCCGGATGCCACAGCCCCGCCCCGCGATCCACGGCCGGAAGCGCGGCTGCTCAAGCGGTTGCCGGGGAAGAGGCGAGCCGGAAGTCCCGCCTGCCGAGCCGCTGCTGTTTTTGTGACAGGGATCGTGACAGCGACAGGCGCAGCACGAGCCCCCGCCCCCCGCACACGGGCCTCGCCGCCTCCGGCTCCGCTTCCCGCCCGCCCGCACCATGAAGTGGATGTTCAAGGAGGACCACGCGCTGGGTAAGGGTGGGCCCGGGCCAGGCGCTGCCTGGCAGCGGCCCTGCCGCCCTCAGTCTCCCGTGTCGCCATCTGTCCCTGTCGCCTCCCCCAGGCGGTCGTCTTATCTGTGGGCGGGCAGCCGGCCCTCGCCGAAGGGTGGTGCGATGCCCGGGAACGGTCTCCCCGAAAAGCTAGAGACCTACTCAGAGGCGGGGATATAGTCGCGATCCCGGCAGGCTCATGGCCCTGCCGGCACTGCCCTCTCGGCCTAGGACACCGGCAATACTATTGCTATGCAATGACTAATTACGAGTTTTTGTTTACAGAGCACAGATGTGTCGAGTCGGCAAAAATCCGAGCCAAATACCCCGACCGTGTCCCGGTGAGTAACCAAGCCAGCTTCGACAGAGTACTTAGAGACAAAGGTGGATAAACTGTTTCCATCCTGCCCACTCTGATGAGTTCCTACTAAGTAAATTCGTATTCCTGTTTGTGTCCTTAGATGTTTTTAAGAAGCTCCAAACACACCTAACTACTCCAACGTTTCCTCCTCCACTGCAATGGATATTGACACATAAGGTTTCTAAACACTTCCCAGGCGTTTTTATGATTTATCGTGGTCTTGCTTTCTTCTAATGGCAGTTACATCCCAGCAAACACCTTCATTGTCTTGAAGATTGTGCCTGATCCTTAGAAAGATTATGAATTCTTGAAACCTTGACCAATTTCCATTCTGGCTGTATGAGTTAGATGATATCCCTCATGTAATCAATGCCTATAACCAGCCATCATGGTGAATCCCCCCATGCAAACCCTGTTGTTTGAAGAGCCAGTGCAAGTGGTGACCCCTCCTTTCTCTATTAATACCTACCAATCTGCTAAATAGTGAGTGACCGCTCTTCTTCTCTCCATAATCCGTTTTACCATGTTTCAGTCTGTGAAAAGACCACACTTCACATCCTTATGTCACAGCTAGCAACATGTCCACATTCTCAACTTACTTGCTTGAGTGTAAAATTTCCCACATCCCATCTGACCACGTGCCAGTTAGTGCCACTCCTGCCTCTCACCTTTCGGTAAGTAACTTCTCCACTAGTACAGCCAAGAGAGGAATCTTTATTCCCATTGACTTTTTCTGCTGCTCAGTTGCACCTAGTCACAAGATTTTCTCCAGTTGCAGTCTGGCAAGCTGATACGATTCTTGCTGTTCTCTCTTGACTAACTATCCCCTCATACATAGACTGCGGCATCCTTAATGATCATACATCTCCACAATATCCATTTATCCATTTCAAAAATACCCTTGATAGCCATAGGGGAAAAAGAAACATAGAAACTCATAGTGTGAATCAGAATGACCTGCTGCTGTATCAGGAATGGACAGCAAGGTGTAGCTAGATGCAGGAATTAAATGTCAGATTGCAGTAATCCTTTGTCTGGACCGGTATGTGTCTTCTTCTTGATGATTCAAATTGAACCATGTACCATTGATACCAAATAGATGGTATTAATTTAATAGTCAGAAGTGTTTTTCAAACGTAATGTTTTAAGTGGAATGCAGAGCTAAGGAATGGAGACCCTGGAACCTCTCATAAACCTTGTTTTCTGACCTGCTGTGTTTTTCCTTCAAGAACCAGCCTGTGTAGTGCAATAAGCATCAGGTCTTTTCCACAAGTAATACTAAGTTCTCCTTCCCCCCCCCCCCCCCCCCCCGTACCTGTTCCTTTTTGTTTGGTTTGTTTATTTTTGTTTGGTTTTGTTTGTGGCCATCTTGCAGTCTTTCCTTCCTGTAGTCAATTTCTGACTTCTGAAGCAATGATGGAAGATATTCTAATGTCAGTTCAGCAGAATACAAAGCTAGCTTCATCTGTACCAGTACAGGGGAATTTGCCTAATGCAGTGCAGGACACCATTAGCCTTACTTCTAGCCAGGGCACGCTGCTGGTTCATTTTCAACGCTGGGTCCATATTGCAACAATTTCATGTCATCATTGTACAAAAAGTTATATTATGTGTGTGCTTTCCTATCACAGGTTTCTTTAAGGAATATAATGCACCTTTTTACTCCATGACTGCCAAACCCAGGCATAGGAAGCTTCGAGCTATTGTGTATATGAATGTAGGTTTCAGTGCAGCTGTAAAACAGGGTTTTACAGTGCTGAGGCAGTTCAACCTCCTATTTGGTTGCAGTCAGGAAACCTTTTCGTTCATTCCCTCTGCTCATCACTGTTGTAAGCCTGTATATGAGCAAGTAATCGACCAAAGCTGTCTGTTCATACTAATCCTCAACAGCCTGATGTTCACACCTGCACTTTACAGGTCATAGTAGAGAAGGTCTCAGGATCTCAGATCGTTGATATTGACAAGAGGAAGTACTTAGTTCCATCTGACATCACCGTGGCCCAGTTCATGTGGATCATCAGGAAGAGGATTCAACTGCCATCTGAGAAGGCAATATTCCTCTTTGTAGACAAGACTGTTCCACAATCCAGGTACAAAGCTATTCGCTTGGCATTCCGAACCATTTCGGTAAGCCTGTGCAAATTAGAGGGTCAGTAACACCACTTTTCGAGGCTCATTTGGTGATTTTAGGAGGTGTTTGTCACATCTTAATCTCACTAAAAGGCTTTTTGCCTCATGAGTTCGATAAACATCTTATTTCTTGAGCTAGGCTGAAAGGAAAGGTGACTGAAAAATATACTGTTTTATGATTTGCTATGATTTACTTCCATGGCAGAAGGGTGATCTTTGCAGTTATGATGTTCTTGCACTTGGTTGAGTGGAAGAACACATGCATCATCAATGTAAAAAAAACCATTATTCTCAGTGTAACAAAAAATTCACGCATTAAATACCCCATAGCAAATGCCATAAATTATTTTGAAAAAAACCAATAACCTGTCGGCTTACAAAGAAATTATAACATTACAGACTAGTTGCTGGGGTTTTTTTAAAATTATTTTCTTCTATTAAACAAAAGCGTAGTTGCTATAGAAGCATTTTTCACCTTACTTTTACATAGGAATAAGTTTCATTGTTTTCTGCTCCCTACAGAATATAGCAGAAGCAGCTACTACAACTTTCTACACCAGATACTTTAATAACATTTAAGGAAATAGCATGTTGTGTTGTTACATGACTTAGATGTAATATTATTCCTAATACTTAATTGTAACAGAAACGGTCCTTCCAGGTAACCTGATATGCAATAGGGACCTGTGAGAACTGTCTTTTTCTGCTTGTTTTCCTGTAAGAGTACTGAGAATGCCCATATGGCATTTTCATAACAGTACTGTAGAACTGCTAGGAACGGGAAAGAGAGATCCATCTTCTCACATGTTCATAACGACATGTTACAGCTAAAAAAACAGGGCCTTGATCCTTCAGTATTAATGTAAAAATGGTAACTTCTTAACAGATAAACAGAAATACAATCTGTTCATGGCTCTGCTCATCTCATGGGCTGGTTGTATTACATAAACTTCTGTACGAGGAGGGAAAGATGTCAAGGGTTGGTGATCTATGTGCTACTCACCAATTCTCTTTCATTTCAAGTACTGCTTACAAATCTTCCCAGCTCCTCTCTGGAGTAGAATGATGTCATTGTTTTCCCTGTCACTCACACCCAGTTTCCATCTTTCAGTTCACTAGCCTTTTCTCAGTTTTGGGAAGTCAGAGAAAGGTGAGCTGAGGAGGCATCATTTGTGCACCTGACTGACATCAACTGCTCTAACCATCTGTAGACAGAAGGTTAGAGCAGTTGACCAGCCACCTGTTTGCTAGGGTTTATTTTTGTTTTCAAAATAGACTAATTTCCAATACAATAAGGAAGCATTCTGACAAAGGCATGTGTGAAGAAATATAAACAATTTACATTGCAGAGAGTCCAGGATCATTTTTCCAACTCAGGAGTCAACTGCTTTTCATATATCATCATTTTTTCTATTTTAATCTATGCGCAAGCTTACAAGTTTTAGCTTTTATTAATGCCTGTTTATATGAGGTTCTGTTAACACTGGCATCTCGCATGAGCTAAGCAAACCGTTTCTTTTTTTTTTTTTTTTTCTTTCCCTTCAAGCTTAACTATGGGACAGCTTTATGAGAAAGAAAAGGATGAGGATGGATTCTTGTATGTTGCCTACAGTGGAGAGAACACATTTGGTTTCTGAATGGTGGGTCCTGGCTACTGTACCATCCTGCTGTGTATCTTGTAAATAGCTGATCATTTTCTGTTCTGACATCCACGAAGTTCCTTCTATATACATGCATTTGTAACTGGATTTATTTCTTAATATATTGATAGTTCTTGTTTTATTAGACTGTTAAATTATAAAACAAAAGTTTTGTTGGGTTTATGCTTTTTTTTTTTCTCATGGCTATGAATTCCCAGAGCTTCAGTTCTTTGGGGGATACATTTGATGACGTTGATTAAATAATAAAGCAAAGTTGTTGGGCTACTAAAACATGAAGAGAAGAACACACATTTATTCTGTTTTGAGGTGTTAGTTTAAGAAAAATAAAAACAATAATTAGTATTGGGAACACCAGATTTGCTAGCTTATCCAAAGCAGGAGCAAGATGCTGATCGTGTTGAATTGAGCTAGTATGTTACTCTTTCTCAATTAACAAACAATAAAAATTCCTGTCACAAACAGGCAGTGCTGTCATTTCTTTACCTTCATTTTGGCCAGAAGGTTACTCATCACACTTACTAGATGCTACACGACGCTACTTCTGTTACTTACTAGACATTGTACAGCTTCTCAAACTTAGGTGTGTGGCTGATGATACAAGGAACAAACAAGGAGCTCTGTGTAGGTTTCAAAACCACTACCTTCAGAGCTACCATATCTCACAGCTACTTCTGTTTACAGGCAAAGAGGCAAATCTGTGGATTGAGTGGGACAGGGTGGAAAAACCACTTAATTGACCTAACTGTACAGTGCTGGAGTTCACGCTCTGATATTAAAGGATAACACGGTTGAAAAGTAGCATCACTTCGACCTTCCTAAGCCAGCAAGGAAACACAGAATACAGTTTCCCGATAAAGGTTTTACTTCATTTTCGCACTATGCGGTGCTTAAGAATTTAGTTTTTAAAAAGTTTCCATTTACAGTACAAATTTATCACTTTCCAGACTTAAATTCATACTAACTCAAGTTCCCATGAAGATACATTATGCCTAGAATTGTTCTCTCTGCAGTCATTCACAAGTATTGACAGAAGAACTCCAAAATGTGAAGGTAGGAGCCTTTTAAATGTTGACGCTACCTTATTATTGAGGCTTGGCACAGCAACTCTGATGCATGTGCTTACTGCATCTGAAAATGCACCGTTAATCTCAGTAAGCCTTTCATTTTTCAGAATAGCACTGCATTATATAGCACTGCTTTAAGAAACATTCTGTCACTGCTTCCATCCTGAATTTCTTCTAACCCACTTTCCACACATTAATGTTTACTCTTAACAGAACTTTTGATTAAGAATGAAGAAAAGAGGTTTCATCTGTGATTTTTTAAATTACCTTTTATTACTGGAAAATGTTCTGTTTCCTTTATGCTGAAACTACAGTTTTTCTACAGTTATCAGGTAATATATTTTCTTAGCTGTTAATGGGAGAGTTAGAAACATAACTTTAAAATGCTAGATAAAGTTAATTACACGCTAGTTAATTCTTAGTTATATCTAAAAGCAAAGGAAGATGTTATGAATGAGATGACTCTTGGATTACCCTTTATAAGCCCCTAAAAACGCCTCAATAACTGCTCTCTTTAACATCTCTGTATTTATTACTTTAGATTTAGGAGCCCAGACATGCAAGTAATTCCAGAGAATGTAAGGATAGATATTCTACAGCAGTAAATTTACTTTTCATCTGCAGATGCACTTAAAATGGCAATAAAACACCAAGAGGTTTCCTTTTGAAATGCACAGATGAAATACACCCCTTTAGACAGTACACTCTTGTAAAATTATAAAAAGCATTTGATCCCATAAGATCTTCATTTTGTTAACCCTTCAATTTACGCACTGAACAAAAAATGAAAACGCTCACAATTCCTACAGCAACACCTCTACGTCACCTATCTTTAAGCTAAATTGAAATGTCATCTCCAGTATAACTAAAGCAGTACTAGATGAATTTAGTTTTCAGTAAATACTTAGTATTCAGGCCAAATTTAGACCTTTTAGGTGGTCTTTCCTCAAAGATTATCTTGCTTCTACCTGTATTTATTATGTATATATTTAATATGTATATATCATTATGTATATATGTATGTGTGTGTGTGTGTATATATATATATGTGTGTAACATATATATTATGTACCTGCAGTCCTCTTATGATGTTATCAGATACTCTGAGAGAAAGAACTCCAACCCCTTTCTTTTCTCCTTGCCAACAGAATTCTCCTGCCCTCAGCAGCACAGCCCTGTATCTTCTTTTCCTCTAGTGCTCACTGGATCTATCGGAGTGGTCATTTAGCTCCTAGTGAAAGGCTACACCTTGTTTTGGGCTCATGTTCTGTTCTTCTACAAATACAGTAATTTAAATAGTCTTCCATTTACTTGGAACGTACTGAGATCAGTAAGCCTTCCGGCCTGTGTTAAGGTGAGTGGCGGAAGCACGCTGGTGAAGGTCAAAACCTTGCTTTTCCAAAGACAGCGGGATGTTGACATCTTGTCTCATGGAACTGTAGCCTCAAGGTCAAACAGACTGATTACTCCAACGCTTGGACAAAACCACTTGTTTCTATGCTCTGGTTTTGACCTCCTCAGAGATAGGCAGGCAGTCTGTCCTGCCTTCTTACTATGACTGAAAACAGAACTACATCTCCAATATGTAGACATCGCACTTAATGATTACAGTTTGTCCTGGCAATTAGGGACCATTGGTTCCCAAACAAGTTTGGGAAAGGCAAGGACCTGTCTGGGTAATACAGATGTGCTCATTTTACACATACGGTGGGAAAATCACTGCCCTCCTATGCTCTGCTGCTCCCACTACCAGCTGTTTCCTTGTCCTCATTAAACACCAGCTGTGGGCACCTCATTCCTGCTACCTGCATCCCTGCTAACTCCACTTCCCTGTGGCAGTGTGTCTGTGTTCTACTGTCCTCCCTGTGCCTTGCCTATCTTTGTTTCTCGGGGTGTTGGCTATCCTGGTGCAAAGGAGCGATACAAGCTTGGAACATGTCAACTGTTACTTTCCGGGAGCAATTCTTCCAAAGATCTGCTGACAATGATCGAAATTTAGTTTGCTACTGCTTACAAAAGCAGAGACTCTGTTCTTTCCTATCTCTGCATTTTTCCCTTCTGATTTTTAGAGTTTGAGTTTCATGGTACTGCCTACAGCATTTTCTGACATTTTGGAATTAAACAGATGCAGCGTTTCAATATTGATTTTCCATCGCAGAAATGCCATCTGGTTGAGTATGAGATCCTGCAGGCTTAGCCCCTCAGCCTTTTAAATGCTGGGGTTTTTCAGCTCCTTCCCTCTCTGCATATTCGCTACCTTGCTCTAGGCTTAAATATGTCCTCGACTCCATCCGAAAAGTGATGTTAGCATCAGTGTTCAGCACCTCAAAAATTACTTTTAAACCTTACAAGAAACAGAAAAGCAGCAGTCTGCAGTTGGTAAGTATTTTACAAATGCACAAAAAGTCTTACAAGCAACAATCCTAACAGCCAGGCTCAAATTTTAGAAAAGAGTTAGAAGAATTTAAACCATGTAACTGCTCATCTGAAAACTAGTCTGATGCCAGGACTACAGAACTAGTCTTACATAACCCATTTTAATATTGCAGCTGGATAGGAAATGGGAACATTCCAGTCTGGTCAGCAGGTCCGCTGCAGACGTTGTTGATTAACAATGGGAACCAAGTATGGTAAGTTAATAGCTCCTGCAAGATTTCAGGGAAGAACCAAAGGTAAATTTCAGGAACCTCAAAATCTACTGATAGCTCTTTAGGTACACTACGGAACTCTGCCCTTGGAATGCTACTTGCTCAATTAGAGTAACTGCTACTGTTTATCTTCAGCAGTTCACCCTGCAGCCCCTGTGCAATGGCATCTGGCCATTTTTTATCCTCTGATGACTAATCTCCATAATCCCTTGCCCTCTACAAACACATACAATGACTTCCCCCGCACCAATACAACCGGTCTTTCTGCATGTTAGTGCTAGATTTGAGAGAATGGGCATATACACACAGAATTCAAATTATTTGTTATTTCTTCAACAAGTAAAAGAGAACTATTCTTACTTGACGAGTCAACCTAAGTGTGAAGTAAAAGGATTCGCTGTTATCAATTATCAAACTGTAATGTGATGTGTGCTGTTTGGTCCCATATATAGCTCAGCAGATTGACAGCAAAGGCTGTTTGGAGATCTGCTGTGCCCATTTGTCAAATCCAAAACTACAGGATACCAAAGGGAAAAAAAAGTCACTAAAGAATTCTTCTAAATTATCCACTTCTTTCATTCCGCATTGCTTTGTCCAAATATTTTATGAATTGTGGTTTACAAGAGAAAAATACAAAAGGGGAATGGGCTCAGTAGCAGTTACACAGTCCTGAAATTGCTCACAAAAGGTAGTAACTGGGGGAGAAAGTTCAAGGAAGATTACACACTGCTTCCCCCACCAACTGCTCACAATGTTGACTGTTTTGCCATGCAGATGTTAGTTGGTAACATAACATAATGACAAGAGACTGGAAGAGACATGACAGAGACTACTTTCAGCACTCCCCAAAGCATCTCCACCTTTGCCAGGCTATTAATGAACATAGGGAACAGTAATATAAATGGCTGAGGCATTTCTGCTTTTAATTGACCATTTCCCACAAGGGGCAAGGTGATGGACAGCGCTTGAAACACTGAAAAGAAGGTAAATATTTGCCTGTAATTACACAGGATTGGCCAGTTTGAACTAGGTTATTCAGGAGATTTCTGTCCTGCCTACAGAAGCAGAGCAGTAGAAGGGTCATCTGTTGAAGTCCTGAAATTGAGATGCACAGGATATCGGGAAGTGGTATTATTTGACAGACTCTTCCCCAGCACTTTTGCTTCTGCTGTGGTAGTATCTGTGGCCATATTTAGTAAATAGCAGCATATATGAAGGATTCCCAGAAAAAAACCGACTCTTTCACAGAACTAGTATTTCCAATTAGCAGCAATGGGGCTGGGGGACACAGAAAATTCTTCCAGGCACTAGACCCAAGAGTTATAAAAGCATTACTTACTATACATTAGGGTTGTCCCAGCAATAGAAAAACAACCACAACATTATGACAAGTGGAAGAAAAAAACAGCACTAAAATTTTACCATGGCAGCCTTTCTTCCATGGCACTGCTTCAATTTCAGTTGACATAACTTTCGCTGCAATGGCTATGGCTGGTAGATCATATCCTCACATATCAGGATCGGACATCACTGCTTCCTTTGTTTTGGAGGCATATTGTTTCATGCAGCTCAGAATTTTAAGTCAGCAATGATTCCTTTCTATATTTTAATAAGAAGGGGGCTGCAACTCAGCCACAATAAAGTATTCTCTAAATTGCTCTCATTTTCACTCCTGTCTCTTTACAGCGCATGAACTAGAGGACATCTTTTCCTGGCCTTTGAACTGCAGAACTATCTGCTGTGGACCAGAGCTTATTCCTGGATTCACACAGTCATATGGATTCTCATGTGAAGTGCAGGTATTCTTTGTCATTCTTGACCCAACCCAGCAGAGCTTGGCTACGCAGCACTCTCCAGGCTTCTTGATAATTTAACGCAGCTTCCTTGTAGTCCCAGTAGGTTTTTAGAGTCTTCCTCCTGATAGAAAATGCACAAATGTGAAAAAAATTCTATGATCCTATTAAGTATGAGGTCACAAAACAAAAAAAGAAATCAAACATCTAAGAACCTGGTGATGTCCTGTGAGCTCTTTCATGCTACTATATGAAATTCTCTTCCAGGGAGACTTGGAAGGGCCCAGGCTCTGAAGCTAGACATCGTCAGCAATCTTACAAAAGGAAGCAAAACAACTCTTTTAGCACTAGAAATGTCTGTGTTAGACTGTATGACCACAAGTTACAGAAAACTTCCAAGACAGCAAAAACTGCTGAAGCAAAGCTGAAAACGTAGCTAGGGGTGCTTTGAATTGGGTGGAAGTAGCCTTAGCTTGCCAGAAGATGGGTGGGAAGCGAAAAGGACGGAATGAACTGGACAGTTTTTCTTTTCCAACACAAAACTAATGGGGAAGAGTGAGACAAAGGAGAAAATAGTATTTTCTTCTTTCCCTAAAGCAAAAGGGACTCAACAGTTTTGGCGTTATTCCCCTTCTTCAAGTAGCACCTACTCCCCACAATCTCAGCAGAACAACTGGTCACTCTGCTAAGTGCAGTATAGCAATGATTTTCAAAATAGGGAAATTCAGGTCTAGAGTATCAGAACACAAGTGCCTCTAAGACAATTTCATCAAGATTTTTTCCTTTCCTTGCATTCTGTTCCCAGCCTCTTTCATCTCCCTTTGCCAAAACATCTGTCAGCCACATGTGATATGCAATGTTTATACATTAACCCAATATAAAGGGAAGATCATAGGCAACATGACCTTCACCAAGAAAAGGGAAGAGCCAAACTACTACAGGAACCCTAATCTGAGAAGTCTGAGAACCACTTCACTAACTTCTAAAACAGGTTTTCCTGCTCAAAGGCAATTACGATCACCCATCACACCCAAAAGACCACCCCCACAGCTCCACCGTAACAACAGACTATCAGAAGCTGTGTTTGAGGCACTCAGCATTCTGCTATAAATTTATTTCTAAAACACAGTCACATGCAGAGCAAGCCACATTATCTATCCTTCAAACCTTATGTTCAGAAAGTGCAAGAGTGGAGAACCTGTCTATGCCATTGTTGAATATGGGAGATATATTCTCTCTTAAAAAACCTGCCCTGCACTCTTGCCGCAGCCAGTCCATTCTGCTTTCTCCACCTCTTTCACATTAATCACACTGGGAAACTAACCTCTGAGCTGCTCTCAAAAATTCCATGGAAGGGCCCCACCAGAACTGTCCCCCACCTGGCTAGTGGAATGGTCACAGAACCCCATTATCAGTACTGCATCATAGTTTAGGAGCATCACTGAACAGGCAAAAGACCAGCAACTACCTGCATAACCAGCATTCAGGAAACAACCAGGTCCAAGAAGGGTCCAAGTCAACCCACCACAACCGGCTCCAAAACCTTAGCATAGGCAAGCACTTCCTCTCCCAGGCACTCATGTATCTGAAACGCTGAACGAACCACCTGCACCTTCACTTCCCCCTCACCTGTTTTTCTTTTCTTCCTTGCTAAATGTTGCTCTTTTTCCAGAATCTATTGTCAAATCTATTTAAGTAAAACACATACGGGATTTTTCAAACCTACATTACTCTAATCAACCTTTGTTTGGAAACTCTTACAGTAGACAGTAAGGGAAAATACAGCTAGGAAAAAAGCAGGATAGACAGGAGCAGCTCAGGATGTTCGCCACACTGTAGGAGCTACTCAAGCAGGTGACCACAGCCTCTCGGCATTTCAGTTTTTAAGGAGACAACATCAGTACAGTAATTTAACAGTGCATGCAACAGAAAGCAGTATTTTAAGCAGCTTCCTCAAGAAGCTGACAAAATCAAACAGATTTCTTCAGTTCATGCTCAATTTATGCATTAAGCTTCTGAGGAACTTTCGACATGCACATGGCAAAAATGCTTTCAAATTCCAAGAACACTGCATCTGCATTAAAAACCTCATGTGGTTTGACTGTTTCTCAGATTGGGCCTTTAGATTCTGAGCATTAGTAATGAAGAACCTGTGACCTTGCCTTGGCAGAAGCAAACACTACTCCGCTGCCTCAGGCAAAGTTCAATACAATCACAGGATCTTCAGTGTATCCAGGTCTTCCTGACTACATTTCTTGTAGGTTTCCCTTTACTATTTTGATCTTGCCCCTACACTACTAGGCAAGACAGAGACATTAATTCTGACAGCTGTGTGCCAGAGACATGAGGGGTGGCCCACTGACTTCATTCTGAAAGGTACTACACTCCTGGGAAACGTCTTAAATCACCATTATGCTCAAAAACACTCATGCGCTCAACCATACGCACAGCTGAGGAGGAATAAGCACACAAGCAAGGCAGCCTGCAAAGAAAAGCAATACACTGCAACAGTATTTCCTTCTCATTAACAAACCCTGCTTTTAACTCCAAATTTAGATTCAAACATCTACATTCAACCCATAACGTACTTTGGAGATTTCAGGCACATTTTACATAAAAAGTATTGACATAAGCGTAAGGAATCAACCAGAACATTATTCATACAAAAATTAATGAATCATATCTAAGAGAGCAAAAGATCACAGATCTTCACTATATAAAGATCAGTTGTGAACCCATAATATAATAAGGGGACAAAGGAAACTGGACTTGGGCTGATCATATTCTTTTGGTTATGTATCTTCAGCGCTGCAGATACAATGCAGTTATTGCAAGCAAACTGTAACTGGCACCAACTGTGATGAAGATATAGAACAAGTCACAGAGTGAGCTAACTCAAAGAATGAGCTCCACTCATACAGCAAATTTTAACAACGTGAGGTTCTGCAGCATTTGGAAGATTGTTACCGCATTGCCCTGTTCTAGCTTGGGAGACCAGATTTTTGAAACATTACTGAAAATTGGAAAATGAGCTTTGTGGCTTTTCCAATGTCATCTAAGATGTGGAAAAACTGAATCACACAAGGGAAAAGATGTTGAAGCTCCACAGAGCAACTAAAAAAAAAATCAAGTCTCGAGATAATGATGACAAAGTATTTTCATGCACAGAAAATGCCATTTTATAAAAGGCTCTTCATTCTGGCAAAAACCTAACAAACATCTGTGACGTGCAATATATAAAATACTTCCTTAGATCAGAGGATTTAATTGTCCCACAGACCTCTATGCAGTGGTGGGATCATTGCAGGAATTGTTAAATGTACAAACTTTAAATATAAAATCAAAAAGGGACTAGAAAATTGCAACCAAAATCTTGCCAAATGTGTTTGTGTTGTTTTGTGGTTGTTTTTAATTGGAAAACAGCAGTGAAACTGCACTACCACTGCTACCAATGACAGTTACTTTCATTAGACCAACACTTCCTCAGTCACACCAGCAGGAAATATTTAACAGTCACCTTTTGTTTCTTATAGGTAAAAAGTCTTAAATGTGAAGCCCAAGTGAAGATTCTGTACTTTAGCCTACATAAAATCTTGGAGCCATCTGAAAGTCCTTGCTCTCCTCTGTACGAGAGCCCATCCCCTCTCCAGTTAGGTGTCACTGGAACTGGAATCATCCATACTTCAAACTGAGCAGGAAAAAAGAATAACAGTACAGTCTTAATGGTGACAGCTCCTGACTAAAATTTAAGAGAAAAGAGGATTAGCCATTCATTTACTAAGCCCGGCAAGAAAGTCAGGGCAGGTTTACTTTACAGTACCTCCCTTAGATTCAGACAAAGCGCCCAGCCACGTCTTGTACAAACAGCAATGCCTGAAGACTCTCTATGGTGCATGCCACTGTATGACAAGAGAAGGTTTTCACTTCCCTGGGTGATGACTAAGGCATGGTTTTTTCCTAACACCAGGGAAAAAGCCCAGTAATGCAAAAAACCTCCTTCACCATATTACCATCAAGTGATCTGCAAACAATACTGCAGAAAATTCTACGTAACAATTCAGATTAGCAAAAGCACACCACTGTCCAACGGTGTGTCATCATTCTCTTGGCAGCGAGCATGGAAAACATTAAAAGAAAAAAAAAAATGGATTTATGCACCAGTAATTTCAAAATGCTTACATGTGCGAGGAAGTCAACAGAACAAAACTAGGTATGACAGGTGGAGGTAAGAGGTAATAAATAAACATTTGAGTTAGTCTAGCTAGAGACACGAGTGAGAATTTTGGTAAGGCCCAGAAGACAGACCATAAAAATTATCGCAAAGGAAGAAAGAAGGTGGGACAGCATAATACAACACTATCTAGTTCTTAGTGAAGTAGCTCATGCCAGTCAAACACCACCTCCTTCTCAGTCTCATCTGAAAGCAAATAAACTAAATCCTAAAAAACCTCAAATCGATGAATGTCATGCTTAACATCTTAGCTCAGCTATACTACTATAAATACCTGAATTTGCCTTTTAGGAGAGCCAGCAAAGTTCTGGCGCAGTAGGCTGTCTACCTGCTCCAATTTAACAGCACCCACACTAATCCTCTGGAGAGAAACAAAAAATGAAAGTCACAAAAAGCAGGAGAAGCAGCTTTAGATACACACAAAAAAAAGAAAAAAAAAGGGAAAAAAAAAACCCAAAAAACAAAAGAACATCAGAATCAGTTCCATGTAAAGCTTTAAATTCCCCAGTTCCTAGGTCTGGCAGTGGACAACAGTAGTTGAAAGGTTACATGAAGGATAACCCTTGTCCTAATGTACCCTACAACTACAAAACAAGCTGTTGAGTGCATTGGAAAGTACCGCAGAATGAGTTTTGCTTGATGGAGCCAAAAAGATGAGAAGCAAGAGACAAAGAAGTAGACTAGAAGAGTCAGGGAAGGCACTTAGGGTCAAAGTGGAAAAAGGAAACTGGGTGACAGCACAGCATCAGAGCCAACTATTTGTGGGAAGAGATAAGAAGACACATTTGAATGTGAAGAAAATACAAAACTGAGTAACAGTTAAATGCACAGAGGTTTAGAGGAAACAATTTGAGAGTGTAGGATTTCTTATCTGAAGTTCACCCAAACTCCGACTCCAAGGGGGAAAGAAAAATTAAAACATCAGAATACTGTGTAGAAAAAGGAAGAGAAGATGAAGGAAATATCAACACAAACACACTTTTGTATTCTGCTTTTTAAGTGAAGAGGAGGAAAAACAAAGACTTCAAAGGCAATCCAACACTTCACACAAGCCAACTAGTGAGCTAGCACCTCTACTGCATAAATAGAGTTTGTGCAGCGTAAAAACAATGTCACATCTGCGAATCAGCTGGACTTTGTCAGGAGAAGCCCAGGCAGAAAAACAGTAAAGGACAAAAAAGTCAAAGGAAATGACAAAGCCAACGGAGTCTAGAAAAGCCCTGAGGTGGAGTGACTTTATGTAAGCGGCATATGATCTGCAGCATAATGAGTCACCTACCCAAAAATGCACAAGTTCACAATCCGTTTTGAGGAAATTACGACTGCTAAACAAGTGAGGACAAACTCCCACCCAAAAGAGGATAAAAAATTTATATTTAAAACTGATTTAAGGAGAAAGTGAATCTCTGCTTATTGAATCAGTTGAAAGCATCTCAGCAAAAGCACGGTTCGTGTTGACATCAGAACTTTGAAATAGTTATGAGACACTTCCATAGATAGAGAAGGTAAGTGCAATTTTTAATTCAACAAAACTCAAAAGCAAACAAGATCTATCAATTAAAGATCCAGGGTACAGTTACTTTGGCTAAGTTCGGGGCATCTACTGTCTTGGTACTATGAAAGGCTGAAATAGCCTATCTCCTCTGCTTCTAGTCACACATGCCTCCTACTTCCTTTGCATGGCTTTTATCTGTTTTAGATTCCCATGAGCCAATTAAGTTCATTAGTCCAAGAGAAAACACAGAAGACAACGAAACTGTTTTCAGCCACATTACCTAGTTGAACTCGCTCATCACAACATCAGAGAAGTGCTACTGATATAAGGGAGAAAACAGGAATCTACAGCCAGTAGCAACACAGAACTGATGGGACCATCCCTATCAGCAGCTACAAGCACTTAAATTGGTTCAAGAGTTGGCATAATTGCATCCTAGAGCTGGTGAAATCATATCTGGAAGTAAGTCTAAAATAAGACAAACCTTCTGTAGCAATGGATTTAGAACCTTCTACATCTCTCAGAATCTCTAAGGCAAAGAGAACCAAGTTTCTGAGCATGTGAAACCTATGCTTTACTTTCTGGAACACCACCAAATACATAATGTATGTAATGCTATGCCAGACTGGATGATTACTGCAAGTAATTCACTCCAGTCTGATAAACCAAACTTGTTTCTAAAAATGTACAGGAAAATTCCAATTATTACTTCCTCAGACAAAAGCTGATTTCTTTTCTTTCCAGAAACTGTTAATGCAACACACACATTGCAGAAAAAACCCTATACACTGTCTCATCTTACTAGCTCTTACTCCACCATACAGTAAGATGAAAACTGATTTTAGCCTAGACTTAAAAAAAAAAAAGAAAAAAGCTTTTTTTTACTCAAACTCTTCCTTCTTGTGAATCAAAGAAGTGGCATTGGATAGAATTACTGAACACCAACTAGATATCAATAACTCCATGACAATTTTGGGATGTGGGGTTTGAATACCACCAAGGGTAGAAAGCTGCAGGCAGCTGATCTAATAGCTCATGTCTTCAAAAAAGATACTTTCTCATCTCGTGTCTCTTTTCACATTTTTAAAGTATGAAAGTTTAACAGTGGACTTATCTAAAATCGTGAGCAGACACTGTATTCTTCGGTTTCCTTAAGATAAACTAACTCTTCTAAGTGCAATGATAATGTCTTTACCGTAAAGTGTCTGGTAGATCCTCTTGCGAAATACTTGTCACCAGCTTTTGGAATTTATGGAAGAGCTCCACTTTACAGATCTTGGATCTGATATAAAAAAATTAAAAGATTAGAAATTCTGATGGAAAAAAGAAATTATAAATTCACTCACCCTTACAGCAGCACATTCCAGCTAAAATTTTTGATAAAAAACATTATTTAAGAAAGTAAAAAAGATTTCTCAAAGAAAGTAGAAACTTCTCTATCATTTAACTTTTCCTACCCCATCCAAGCTGCCTGCCTGCCTTTTCCCTTTGTTTTAAATGCTATATTGACAAAGAGCTGCACTGCCCCCATTCTCCCGACCTCCACTCACCAGTTTGCAGAAAGAACAGTTTAATATCACCACACTGTTACCTCCATGAAACGGCACAGTCATCAGCTCACAGTGAAGTAAGATTTAGCCAGGACTAGTCCCAGAACACATCAAACAAGCACAGGACTCCAAAGGCTTGTTCAAACTGTTAAGTTTTGTATTATTCAAAACAAATAAAAGAAGCAGCAGAAGCATCTGAAACAATGTTGTACTTTTCACAGTGGTGACCAAGACACATTCAGCAACAGCTGCAGGGCAGTTAAATACAAAGAAGCTCATAAAAAAATAAAGTGAGTCAAAGTCTGAAACATCTTTAGAAGACCCTATACGCATCTGTCAGATTTGAGCCCTTCTATCTCCCCAAAGAGATGGCAACCAGAATCATTGTCGATAAAGTGTAGTTTGTTTTTGAAAGGCCCAGCTGTGTCCTCTATTTAATTATCTTTACATACTTGTCTTCACAATGACTGATTCAGTTCTCCAACAAGTGCCAACTGATTCTCCAGAAGTACTGAAAAAACATGAATCAAAAAAAAAAAAAAAAAAAATCTGGCTATGCTGCTAGCATGTATTTTCAGAACATCAAAAATGGCATAAAATCATAGAATCTCCGCAAGGATCGTTGAGTCCAACTCCTGGCTCAGGAAAACCCCAATAATCCCAGCATGTACCTGAGAGCATTGTCCAAATGCTCCCTGAACTCGGACCACTGTGACCACTGCCCTGGGGAGCCTGTTCCAGCACCCAATTGCCCTCTGGGAGAAGAACTTTTTCCTAATATTCAGCTTAAACCTCCCAGCACAGCTCCAGCCATTCCCTCGGGTCCCATCACTGGTCACCAGAAAGCAGAGAACAGTGCCTGCTCCTCTGTGTGACCTCACAAGGAAGTCATAAGCTGCTATCAGGTCTCCCCTCAGTCTCCTCTTCTCCAGGCTGAGCTAACCAAGTGACCTCAGCTGCTCCCGGTAGGGCTTCCCCTCCAGGAAGGGCTCCCTCCTGCTCCTTGTAGGGCTTCCCCTTCATCATCCTGATGGCCCCAATCTGGAGGCTTAGAGCTTTATGTTCTCCTTGTATTCCTGTGCCCAAAACTGCCCCCAGGACTCGAGATGAGGCCATACCGGCACAGAGCAGGGCGGGACAATCCCCTCCTTCACCCGGCCAGCAATGCTGGACCTGATGTCCCCCAGGACGCGAATGGCCCTTCTGGTTGCCAGGGCACTGCTGACTCATATCCAACCTGCCATCAACCAGGATCCCTAGGTATCTTTCCACAGCCTTGCTTTCCAGCCTCTCATTCCCCAGTCTGTCTATACATGCAGAGTAACCCTGTCCTACGTGCAGAAACTGGCACTTGTCTTTGTTAAACTTCATATGGTTGGTGATTTCCCAGCCCTGTAGTTTGTCAAGGTCTTTCTGCAGGGCCTGTCTTCTTTCGAGGGAGTCAACAGCTGCTCCCAGTTTAGTATCACTGGCAAACTTACTTAGCGTACCTTTAAGTCCTGCATCCAAGTCATTTATTAGGATACTGAAAAGCACTGGCCCTAAAACAGAGCCCTGCTGAACCCCACTGGTGACCAGGGCATGCAAAGATGCTCTAAAATTGAGTATCCAACTTAATCTGTCGAAGGTTCATATGGTAGTTTTTTGATGGTTTAGTTAACTAAGCATTAACAAAAGCACGTACCAGACATTTACCTATAACTTCCTTTTAGTCAATCAGCTTTACCTTCCTTGATATTTAGTACTATCTAGCATATTGAAAGGGGGGAAAACCCTCAAACAACACTTGCCAGCAATCACCCTGAGATTCCTTGAGAAAAAGAATGTAGAAATACAAGTCTTGTTTATTATTAACCACCACCCCCAATAAGGCTGTAAATTCCTTATTCTCATTACAAAAGTTCCTTTCATGACTGTTTATCTTGAAAGTGTAAATAGTTTACTTGTTCCTTGACATTGGTTTTAAACCTGATTTCCTAAGGAAATGAGATGTTTTTAATCAAACAGTCTTGTAGGCTCTAATAACTTTCAAAAGTTTTAGCAAATTTCAAACACGTTGAGAGGCGGATCTTTCACAAACAATTAAGTTCTTACACTTTTGTGCTAATTGGCAGTTAGCAGACGGCTCTCAAGTCTTAGAGCTGATGTACAAACGCTATGTAACAAACTTAAGGCTACCGAGAAAAAGACGTTAGCTGGTTTGTTTCATCTTTCACATGTCTTCTGGAATACATTACATACCACATATTGAAAATAAATACTCCACTGTGCACACAGAGCCTATCTTAAAAGACACAGTAAGTCACCAACGTCACCTGTGTTAGGAATACCCCAGACACCAATACTGGTCACAAACCACAAAGTTCCTGGTCCTCTTCTTTCCACAGAAAACTTGGAACTACTAGGATATACCAGGACAAACTTGTCAAATCAGGCCTAACTTCGAGAACCTCGGAATGTGCAACTTGCAGGCATATGAATAAATTCTCCACAAGAATTGTCTAAGCTGTACTCAACCTCAAGAAAAATATGTAACTATTTCTTTAAAGTATGATTGTTGATAGAGGATTTCCTTAAGAGCACAGTGCCAAGATGACAGTTGGAAAGGTGACATGTTCACCTTAGGAATGTGCTGCAAGCATTTCAAAACATTTTCAAGCTTTAAGGCAGAAAGTTATGTTTCAAAGCAACACTTTCAATGATCATACATCCAGGTCAACTGGCTTGACTTTCAAAGAAAAAGAAATCTATAGAAAGAGAACCTGCAATGCACACATTTCCTTCACAATCATCAACCAAAAAAAAAATACAAAGCAAAAATTCTGTTTCCTTCAACAGTAAATATCCTTTTAATAAAAATTGACCATAGTCCCCCACCACCACTATCTACAATGCTCTCAACAGCGACAAAGAACTAGGATAAATTTGTTAATTCTCATTTAACTTTCATTATCAACTGCCCTCTCTCCCTTACACACCGACTCTTCCCCTGCTCTCTACCTTCCCCCTTCTTCACCACTCCCTAGATTTCCTCCTGCTCCGACAAGGCACTACACATCGCATGAGCAGGCAGAGGCATGCAGGCTAACAAATAAAACGTGTCCAGATACAATAACGTTCTCATACCTGCTCTGATGGCTCCCAATCCCCTTCTTTGTTGTCCCCTGGCGGAAGCCGTCTGACGTGACATCCAGAGGTTCCTCAGGGACTGCACTCCAGCTGATAGCTGTGGAAGAAATTATTATGAACAAGATAGATGCTCTTATCACAAAAGCAGAACCTAACAATTCCTTTCATTCTATATGTTCATGTGTTGTTTCCCAAAATAATTCAAACTAGAAAGAGGACCATGGTTCTCTAGGGTCAGAATTCCAGTATCTGAAACAATGTTCAATTAAAAAAATTAAAATATACACATACGCACACATAGAGATTTCATCTTAATTATATCATTTAACAATCCATGCCTCTAAATATCTTGCCTCCAGCTTTGTAATTCTCCCTTTCTTAGGGAGATTCTACTTTCTTTTGTGTATCCTGTCCACAAAGCATGAAGAAATTTCCAAGCTAGAGGGCTTATTTTTGCATCAGGCTGTGAAATACTGCCCTAAACTACTTGCACCAGTCACTCCATATTTTCCTTATTATTCTCTGCTATTATTTTATTGCGTACTCCAAGTACTGTCATGTTTGGTAATGGACATACATCAATTATTTGTGAAATTTACTTGAAAAACATTATTAGCTAGTAGTCAAATAAAAATAATTTGTTGAAAGAGATGGCAAGTGCTAACAACCTTAAATTCTACCCCAAGTCTGGGAACTTTGTACTCGTCGTGGACTGTAAACTTAATCCTGAAACTCTGCATACAATACCTTACAATTTTTAAGTAACTAGCAAAGCATCAGCAGCATGTTAACAGAAACCAACATGTCCAATCTGTCCCTCCATAGCATAACAGCAGGTCCTTCAACTTCTACTAGCATGAGACAACTTTGGTTTCCTAATTTCTCCCTCTTCTCTGTGCTCCTAACAGGGAAGACAGTTGCACGTGCGTTTACTCTAAAGACCACCTTGCTATTTAAGATGCTCAATGACGGCTTATGTTACTCACCCTTGTATTAAAAGTCAGCTGTATGCTGCAATTGTTGTACTCTGCTAAGTGCCAATTGCACTTGGACTGTGATTTTAGTACAATGCTGTATCACTCTGCTACATGAAATAACATTAGATACATATAACTGGTATTAAACTCTTCACATCTAAAGTATCTAAAAATCACCTGGCCAGAGGATAACAGATTCTGACAAGCAGATACAAAGGCACTTAAAAATTAAAACATTTTCCATTCTTTTGCCTTTTCACAATTATCTCAAACTTCGAAACACTAAACAGAACACATATCTTTTTAAAATACCAGCTGAAATGTTCCTATCAAGCATCTTTCAATACTCTGTGTAATAAGCCTGAATTTAGAGTTTATTCTGATTTTCACTCCTTTAAGAAAAGAAACCATCTGGCATAAAAAAAGCATGCTAAGGCATCATTCATCTTTATTTAACAGAATAACCTGAGAAGTGCACAGAAAGAAAGACATACACTGAATTTAGTCACAGCTGCTTTCAGACCTTTTTTGCCAACTCAATTTGCACTATTTTTCAATGATGAATTTTGTTTCCTATCTCAGAAAGTTAAAGTATTTTCCTCCCTAGCACTTGTAAATAACTCCAATTTAATGAATGTGAATTCCATTAAGGAACCCTTTGTCTCCATTCTGTCATTAGCTCTATCGTAACTGAAAAACTTCCAGCTGTGGTTCAGACAGAAAAGCATACAACAGCAGAAGGCAGGCACGTCCAAGTTTAAAGAAACTGCTTAGCCATACACACAAAGTGGCAGCTCCATTGTTTTCTTTCCACATGGATCAATGCTGCTAAATCACACTGAGATTTAAATACTCATTCATCACCATGACAAAAAATGCCATTGCCAAAATAGTTATCAATTCAACTTTTAAACTATACTACTCTGTATTCTTTCTTCATTCACAGATTTTGGGGGCAATTACAAACATAACTCAGCATGGTAAGTCTTCTGTTCATTACCAAGGAGAACACAAAACTAACTGAAACATGAAGTCTTTTGCTTTCTTCTTGTCCTCAACTTTTGTTTCCCCTGGCTATTTTCTGTCTGCCTTCAGATTATAAATTCTTAATGGCATCAGCCAAGTGTTTATTCAGTCTGAAAACTCCCTATTGGAAACTGGAGGCTGAGACAAATATTATTAACAATTAAGTTATGACTTGAAATTAATTTCTTGCTATTCATATTTTGCCTCTAGTATGCTGGCAAGGAATGATGTTCCATTCCTAATAAGTAAAACCACCTCATTTCTACCTGGACTTTTGCACACACTTACGCAACTAGCCCAAGTGAACTCACCTGCACTACAAGGAACAAGTTTTGTTTTGCTGTTAGTTCGAACTTCCTGAATTGCCTGACGGCTATGCTCAAATTGAAGATCTGATTGCAGCAGCTTAACCTCCTGTGTGAGAAAACCATCTGGTAAAGATGAGATGTGCTGACACCTAAAGTACACATGGAAAAATGCAAGTGATTTTCAGTCTCCTCTTCCCAAACAAGCCTATTTTGCACAATTTCCCTTCATTAGCTAAAATATGTTTCTTTTACATTAAAACTGATTTGAACGTGAGTTACAAAGGAGAGACAAGGAGGTTTGGAGGGCATTTTTCCCTTCAAAAAAGTATTTGTTGAAAAAAAACAAAGCCACATTAGTTAAGACCCTGTCCATCCTAGAAAAACTAAAATTACTTGTTTTAAAAAAAATCCAGTTAAAACCTAGTTTAATCAATGAAATATGCAGGACAAAAACTGCAATACACTTCTGCAATCACAAAGAAAAATGAACTATTTACATAGTCAACCACATTACATCGGCAATTGTTTTATGGACCTAAAGATTCATAATCAAAGCCTAAAAACATACAAAACAGAGTTCCATGTATAATCTTATCTTTGTTACCTTAAATTACCATTGCATACTGAATGACATTAGGATCACGAGGAAAAAATGGCACGTGTTTAATCACCATAATATTTACACAGAGAATGAATTAAGACTGAGATTCATACTGTCAGATGCCTGTCTGCACTAAGACTTAACAAGGCTAGGCAGATTCTTGTGACATGTTACAGAATGAGCAAAGGATTATACAGAAAGCTCCACCAGGTACGTAACTAGAGTTTTGCCATTAACAGACTATGACCTCTTTTTATAATCACCCTAGAAGGATGCAGGGGTATAGAAAAAAGGAGTTACTAAACAAAGTCAAATCTTTTATATGAACTGGTTTCATATGAACATTCTTTTTAACTGCCACTTAAAAAGAATGGCGCAGCTCCTTGTTTCTTTCTTGCCCTCCCCTTCACTCTGCCCAAATCCACTTACTCCTCTCTACTGCTCTACTCTACTGATTTAGCCTCGCAAGTAAGAAAAATACCCACTTCCCATCCTTGTTGCTGGGATAGTTTTTATCAACTCAAGAATCTGAGGAGAAAGAAAGCCAGTGCACAACAGATGACTTTCCTCATTTAGCAGCAGTGTACTTCATCTCTCATGTGCATCTCCCTGAGGTGACAGGCTGAGTTACGAGAGCTCTACTACTTAGAGCAGGGAGAAAGATCAAGTCTTGGACATAATTGAGAGTAAAGAAGCAGAAAAATTTTTACCACCATGAAAATGCACATAAGCTTTGCCTTTCCAGTGTAACACAACTATCTTCTTCCAGCTGACCAGTATAGGCTGTCACATACTAGGTGTCCTGAACCACTTGAGTAAATCAGAGAAAAACTGAGGTGGGAAGGGACCTCTTTTAGGTCATCTGGTCCAACCACCCATGTTCCAGTTGGGCCACCTACAGCCACCTGCTCGGGACAGTGTACAGACAGCTTTCGAGTAACTCAAAGATGGGAGACTCTACGACCTCTCTGGGCAGCCTCTGCCACTGGTCCATCACCCTCACAGTAAAAAAGTGCTTCCTGATGTTCTGAGAGAACCTCCTGTGCTTCAGTTTGTGCCCATTCCCTCTTGTCCTGTCACCGACAGCACTGAAAACATCCTGGCTCCATTTTCTCTGCCACCTCCCTTCAGGTGTACAAATTGGTAAGATCCCCACAAGCCTTCTGTTCTCCAGGCTGAGTAGTCCCAGCTCTCCTCATATGAGAGGTGGTCAAAATCCATTGCACATCTTTGAGGCCCTTTGCTGGCCTCTCTTCAGTATGTTCACGTCTCTCTTTGTACTGAGAGGCCCAGAACTAGACACAGCCCTTCAGGTGTGGCCTCACCAGCATCAATTCAGGGGAACGATCACCTCCCTGGACTGCTGCAATACTTTGCCTAAAGTGGCCCAGGACACCATTAGCCTTCTTTGTTGCTAGAGCACACTGCTGGCTCATTTTCAACTTTACGTCTGGCAGGAATGCCTAGTCCTTTTCTGTGAAGCTGCTTTCCAACTGGGCAGTCCCCAGCATGTATCAGTGCACGGGACTGCTCTTTCCCAGATGCAGGTTTTCACTTCCCCTTGATGAACTTCATGAAGCTCCTACTTTTCTCCAGCCTGTTGAGGCCCCTCTGGATGGCAGCACAATGCTCTGGCCTATCAGCCACTCCTCAGTCTTGAGTCTTCAGCCAGCTTTCGGGACATACACTCTGTAGCACCATCCAGACGACTGATTTATGAAGGTATTAAACAGTTTTGGACCTAGTATTGACCCCTGGAGTACATGGCTACTTACACCTTTAACTACACTTTCCCAATGATCACTACCTTCTGGGCCTAGTCATTCAGATAGTATTCAATCCACATGTCTGCTCATCCAGCTCACACTTTAACAGATTCTCTATCAGGATCTTACAAGACACAGTATCAAAAGCTTACTGAAGTCCTACTATTTGTATGACAGGTGATGTCTTCCAAAACTCACTGTCTCCATACGCACTGAGGAGAGCACTTACCTTTCGATAACTGCTCTCCGCATAGCTTCTTGGCTATATGGACACTTCCCCACTATAACTGCTGACAAATACACTGGATACTGCAGAAAATGCATCAGAAGAGCTCCTTGACACCCTAACACGTTCCAGCGAGCCAGCTTATCACTGCAGGACATAGAGCATGTTCTGTCTCCACGACCTGGCTTCACTCGTAATAATCCCACACAGTGGTACCCTAGTCCAGGTATTCGGGCATCATCCAGCTCTCCAGGTACACATTTTGCTCCAGTTCTATGAATATCTACTACCTTTGGTCTCACTAAGCCAGTCTCCTTACTAGCTGTTTGCATCTCTGCAGAACATTCACAGCTCTGTCGATTGGTGTTGTCTTCTCGTTTCACAGATTCGTGCTGAACAGCCAGGTCTTCGGTGATTATGGAGAAACAACCACCATCATCAGTTTTCATTCTCTTGATTATATGATTACTTGCCATTTTCTCTGATTTCTTTTTATCTTCTGGACACAAGTGATCATGGTTACTTCTACATTCTGCTGATTGTCCAGCTGCATGACCTCCAGTCACTGGCTTAGAAAGCTCGTTCTCTGGTTCACTGATTGGAAAAATAGAAGCATCTCCACCTAGAACAAAAGAAAAAACATAAAATTGGCTAAAAACACATCTTGTGACTGAAACACATCACACCAGTAAAATTACAACTACTACTAGTTTCCACAGATCTGCACTCCGGCAAACTTAACGATGAGAACACACTTTTGAAACAACACTGTCCTGTGCAATGCTGAATCAGATTTCACTGAAATTTGAGCCCATATATACTTCAAGTTTTGCATTCTATGTAAGAAATAACCAAGACAGCAAAATTTATGATCTATAAAGTAAAAGGTAACAAAGGCATTTGACAGACTACAAGTAGCACTAAAGACTCACAGGAAAAGTAGCCTGACCTAACTGAACAATATGAACCTCAAAAGAATAATGAAAGAATAATCTGTCAAATAAGGGTGAAAACTTTATATCACTGAAATAAGCTCAGAACTGAAATTTTGAAGCTCAGTTCAAAGCAAAGCAAGCCTGACAGGCTGGGTGATTTAAGTGAGAAATTTCTCACAATGCGAGAAAAAGAAAGTCAGGAAATTATTTTCACTAATAAATTTGAAGATATCAATTCTATTCTCAAATGCTCTAATGAAGAAAAATAATACTGCATAGTCCAGCAATGCACTCACAATTATGAAAATGCAAGAGCAACTAACTCTATGAGGTATTGGTGAGGCATATTTTGAGAGTTCTTAAGACTCCTTTGCTCTGTAACAGACGAGCAGTTGAAGTACACACTGGTGAGAGAGCACAGTAACATCAAGACACCCGGTGGCTGGTAGACCAAGAGGATGCATTCCTTCATTTTGCCAACAGATCTTCATCTTTGTGGTGCTGCTTTTCTTAAGCACACAAAGAATGCTTTCCGTGACAGAAGTTTCAGTGCATTCCCTAAGAAGTTTTGTGTTGGGGAGCTAGTGATGTTTCATGGATGGGTCTTTTTTTCTTGTTTTTTGGGAGTGTGGTTTTGGTTTCTTAGGGGTTTTTTTGTGGGTCAATCTTGGGTCTCTTCCCCCCACCCCCCCTTTTTTTTTTTGCTTTGTTTTGTTTTTTCATTTGCATGTTGGTTTGGGGGCTTTTTGGTATTTGTTTGGGTTTTTTCTTTGTTTGTTTTATGGGTTTGGGGGTGTTTGTCGGTTGGGGGCAGGGTATCTTTTGTTTGGTTGCTTTTAGAAACAGTGGTAAATGTCAATATTTTTTATCAAAATTTTAGTCCAAGGAGATAATGTTTAAAGCAAAGGAACCAGGTAATATGACAGGACTTCTGACAAGTATGTTATTTTCTAGAAAATAAAATAGTAGCTATTATTAAGTGAAACATTCCACTATATAATGACAGTACATCAGATTTTCTGAACTCTCACAAATCACATCTAGTGAGATAAAATGCCAAATCTATTGGTGGAGGACCAGTCAAGTACATCTTCAGGCACATACTGGTCACATAAATTACTGCCTCGCTGTATCCAGACCAAAGAAAGACAAGGGGCAGAAAAGTTTCTACAAGTGGGAGCAATGTAATTGGTTCACTCCACTATACTCACATGGGGTATGACTGGAGAAGAAAACAAATACGATATTTGGTTTGAGTTTCCATTTCCCAGTTTCAGTTCCTGGACTAAAGATACACTGCTGATGGGAAGCTGCAAGCCACAACTGATGGAGAAGATACCTGCTAGGCAAAAAGTTTTCATGAAACATTTACTTCAATTTTGATGCATGAGAAAACAATAAAACTTAGATGCCCTCTAGCGTCTGTTCTTTCCTGATGGAGTCTATGAGGAGCCAATCAGTTATGCTTTTACAGAGAGATGGCATCCAACATAATAAATGTATACAAATCATTGGAATGTTAGTAACAGACCTCAAAGGGTTGGTGATTCAGTGGAGTTAACCATCTTGAATGATATAGACAAGGTCCTCTCCTCCCACAATGTGTGTTTTTACCAACTCTGCAACTCATCTGATCCCGTGAGACTCAGTTTAGTGGCATCAAATTGCAAGAAACGTACTCGTTTCTGCAGAATTACTATTCTCCTGGCTCAATTCCCTGAACCAGTTTATCCCATGTAAACAAGAGGACTGGTATGTGGGAAACAGCAAAAATTCTATACTTGACTAACAGTCATCAGATCTGCATTGACGTCACATGAAATCAGACCCTAACTCTTCATACAGAGGCTCTACAAGAAGGAAGAAGCAAGCTTTCATGAAAAGGCCTTAATGCCACCTAGAAGTATTAAAAATTAGGCTAAAATCCGGCTGACAACAGGAAATAAGAGTGTTGCCTACAGAGAAGCAAAGCAATCTTTCACTATATTCTCATATCTGAAGCTGGAAAATCTGGTTATTTCAGCAATAAGACAAAATTATTCGTATCACAACCTCAGGTGGCATTGAGTAACAGCTCTGTTACAGCACGGAGTAAATTTCATTCATGCCTCACCTCTGAAAGCTCCTCCTGGCCACAATTTCAGCATGACTGTCATTCAGAATGTCTCCTAAAGCAAAACCCAAATGTGAATACTAAATCATTACGAAAAAGAAGACAAAGCAAATAGAATTTGACACAGGATAGTTCTCCACATTTGTTAGTATCTGAAGGCTTACCATTGGTTTTAAGAGTATTGCAAGATACTTAAACTTCCAATCACCACAAAAGGAGGTCAACGGCCTACACAAATGAAGGATAAAAGTACTTAATCTGCAGCAAGTCAGAGACTTGTTTGAATATGAAATTTTAACTGTTCTCATATTGGAAACCCTTCGAGTTGAATAAACACTACCCTCCTTCAAAATATTTCTGATTTTAGATTTCAAGGGTAAACCTTGATATTCTCAAAAAAATTCCTGCCAGAAAATTTCAACTGTTTGTTAAGCTTTTGGTTGAAGTTTCTTTTTGAGCCTGTGTCCTACAATTTAAACTACTTTTCCTGCAAATAATCCTAAATTTAAAGATATTTACTAAGTTTCCACGTCTCATCTTCAGCTTTCCTGCAGTATCTGCCTATTGTGGTACCTAAAGGAACAGGAGCTGAAGGTCATCTTTTATTTCAGCAGTAAAAGGCCAGGTGATAGAAGTCCTCTTTAATGGTTTTAAAAGTTTAGAAGTGATCTAACAGACAACCATTAGCAAGACCTACCACAAAGCTAATTTAAAAATAAATTAATGTTATCATAAGAGGAGAATATTTTCTAAGGTTGAGATCACTGAAGACAACAGCAAAACAAACTGGTTTTACTTCTTCCTAGTCAACTTTCTGCTTTGACCCTTAATATCTTAGATTGTAGATGGTACAACAGTTTAATCAAAATGTTCCTAAATCAGTCAGGAAAGTGTCCATATAAATACTCTTTCAAGATGGCCAAATCACAAGAAACATCCAAAAAATCTAAGATATAGAATCTAGCTTCTTCTCTTCTGCTCCACTAATTAATTTCAAAATTAAGGACACTAAAGGGAACATGAAGTAGCCTAAACCACATACAGGCAAAAACCCCTTCTCATATCTCAATCTAGTCCTCCTCTGAAGTCTAAAGAGGGTAAAAAGCCCTGCACCTACATATGCATGAACACTTTCCCCCCTTAGCCACTTTTCAGCATTCATCATTACTATGGCTTCTTCCCTGTCCTAGCAGAAGAGACAGACACATCATGAATTCAAAAACGGACACACAGAGCAAGGAAAGTCCTACAATACATAGTAAGAAACGGTAGTTGTGACAAGTTATGTATCTATCCCATACATTTATTGTACAAACACTTAAAACTATCTAGTTGCAAAATACACAGTAAGGGAGAAAAACCTTATTAGTACCTTCCTGCTCATTAGTACCAACACTGGTACCTTTTGCATCAGATCACAACAAAACCAGACTGCAACAGGTAACCAAAGCACAATTATTTTGCTTATGTTTTGTTTTTAGTTACGAAGCCTTTGAGTAAGCAGGCTCAGGGCCTAAACTACACATTTCCAGAAATAAAAAAATCCCATTCACCTTTGAGGCAGCAAGTGCAGCAAACCTTCACGGCAGCCATCCTGGCTGCCTACGCTCCTCTCTCCTTGATGAGGAGAGGTCTGCCATACACTTCTGGCTTCAATCCAGAATAAGTGTCACCAGAATGCCTTGGACATTTTCATTGATTCTTTGACACTGGCAAGAAAGAAGGTAGCCTAGGTAGTCCGTTCTTGAATTTTATACCATACTTACCGGTTTTTCGCATTTTGTTTTGGCCAATACATTTTGTTCCAGTTCCCATAGCAACAACTTCCTTAGTTACTGAAAAAGAAACAACATTACCTGAAAAACTATCACCTCTATTTCCAGAAGCAATGCTCTCATACAGTCATTCTGGTAAGACAACACGCAGAACATCGAGTAGAAGGCGATGTACAGGGAGGCAGACCATGCAACGTTAGAGAAAGAGAACTATCAGATCAAGAACTGAATACAGTAGGCAGAAGCACCCCTGCTAGGAAAAGTCCATGACCCCCCATAGGAAGAATGCTAACACAGGCTTCATGTGCCAGACAGCACACAGCAGACACTGCCATAGCATTCCTCAGGCACATAAGAAGTAACAAATATGGGATACAATCTGCCCAACAACAGTAAAGTGCCACTAATGGAAGAGGATGACAAATCAACACGAATGCAAAATTCAGTAACGCAACTCGTTAAAGGAGAGCAAACCTTTCCAAGATTCTAGCAAAATCAAACATGCTTTTTCAAGACTTTATATTAGGAATTCAGGTCCTGCCTAGACTTTCACCACATATTGAACAGCCAAATGCAGGCTTTCATCTTATTTACAGCCTGGGAAGAACAGCACTTCACTAAAACTACCTCTTTCCAGACAGAAGTTGCGACAGCTTTTACAATCACAAAGAGTAAAGAATTCAGGCAGAGACAGAAATGGTATAGAAAGGGGTGTATGTTTTTTTCAAAGGCATATTAAGAAAAGGAAATAAAAAGAACGCATCAAGAACCTCCTCTCCCCCTCCCTTCCCTCCCACCCCTGTCCTCACAACTCGCTCTTACCCTGCAGGTTTCCTGGACTAACAGGAACCTCTCTTGGGACTGCAGACTCCACTTTGACAACAGCTGCCAGGGAAGTCCATTCCCTGTTTGGATCTGGTTTCCCCCGCTTAGGAAGTCTGGTCTTATAATGCAGGTAACACAGCCCAGCGATTTCATCAGCTGACCACATGGCTCTTGAGGCAAGTGCAGATTCTACACAGAACTGGATTCCATCACAACACTTGAGTAACAACCCTCGTCTCTTCAAACCCTGCTGTCTGGTTCTGCATGACACTTCCCTGCACCAGATTCGAACAACCGAGACCTAACCGCGTCACCCCTCTGAAGACTACTTACAGGAAGTAACTTTTTCCCAATCAGAAAAACAATGCTAGAACTCTTAAGTGCATAGCAGGTGGGCCTGTTGGGTTTCCAAGGTTCCCACTATGCAGCAATCAACCGCGTGCATCACGCCGCCGTCCCAGTGCGCTGAGGTCCCCCTGAGGAGCCTGGCACCACCCGTCGCCTTTTGAGGGCTACAGGCCTTCACCGTGCCGAGATCCGAGGTACCCCACACGCCCGAGCGCGCTGGCCGCGCGCTCCGGCGCGCCTCCCGCCACCCCGAGCGCATCCCCCTCCCTACCCGCCGGGTCAGCGGCGCCGCCGCTCTTCACCGGGACGGACGGCAGCAGCCAAACCTCCGAGTCCACGTCGGCGCGGCCCGCAGAGGGCCCTAGTGGCCGCGCACGCGCAGCTGCTTCCCGCCCGCGGCATCCGCCGGGAGCGGCAGCTCCTGAGCAAGCGCACAAAACACAGACAGGGGTGCAGAGAAAGCTGCCTTTATTGAAGTTATGCGACGCTTCGAAGCTCAAACGGAGGTACCCTCGCCGCACTCGGGCTTCACGCGGAGGGCCCCGCGGCGGTCTGGAGCCTCACACAGAGGTGCCCTCGGCGGGCTGCGCCTCCTTCTTACTGTCCTCCGGTTTCATGGCAGGGAAGAGCAGCACCTCCTACAAACAGCGATAACGTCAGCGGCCGCGTCAACTGACAACGCCCCATCCCGTCCGCTGGTCTCGCGAGAGCTGCCCTGGCCCTGGCTCCGCTGCTCAGCCACGCGCCTAAGAGAGCTGAGCAAGTGCGCAAAGGAGCCTTTCCCACGTGGGATTCTGCGTCTTAAAGAATCTCACACAGCTGCATTGTCTGGCACTGGTTTCGTCGAAGAGGTGGCCAGCTTTGCAGAATCCCATTCCCTGTTCCCTAACAAAACCAGCAGTAGGCAGGCACTGCCACTGCTAACGCTCACCTTGATGTTATTGGAATCTGTAAGGAACATGGTCAAGCGATCAATTCCCATGCCCCAGCCAGCTGTAGGAGGAAGACCATACTCCAGTGCAGTGCAGAAGTTTTCATCAATAAACATGGCTTCATCATCACCTGCAGCTTTTGCCTAAATGAGGGAATTAATAGTAAAACGTCAGCTGTAGAGAGCTAGACAGTACCTGCTCACCCCTGCCAAAAAGGAGGAATACTGCTATTTGTAGCAGCCATGTAACTGATGAAACCAAAGGCTAATAGAGCTGTGCAAATGAGTAACGCATGAACGAACCTCAGCATTCAGAGAACTCTGGAGGTCCTTTGTACAGGTGCTCCCAAAATAGCTCAACTCAATTACTTTCTGACCTGCAAGTTTCGTATCTTGAAAAAGGCCCAAGCTCTTCAGTAAAAACCGTCTTTCAGAGTCATATGGCACCAGATGACAGTAGAATAAATTGCTTTCAAAGGCTTATCAGGTTCTTTATTGCTAGCAACCCCCCTTTCAATGTTTGCAGAAACAACAAAGAAGCATAATTGCTTGAATCATCAGCAGCTGCTCCATGAACCAAGTTTAGGGACTGCTTTTTCCCTCTCACATAGCAAGACTAAAATGCCCTACACTGACATGGTAACTAATGCCCCTGACCCTGACAGTCTCCAAGTGACAAAAGTTGTAATATTAAAAACACAGATTAGCCAATCATCTCAAGTTTAGAAAATGCCAAAAATAAGTGTCAAAACAACAGCAAACATTTTTGCTCACAGTTTCAAGGAAGACTTCACAAAGACTGTTACAGCAAATTTTTCTCCCTGAAATCCTGAAATGCAAACTCTCATCCTTCATCTCAGTCTCCACCTTAACATTAAATTTTGAGGCTAATTTTCATTCAATACATATAATCATGTCTGCAAAGTCTGGCTATAATCATGAGAGAACTGCAGCAAGCATATATACAACAGACCAAAAATAAAAGGCATCTGTAGTATTATTCATTCTGACTGGACATTTCGAAATTTATTATCAAGTTAGTTAGTTAACATAAATCTATTCTCCTGGCCTTGACAATTGTTTAAACCTCTCAGGCACTGTGAAGCCACTAGAAAGAGTATGAAGAACAGGAACTCTGTTTCTGCAGACTGCATCATTTGACCTCAGTCGTGTGTAGCCAAGCATGCATTCATGGATGTGTATATGAAATTAGTAACAAAACGAGTTTTAGTCATACATAAGGCTTACATAGAGAAATCTAGTACTATAAATCTGCAAGCCTAAAAGTTCCCAATCTGCACCTCTATCCTGTGAGTCAACTTAAAATACTAGTAACTGTGTTCAGGAAATTAAGTTACTTCTTACACAGCATTCAAACTCTTACTGGACATGAAAATTTAAGAACTTAGAAATATAATGTTGCATGACTACATAAATAGTTAACTGGGGGGGGAGGGGGGGGGCAGGGAGGCGGGGGAGAGAACTTTCAACTTGTCCAAGACACAGAAAACTTTCTGCACATTTGTGTTTTTCCAGATTAGTAGTTTGGGTGGAATAAAAGAGAAGATATTCCAAAACAAATTTGCACTAAAAACCTAATCAACAGCAGTGTTTGAATTTGTTTACCTTAGAGAGCAAGGTTCCTTTAAAAAGAATTGAATTTTAATGACAGGCTTTCACTTGAGTGAGAAACACTCACTCAAAAGTAGTAACAACTCTTTTCAGCAGTAGGTACTAATAACAAATTTGGAACACACATAGGAAATACTCTTTGCTTACATGCCTGTATCATATTCACTATGAGCAAGATACTATACCTTGGCCTGATCCTCAAAAAGCTGACGCTGTCGGAAAGGATCATTAAGTTCTGTGTATGCATTGCACACTTCCTTCTTCATTACAAAGAGTTCAAAGCGTTCTGTGAGTCCCGGAAGAGAGCGATGCCTATGTGAAGAAGACAAACCAGACATACCTTAAAATGAACATACTTATACAAGCAAATAGCACATACATTACTTAGGGGCATTGCTCACACTTAGCACTAACAGCTGTCAAAACTTCCAAGTACGATAGGTTTCACAGCTCAGGAACCAATGTCTATCTTGGTTTGTGTCAGAATTCACGAACTACTACACAACATCAAAATCTCTGTTTTCACACATGGAACTTTTTTCTTTATTAAAGTAGAAGATTTTAATCACACACTGACCGTGTGTCATACTCTTACCATTTGGCAAGAGGACTCATGACCTGTGGGTGATCACAGATGAACGTAGGGTTGATACAAGTGACTTCCAGGAATTCACCAACTAACTGGGAAAACAAAAGCAAAACAATGTAGGGTCGTTACAAGTGACTTCCAGGAATTCACCAACTAAGTGAAAACAAAAGGGAAAACAAAAGTGAAATAATTACACAGTGTACAATTATGCACTTTCCTAGCACTGCTTTCACCAAGCATTCTAATTTCGTCTCTTTCCTACTGAAGAAGGTACCAAAAATCTGAAGAGTTTCCGAAGTATTTCTGGTCATGGTAATGTCTTCATCAACAGAGATGTGTGTTCTAGTCAGGTCAGAAAAATGACCCAGCAAAAACTGTATAATAAATCAATTTGCACATTACAACAGGGCCAATAGGAAAAGCATCAGAAGAACAGCTATCAGACAGTATTTGGGTACAAAGAAATACAGCTGATAGAACTATAGGGTACACCTACCCTTTCGGTCAGCTACATAGGGATGCACAGATCTCACAGACAAAACTGACATAAGATAAAGCAAATCTGGTTTAACCACGAGAGACCAGTTATCCAACCAAAATCCCCTAGAGCTCAAGTTAAGCAGACATAAGTAAACTACATTTTGGGGTAGATAGCACAAAAGATTTTGACACAGCAAGTTTTCTCACTGTATTAAAGCAGCAGCTGAAGTGCACTGCAGCATGTTTTTCCAAGTGCAGCTAAACTTTTTTTTTAAGTGACTTCTGTTGATAGAGAGATTGTCAAAGCCATTACGATTACAAAAATCCACCCTTACTTACTTTGTCAAGAAGCCTGGCTGTTGTCCTGGGAGGTGGACATTCGACATTTCTCTCTACACAAAGGTTATCAAAGAACCTGCGAGTTTCTGAAATTGCAGACAAAAATTAGAACAGACACCCCAGCAATCATTTTTTGTTCTTACTAGATCCTTCAATGTGTCTCAGAGTGACTAACAAGGTCTCAATGGTAGGCATAATGGAAAACATGAGCTTTTATGTCCATCTACAAACACAGTGTTCGGTTTTAATTGTTTACAGTAAAACAGGAGTTATTTTATACTTCAGAAATTTGACAACAGTTAAGCACAACACCACATAACTACTGGACATTATTATTTGGGGGGGTGCAGGGGATAGAGGAGGGAACTGGAGGGAAAAACAATCACTATACAGTATATGAACTTTTGTTTCCTTGTTTCCTTCCTCATGTCTCTAAATTCCAGGAATAAAATAGCAATTTTTTAAAGAAAGCCCCAAATAATCGTACACCCAAGCTATGACTGCAGGCATGGAAACTCAATTAGACAAAAGAGAAGGAATAAGATGCAAAACGTTGGATCTCTTCAACAGATGAAGAACTCCCTACATCATGCCTCCTTTCACATATCCTTTCACATATACTCAACAAAGGAAGAGGCAAAAGAGTCAGACCCTGCCAAAGACAGCAAGGAATGAAGGCTTCTTTCTGGACTTAGATAAACCAACAAAACCAGAGGAAAGTAATCCCATGCGTTAGTACTACCTCAAAAAAAGCAACTCACAGACTGCAGCCTGAGAACTTGCAACCTTTTGCCCACTTTCTGTTAAGGAAGAATTACAGGACATTCATACTCGGCATCTAACCTTCAGTTTCAAAACACTTAGTTGATGGAAATTTTACTCCTAGGACCTTTTCCAGATCATACACCATGCTAATTCGCCGGAAGGGAGGGGTAAAATCTATCTCATAGGCCTGTCCATCTTGACCATCTGGATGGTAAGTGATCTTGTAACTCCCAGTAATATGTTTCACCATCCCTACAAAAGGAACAGGAGGTTTAGAAAAAAAGTATGCTACATAATAAGCAATTCTTCCAGAGATTCTCACTCTTTTTTTAATAATATTGCATACGTCACCTGAAAGTAAGTTCTCTGTAATTTCCATTAAGTCATGGTAGTCTGCATAAGCCATATAGAATTCACAAGTTGTGAACTCAGGGTTGTGAGTCAAATCAATTCCTTCATTCCGGAACTGACGCCCAATTTCATATACTCTGTCCAGACCACCAACCACCAACATCTAAACAAAATGAAATTCTAGTAAATACACTTTCTCAAAAGAACTTAAGAGAGCTCAAACACGTGCAACTGCAACACAACCTTACAAATCTCATTCATGAGACAAGTCCATCTTTCTTCAAGAATAATCCTCATTTTAGCTATCTACATTTGCTTTTTTTGGAACAGTTTGAAGAATACAGGCTTAGCCACGAGAGACTCGCATTTTACCTTATGGTAAAGCTCTGGAGCAATTCTCATATATAAATTCATATCCAGTTCATTGTGGTATGTAATAAATGGTTTTGCCACAGCTCCACCTGGAATTACATTCATCATAGGAGTTTCAACCTGTAACAACAACAAAAAAAATTTGCCCTGTTTTCATGAAGTCTGTTTCCAAACCAGAATAGCATATATCAAGCAAACAAACCACAGCTAGTTCTGACAAAAAATCTGTATTTCACTTATTATTCGACATGTACACGAAAACAATTCTGAACTAAAGTGCACTGAACAAAAATGCACTTTTTTCATGCACCCAGTAATAACAAATTATTAATTTATCTGTTGCTATGAAGAGTAATTCGTATTTACTACAAATGTGAACCTGCTGGATTCATGTTATCAAAGCCAGGAACAGTGCTGTGGCATTATCACAAAATCCTCTTTCTACACTGCAGAAAATTAAATTCAACAAAGCCAAGTCCAGTTTCCCGAACCTGGGTCGGCATAATCCAATTCTGCCTACAAGAAGTAAAACTGGCTTTTATCTCCAGAAGCAAAACAGCATTTCAAAGATGTTGTTTCCACCTTAATTTACTGAAATATGGAGAGGACAGCAGTAGATTGGTATATTACCTCGATAAAAGGTTCCCAAGCCATAACCTCACCAACTGATGAATAAACTTAACTTTAAGAAGAAAGGAATTGCTCCCATTACATTAAATTGATAAAACACACCATGCTGAGGTAATTATTGTCAGTCCTGTGAGTACTTTGCATATGAGCCTGAATATAAAACATCCTTGAAGCTGAGAAATTGTAAACACATTCAGTATACAGAGAGAAGTAAACACTGATGTCTTACCTCAAGAAAGCCCAAGTCGTCTAGAAATTTACGAAGATAAGTGATGATTTTTGCACGGGTTATAAATTTCTGCCGCACATAATCATTAAGAATTAAATCCAAGTATCTCTGACGATACCTAGTTTCCTGAAAAGCACATGTATCTTTAAAACAAGCTACACAAAATGTTATGCCAAAGGAAAAAATACCAACACAAAACTAAGATTCCTTTGCTGACTGATAATATCAGCAAGTATCAAAGGTCATCTATTCAGACCTATCTGTGGCATTCCTGCCCATGGCAAGGGTGTTGGAACTAAAGGATCTTTAAGGTCCCTTCCAACCCAAACCATTCAATGATCTGTCAAATTGCCTCCAAAATTTACAGGTATGACAAATACCTTATCTTTGAGGCCAAAATGAAGGTGAGGCAACATGTGTAGGCATGGAGACAACAGAGTGATTTCATGAGGAATAATACTCAGTTCCCCTTTCTTGGTTTTCCCAGGATTCCCCTCTACACCAATAACGTCCCCACGACGCAGCTTGTTGTTAACACGGAAATACTCTTCCTCGGATTTATACAGGCTGTAATTACAAAACAGATGTAAGCAGGTTTGTTTAAAATTCAATATTCCAAACTGTCCTCAAGTGTCTCGCAAGACAAAATCCACTTAAAGACCTTTATTTTTATATATATATATATATATATCTATCTCTAGATATATCTACCTATATAAACCTAGATATATATAGATATCTATATATATATATGTTTCTCTGTGTGTCTGTGTGCGTATGAAAGTTATTTTAACAGGGAAGTCAACCACAACATCCAAAACAAAGCATTACCTGGCTGCCTAAGCCAAACCACAGACAAAATAGAATACTCAAATACAGGTATCTAGACTCCAGAATACAGTGCAGTTTAGAATTCTACTGGGCTTACCTGGAATTTGCCATGACCTGCAACTTGACTCCTTCACCACGAACATCATAGAAAATCAGTTTCCCTCCAGCAGCACGCTTTGCATGTATTCGACCTAAATATCAAAGTATGCTAGACATCAGGAAAAGAGACCCTAGCAGAAAGGATACAGGGGCAAAAGCCACAGTACGACCACTTAGACAAAGAATTATCAGCTCTAAACTATTCTCTAATTGTGAAAGCAGTTAAGCCTCAAAATGAAAACCAGTACAAAAAAGACCATAAAAACTTTGGGTCCTGGAGCTCATGTCACAATCTGATCTTGTTGCAAGGGATGTTGCACAGGTCCACTCAGTCTCAAGGGTATGCCCTGAGTAGTTAACACTGCTACAGACTTCATGACTGAGTAACAGAGATCAGCAAAACTCAAAACAAGACCAGCCCATCAATAAAATCAGCTAAGACTTTAGATATTTCTGTATCCCAGATAGGCCTTTACCTGCCACTCTCACTGTAATGTCCGTCAGGTGATCGCCTGGCTTCAGGTGACTGTACTTGTCTATAAAATCTGAGAGAGATAAGTCAACATGGAACTTGTGGGGATAGGGATCTTCATTCGTGCCCTTCAGCTGCTGGACTGCATGGCTACGGATCTTGTAGTATTGCTGTCACCACAAACAAACAAAATAAAATTATTTTATTAAAATCTGAAAGTATGTTACAGATTGTGAATCAGCTGCCCTGATGTAGGAATATACATCTGTCCCCTTTTAGCCATTTAATTATCCATGAATAAAAAAATCAAATGCAAGTCAGTAAGATTTATTCACAGAACATCTAATAAGCATGGGACCAGACGCTCACATTTGGATCCAAGCTTTCCTCGTCAGCGCCGACATTATCCTCAGAAGTCAAGGAAGGCTTATTTGAATGCTTTTCACTTTGCTCCTTCTGCTTTGCCTCTTTTTCAGCTGTTTTTCTCTCAGCCTTTAAACGTCTCTTCAGCTCACTGCAAAACAGAACGAAACCAGATGCAGCAAGTACACTGATACTTCTACAGAGAAACGACTGGCAGGATTCTGCTAAAATCTAGCTGTAAAAATAACCCCGTTATTTCTCTTACTTTTCCCAACAGTCAAAATAATTCTTAAGCACGTTTAAACATTTTCTACTTTGAACTCCTTCACCTCATCCCCTACGATACAAATACTCAGAGAACGTGAAAGCGAAAGTAAACGTCGTTTTGGAGAGACCTTGAGGACGCGTGCCTAGTGCCCAGGGAGTTGCCGCACTCCATTTTATCCTTAAGAGCCTAACAGCCCTACGCAGCGTCTAAGTAAAACAAGGCAAACTCCCCCCGAAACAACGTAGGGTTCCCGAAGCCACCTTGGCGGTCCAGCCTGTTTCCCCACGGCACTCAGGCGCCTGCCGCGCTCCTGACCCCGCCATCCAGGACTCCGCGAGGAAAGAAGCGGGCCAAGCCAGACGCAAAGCACCGACCTGCTTTGGTCGCGAAACGCCTGCTGCCATCGGAGGGCGGGCGCAGCCCTCCAGACCCAGCTGCGGAGCCGCGCAGCGCCGGGACTCAGCATGGCGCTCCGACGGGTGCCTTGGCGGAGACACGCACCGGGTCAGCTGGACACACTTCACCTCCCCGGCCCGGCCCCACCTGACCACTCGCCCACCCTCACTTTTTGCTGAGGTGCGACTCAGTCTCGGCCGCCTCGCACTCGCGCGCCGCTGCCGTTGCCGCCGCCATCTCCCCGCTGCCGCCACCGCCCTTCCGGCTTTCTACGCCTGCGCACGCGGTGATGGCGGCGGGCGGAGCTGGGGCGGCGATGGCGGGCGGCCAGGCCGGGGCGGTGCGGTCTCGGTCGCTGTTCCTCTGGGATGACGGGCGCCCTATGCGGTTCTACCTGCGGCCCGGCCAGGCCAAGCTGCGCTTGGCGCCGCTAGTGCTGGCAGGCGGCGGGCGGCTTTGCCGCGTGCAGGAGCCGGGGGCCGTGCTCCTGGCGCAGCCCGGCGAGGCGGCTCCCGACGGGGCCGTCTCAACTGAGTACGTGACGGCGTGCGTGGAGCGCAACCAGCGGCTGCCGCTGGAGCCCTTCTTGCTCCCCGTCGCGCCGCCTGCCGCCGCCCCGTGTGGCCGCCTGGCCTTCACGGAAGCGGAGGATGCGGCGCTGCTGCGGGCGGTGCGCGGCCAGGGCACGGTGCGGGTGAGCGGCCGTGCGCTGTGGATTGAGCTGGAGCAGAGCGGCCTGACGCGGCACAGCTGGCAGGCCATGCGTGACCGCTTCCTGCGGTTCCTACAGCCGCGGCTCTGTGGTGAGCGGGGGCCACAGCGACGGGGGAGGGTTGCGGGGGGGTGTGGTGGCGGGGACAAGCGTGGCCCCGGGCTCTCCTGAGGCCCGGCAGACGATGCCCGCGTGTTTCCGCAGTGCCGCCGCAGACGGACGATCCCACGCAGATCAAGGGTCTGTTCGCGGCAGCTAATCGGGAGTTCGAAAGCACGGAGGTGAGCGGCCGGGGCCAGCCTGGGGAGGAGCAGTGCTGCTGTGGCCGCCACTGCACGCGAGCGGCTCGGGGCAGGCGTTCCCCGGTGTGACAGGCGGCACAACAGAAACTCAAGATAAACACATAAATAAGTTTGCACCGCGATATCCCCTCTACTGTGGCTAAAGGGGAGCTTCCTGTGAGCTATCACCTATGTGGGTTGTGATAAATGGTGCCTCGCTGGTGCACTTTTTCTTTATTCCTGCCCTAATTAACGTGAGGAGGTTTATGTGATGGGAGTTGTCACGTTAGAAGTTGTATTGGCAAATGGGAGTCATCCGTTCACCTCGGACAAAAACCGTGCAGTTGCATCAACACGTATTTTTGCCTTTTATACTTAGTTTGTTCAAATTCTTCCTTACAGTTCATGCTTTTCTGTGATCATGTACAGCGTCATTAACAGACAGGGCTTCACTGCGGTCACTAACCTTTAATATGCCTATTAATTGCTGAGGTTTTTATATACTGTAGAGTCAGAGTGGAAGGTGGTTGGTTGCGGTGGTAAAAGATACTTGCCAGAAAATACCATGTCTAATTGGTGACTCCTCTTCATTTTAGTCAGAAAGTGACTCTTCGGATGTTGCAGAACTTTCTACACAAGATGGAGTGGGAAGGTCCCAAGGAGAAACAGCAGTTGATCTGAAAACTGGACCAGAGGACTGTGCTTTCCCTGACATTCAATTACAAAGGCAAGAAAGACCAAAAAGCACTTGTTCTTCTTCCAGTGTGGTGGGACAAGTAGTAAAAACTATGGAACACTTCATGGAGAAGTTCGCTGTGGACCTGTTCACTGTTACACAGGCCTTTCTGAAAAACAGTGGTGACGTGGAGGCTACTTCATACTTTCTGCAGACAGGGCAGCGCTTGGATGGATACCCTGTATGGAGCAGAGAGGATGATTTAGAATTGCAAAAGGATGATGAGCATGTCAGAAATAAATTGATAGCAAAATTTGGAGCTGAAAATGTAACAAAGCGGATAGTATTTAGGGAGAATTAGCAAGAGGACATGACTGATCTAGTACTGTTGCATGAACATTTGATCAATGTTCTGAAGTTTCAGAAATGTTTTAAAGTAATTTTTTTTCAGAGGGCCTGTTTTGCATCTCTGCAGATCTAAGCGGCACAGCTGCTTTAACCCAAGCAAGGTAACACTTGTACCAGGCCAGATATTCTAGTTGGGAGAAGTACACCTGCTTTCAGGGCTGTGTGTAGTAGTTGAAGTTAGTAGATAAAAGTTAAGAAAGAATAGTCAGAGTTTATGTGTCCATCACCTAACCTGTGTTTGAGAGAGAGCACCATTGCTAGGCTAAGGTCAAAATCTGAAAAACTCAGTACTTTTAGCCTGAAATTGTGCTCTGGCTACTTATTTTAGTATTATTTGAAGTGAGTCCTAAAAATCTGGAATTCATTCTTTTGGTGGAATAAAATGGGCTGGTAACAGTGTAGGTGTTTTGGGGTTTTTTGTTTGTTTGTTTGTTTGTGGGTTTGTTTTTGTTTGGGTTTTTTTGTTGTTTGCTGGGTGTTTGGGTTTCTTTTTAGGTTTTTTTGGTGGGTTTTTTTGTTGTTTTGGGGTTTTGTTGTTGTTTGTGTTTTTCCCTCTTTTTTTTTTTTTTCTCTTTAAAGAGTTAACATTTTGAGGTTTTAGCTTATTGCACTGTGGCAGTCAAAATACTGAGGTGAATTGGGAAATGGCGCTAATTTTAAGCCAAAATAAAATTATATTGAAAATAAATAATGATATACTAAGACTGCCGTTTCAGGAACCTACTGAGACACCTACTGAGTGTTCAAGGAGTTAGCCAAAGTAACCAAATAAATACAAAAACAGCACTATGCAGTGTTTCACTGGACTGAAAAAGTGCGAATTATTTGGCATAGTCATGCCGTTCAGACTTTGAACAGTTATTTGAGATTTGTGTGGAAGCCAGACACGCACGTAATGAGAGAGTTCAAGATAACATTGCAAATAAAGTAAGATTTTTTAATAATTTTTTTAAAATCAGAAATGTTACCAGTTTGATTTGAAGTCCAAGTATTGCTGATGACCAGGTTCATGAACAGGCGACCTGTCATGACCTCTTGCAGCCTAGAACTCCCATTCTAGCTAGGGCAGCGTACGCATCTCAGCAGCACCATAGTGTTGCAAATCAATGGTCTTCGTTAACAAAACTGCTCTAGAATTCAAAGTGAGAGGTAGAACACATTAAATAGCTGCAATATAAAATGTTCAGACTTACTATATCTTTTTATAATACTAAGTGACACTTATTTTAAGAGTGAGTTTTTCTTATTGGGGTAATCAGACTAATACACAATGCAAACTTCTGAGACCACATACACCGTTTTTACCTTTGCAGAGCCATATGGACACATTGTTTAATGGTGAGAATATTTTCATATGCACTTGGTGTGCTCAGTAGGTGTAGGAACTAAGACACAAAGACCACAGTTTACTCAAGGTTGTCCTCTCTTATCTGTTGCCAGCTCCTGAAAGGCACTGCTTATCCAGAGATTCTCTTGCTTGTGCAGGCACATGGGTCTAGGTCACTTTTTACCAGGTTAAGACGTGGAGGAGCCAGAGATGACACCATATTATGTGGTTCTACTTCTGGTTCTGCCTTTTCCCATGATGAAAATCCTTTTTTTCTGTGCTTTGTCTTACCTACAACAGTTATGCTCCTTTCAACATGCTGGAGACAGTTTGGTTTTCCATGTTCATATCAGGTTCCTGTAGTATCTCAAAAGGTTAGGAAGGTTCTTTTTGTAGCTCAAAGAACAGTACAAGTTTCTTTGTATTATTGCCTGTAGTAGCAATATTCATATACCTGGAAAAATGAGCAAAGTGGCAATGCACGTACAAGAGCTTTGAGTTAAAAACAATTCTACAGCCAGAAATTCTGGGTTTGCAAACTATTATCTGGAATTTGGGCATTTCCTATTTGCTTCCTTCTAGAGTTAGCCAGCATTCATCAAAATCAATTAATTTTTGCCCTTTCATAACTAGAGTTAACAGTGAAAAACATTGTATGCAACAGGTTGAAGAGCAACAGACAGGAATACCACAGAGTCAGCTTTTAAATGTCCTTTTGACTGGAGTCTTCTCCATCTTACATTTCATTGGTGTAAAAACAGAGTTTATTCTTCTAAACTTGTACAATGTAAACTTAATGTTTGTTTCTAAACAGACTTCTGACATCTTTATTTTATGCATGTGCCAAAGGACGTAGTCACAGTTTTACATGTTATCATCAGCAGCTTGAAATTTTGGGCCTTTTTTGTTGAGCTTTTTCCCTCTTCCAAAAAATATTTTTAGTCATCTTTGCTTACATTAAGACAACTTTATATTTTCATGTGACCAGACTGGCAGCAGACTGCTGTTTCCAGTAAAAAAGAAAATTCTACAAATCGTTGTATTGGGGAAACATACCTAAAGGACTGTAATAAAGATATACTGAAGTCAACAATCCTGCATTTTCTCTCATTAAGCTTAGGAAGCAGCAGGTAATTTTCAAAACAGTACATTAAGGAAATGCATCATATGTTAACTTTTACGTATTTTTTTTTACTGACTGGAAACAGTGAAGGTTTTTGTTCAGGTAAACATTTGATACACAGAATTGATTGAGTCCACTAAAAACAAGTATTTGTAATAAAACAAGCCACTCGAGCTGGTATTGGTTAATGTAGAGATAACTAGCAATGTACTGAAAAGAATCTCTTTTTGCTCAGAATCAGGCTTCTTGGCAGCTAAAGTAGGAAGCTCTACTATAGCTTCAGTAAGAAGGGGCTTTTAGCTGCTTTTAGCTGAATACGTTGGGGTCCATTTTAGAGACTAAAAAGAAAAGCAGTGGCTATGTGCTTCTGTGGCACAGTACAACTCCCACTTTTCTATGTCAGCTTGCCTGCCCTAAGTTTCCATAAACACAGTGTAAAGGAAGATACCTTACTTTCTGTGAACTTACCACTATGATGGCAGTGCTGCCTGCTCAGCATGGATTTTGTCATTTAACAAGAAGATCCCTAGTAATAAGACTATTATTTCCATAATACAATATCCCATGCTTTTCAGTGATTAGGGGTTTAGCTCAAGGAATATAGATACCCATATTGCTAAGGTAGCAAGTGGTCTGTAGATGTGCGTTGAAGGGACTCTGCAGTTTACACATGAAAGAGAATGTTCAGAATGAGGTATCTGTAGGCATTTCACTCCTCCCCAAGTCTGGTACCAAGTTTTTCTCCTTGTCTTCTGGAACCCTGTTAAAACCAGGTAAAAACAATTCTGTTGTTCAGATTTGAGCTATATATTCCCATATATAGGAGGTGGGAGAATGGCTTAGTCCATTAAGCATATTTTTTGGTGCTCTATGACAAGAAATACTCCCACCAAATACTTCAATAGAACAACTTCCTGATCTTCTCTTGGCTTCTTCAGTCCACTCCCATAAACCTGTCTTCCCAGTTCCAGTATTTATGCCAATGGAATCTGTGTCCTTACCTTGTCTTTAGGATCTCAACCTTAGCACGAATTCTTCTGTCACACATGTGGACTGTGGGAATTCCCAGGGAAACAACTGTTCTTGGGTTTGAAAGCTAGAAGACAGAATTATTTCAGCTAGAAAATAAATGGATTCACATAATCCCAAAAATCGTTTCCCACATGAAAACCCAGGAGTTTTTATTTTCAACAATAGCTGGTTTATTCCATTTTCCCATGATACAGTAAGTGAAAACAAACATTTCCCCAGCTTTGCCGCCAAGGCTGGATACTGAGGCACACGAATGGAGCAAAAGGAAAACAACTTGAAAATCATTCAAAAAAAACCCAAAACCCAACATCTTTCCAGAAACCAAATGTCTGGTCATCCTTGGGTCTTTTCTGGCACTACATATCCTGCGTGGCAGCAGGACAAATAATGTTCTCTTTATTCAGCTTCCTTTTACATTTCCTCTTCCTTTGCAGTGCAATTACTCCATGGGATTTCCCTAGTCTTCAGCTGTGGTTTGTGGGGGGTTTGAGCTCTGCTATCTGGTCCTACTCCTTTGGCATTCTGTATGCTCCAACCTAAACATAATTCATTTGGAAAACAAACATGCATTACTTTAACCTCCAGCGTGGCTGAATCTCCAGGGGTCTTGGAGAGTGACCCTGTACTGCTGAGAGCTCTCCTGAATGTAGTCAGGGTTCTTGTATTATTTGTCTTTGCATCCATGCACATCCATGCACACACTTACACTTCTATGCCTGCACCTCTGTCCTCTTGTGCTCTAGCAAACAGTTCTACACTCTGCAGCCTTCAGAGAGTAGGCTTAGAGACCAGCTTTTCTGCCTTCAGAATTTGATACTCGGAGGAGTTCTGGGCAAACAAAAGATCCAGAGACATATTTTTCTGCTCTTCTTCGGACTGAACAAGCCGGTAGCCCAGCAAGTCCATCGCATCTTTGCACACATTTTGCACTTTTTCTATTTTCTGGAAGGGAAGTGTCTTCCTCCAGGCCTGGGATACTCTCAGCGCATCTCTTGACCCAATATCAAAGGCCTGTGCTCCATGACCCTTCCCATGGGTGATGTTGTGGACCCACTTCTGAAGCTCTGGTGTAAAATGGAGCTCTGCAAACCTGTACATCTGAGCAGCCCTTGCTAGTGGGTCTCTGACAATGTCTTCATAGCGAACCAGCAGGTACCGGTCTTTCAGGAAGCTGGGAATGGCCCGACTTCCTGTCTTGTAGATCTCAACATGGCTTTTGCAGATTACTTGCATTGTGTTGTAGGGTCCCATTTCTCCCTTTGTCTTCTGAGACCCCACGGCAATGTTACTGTCACGTTTCAGCTCTGCCATTGCATTTTCTCGGGACCTGAACACAGCTCGAGGATCACGTACCAAGTGAATGATTTTGAGGTTCAGGGATGGATCAGTGAGAAGGGGATAGAGAACTTTCAGGTCAAAGAAACGAACTTCCTTGATGGCAACATGGCTATAGGTCTTACAGGCTTCCTCCACCTTGCTGAATGGGTACTTGCCACAGATTGTTTTGCAATTGCCTGCACTAATTATGTCACTGCGACTGAATGAGTCACAGGCAGGTGGAGAGCACAAGGCTCGGCTTGTCTCCCACTGAAATAAATCAGACTTTTTCTTCTGGCTAGACATGTAAGCATCAAACACAGACATGTCACACAGAAAGACCGACCTGACTAAGTCCCGCACTGCCATGTGTAAGACTTTGGCACTGTTCTGGTACATCTTAACCCAAACGTGCCATGCGGGCTCCATCAAGTAGAAGACACTGGGGTGCTGGCTGAAGATCTGTCCAGTGAAGGAAGATCCTGACCGCCAGGAGGAGAGAATGAGGATGTGGACAGGAGCAGGTTTTTCTTCCATGTGGGTGGTGTTGTTGCAGGGTAGGAAGTGGATCAGAAGGAAGGACAGAACTACCAGAATCAGGAGCACCTGCACTCTTCTAGACTTCACCATGGTTGCAAGGGACCTGCAGAGACAGAGGAAGTTCAGCATCATAAGATGATGAAAAAGCTAGGATGTGGTGCATCAGGCTGCTATGCATCTCTCTGCAGGCACAGGGTTTTGGAAAGCTGCCACACTACCAGTGACACTGTGACAGCCACCTCATCAGGTGTCTTGGCAAAGGACATAAGCACTGCAGGGCTGAAGGTTTTTTGCAACAAAAACACTGTTTGTCAGTAAGCCATTCTAATGTAGTCTTAGAAGATACTGAAAGCTTGTCTGCACTTTTATCAAAGTTTAAGAGCTAGTTGAGTGCACTGAAATAAGTCCATACACACAAATGTGTACTTCATGTACACGACCCCTGCAAATGATCCTGGCAATTTTTGTGAAGGTAAAATGCAAAACCCCAATTTTTGTGGAGAATTCAACAGTGCCACGTTGTTACTTTTAACACCTACTCTGACCACCATTTACAATTATTTTTATGCCAAAATGCTGTAAACATGCAACGTAGGTTTCAATTTGTTTTGATTATATTCTCTTTGAAATTTCAGGAAACATTTATTGTTACCGCAGGCAAAACTTCACATACCAAAGGAAGAAGCTTGGCACTGTAATAAATCCAAGCACAACAATATCTCCTCTGCAGACAGAGCTTTGTAGGCAATTTTGCTAGAAAGACCAACAAGGGTTTATCTTTTCCATCTTTGTGTGGGCAAACTGAACTGCTTACCTGCCCTACTAACCCCCTTCTTAGCCTAACTCCTTTTTAGAGACTGTCTTCTCCTACCCCTCCCTCCAGCCCCACTCATCCTATAGGTCTTTTATGAAAAGAGGTACAATAGAATGTGCTAGTTGGGCTCAAAGGTCTACTCAAAGCTGGCTCCTTGTTTCATTCACTAAACCTCTCTTCTGCCTGTGGAGGATGACTGAATTATTGGAAAATGTCTAACAATTTTCATGCCACAGGCTGGGGACGTGGCATGAAAACGCCACAGGGACAATTCATAGCCTGAATACCAGCTGGCACAGGAATCTGCAGGAAGTACACCATTGAAGATGGGATCTGAGGCAGAAAGGATTAATTTCATTTTGTTAAAAGTACATTAAAACACACTTTGCCAGCTACTCCTGTCTTGTGCTCTCACCTTCTGTCCCCCAGCAGTGCCAGATCATGCCTCAAATACAGGTGGGTCTGCAGCATTGGCTGCCCCTGCAGACAGGCTCCTTGGGCAGCACTGAAGCCCAGGCAGCATGGAATGCTCCCCGTTACCATCTGCCAGGTTGGCAGTTTAGCTGTGCCACAGTGGAGACAGACCCCTCTTGCTAGTGCAAATGCTTTATATTTTCCAAGGTGAACTAAAATTGAAAAACTTTTTTGGTTCTTAGTCATCATCAGTCCTTCCAGGGAAATCTAGAGAAAGAGAGGACAGAGAGAGTAGGGCCATTAGGGCAAGATGTTGATCCCCGTGGACAGAGCAGCATCCGAGCCCAGGTCCTTACAGCTTTGTACACTATTTCTGTGCAATCCTCAATTGCACAGGACTCAAGCAGCCGTGCCCGTGCAGAGCAGCAGCCCCTCTACTCAAGCAGTAGAGGTGTAAAATGTGACTCAACCAGCCGCAATGCAGACACTGCTTCCCTGCTGCATGCTTGCCTGTCATCTGGGTCCCCAGTAACTATGAATGTTCCCAAAGTTTCCCTAGCCTCCTCCTTATGCTCTGCCTCAATTTTCCTCTGCAGCAAAGCTTTCAGACTAATTTGCAAGGGGGTGCCTCCTCCCATGATTTCGGTTCCTCTAGCACCGATGTTTTAGATTTTCAGGTGCAGTCACTGCTCCAAACCAAGTAGGAACAGTTCTAATCTGTGCCTCCAACATATATGCATAAATTGGCTTGTTTATCTAAGCTACTTGCTGTGTATTTGTGTTGAGCTTAGGGTTTTTAAGGCAGCAATTATAATTTCTTAGAGTGAGGACAATACCCAGCCTGATGGATAAGCCTGGTTGTTGCCAAGAGGTGCTACCAAAATATGTATCTTACTTTAGCAATGTCTGGCAAGGATGGGGCTGTGCATTTAGTGAGGGACCACACAATTCTGGTCTCCTGAACAAGAAGCCCTCGTTTTTTTGGTTACACAAATGGACTGTAGTGTTCAGGTCTGACAAGGAGCTGAATCAGGTTGCTAGTTGGACCAACCTTTGGAAGAGCTGCAAACAAAGACTGTTGTAAAAATAAGTCATATATCAGCTTCCTCCTTGCAAATGAATACAAGCAGTGTTTACCAAAAGTCCTGGCTTCCAAATGAACTTTGATGATATCACTTCCATCTGGCACCACTAATACTGTTATTCTAACTCCTGACAGAGTTCCTGGAATATAGCCAGAAGCTATTAACTGAGAAAAACTCTGTTGAGCAGACATGAACAATGGCATGAAGATACCCAGGCAGATTTAAAACCACAGAAGACATTGCTTCTTTGGAAACCTACATGTGAATTGCCTCAGTATGTGAATGGAATCAGGTTTTTATTCAGGAAACAAGGATATGCTTTTATCCTGAATCAAAACAAGGTGGGATAGCTGGATGTTTTAGACATTTCACAGAGTGACTGCTTTTTGTAGAAATGACCTCATGTGAGACCACAGTTTCAACAGCTTCTTCACCCTTCTATAAGAAATAGTGATAATTATTGCCCTCACAAGTCTGTTCCACAGAGAGTAGAAGGACTGAAATGAGTTGTGTGCCTGATGAAGTGGAATAAAAGCAGCATCATACTATCATATCTATAATATATTCTCTAATATGAGAGAAATACTAGTTACAAAATCTTATTTTTCACCACTGTATTTCTCAGTCATGGCAGCTGAGATGTTTTTAAACTAAGGTCTCAAGATTAACCACATTTTCTCTACAGCATGCATCCAGACTCAAGAGTGACTGAGTTAATTTCATATTGCAAAGGTAAAAATATGAAGCCCTCACAGAGCTGCCAAGTAAAGAATGATTGAATGATTGAAAATATCTCAGCTGCAGAGCAAGAAAGGCACACTGTTACTGTGTGCTAACAGAGAGATGAGCCAGGATTTGGCTGAGAGGAAAAAGAACTGCAAGAATCTCAGGGCACAAAGGATGCACTATAGAAACGACAGAAAAACAGAACAATCCAGGGTCGCCATATTAGAGTATCTCACAGCAAAGGTATGAGAACACTGCCTGAGCAGCTAGAGTCTCAAGAAAAAAAGGAAAAAAGGGAAAGAAAAAAAAGGCTTTTCCAGAAATACAGAGACCTTGGAAAAGCTTGATCCTGGCAAAGAGCAAGCATTACAGAAAGCAGCAAGAAGCAGCCCAAGGCAATTGTACCCGTGAAACGCATTCAGCGTTGGGTGTCGTGTCCCCACATTACAGGTTGCTTGAACCTGTGCTTGTCCATGGCAGTTGTGAGACAATTACAGCCCAAAACACTTCTTGCTGTGCAAATTAAAGTCAAGTGCTCTGCCAGTCTGAGGGGGTTCTCCAGAACTGTACAGATTCCCCATTGCTGTACTGGCAGCAATATAGCAATGAGGATCTGGAGCCAGGGAAGCCCCAGTCACTGATCTTTGATGGCACTGATGATTGCTCATAGTTTTTTCAAATGCTGCTTCAATTTGACCTGGTCAGTTTCTGCAGAATTAGAAGTCATCTGCCTGTACAGGGGTGAGCAGTTGACATGACTGTCACTAATGGCAAAAGTTGAGTGGGGGCACTGAGAAGACAGTCTGGAGAAGCAGGAACTACCCTCTAAGCCAGATCCACAGCTTCTGTCTGCAGAAAGAATTGTCACAATTCACTGGCATCAAGAGCATTCACCCTAGACACCAAGAAATGGTTGAAAATCTCACCTTAACAAGTCCTCTTGAAGCACCGACCTGATTCAAGCAAAGTTGCCCTCACACACGTTCACTGCTGTGGTACACACGCCTCCAGGTAGTCACAGGAACGACTGTGTATTCATGGACCGGCGCTCTGCTTTCATGCTGTGGTCTCGTATACACGTGTACTCAGCTCCTACCTACACCTGTGCCTGCCCCTTCCTGTCCCCTTCATGTACATCCCAGCTCTAAGACTGACTGCTTTACATTGCCCGCCTACTTTGACCAGCCTTGAATTAGAAAACTCCACCCTGCACTAAGCACAATGTACGGGAATGGCAGTTTCTTGCAGGGGTGTGAATGACCAGGCACTGCTAATAAAGGAGCAGGGCCAGAAAGTTCATGAAGGAGACCGAGAGATACTTTTAACTCCTGTTGCATATGCCAGAAGAGACTGCTGTCTGTAAAAGCAGGAACAGGCATGACTGTGAAGTGTCAGAACAAAGGACAAGCAAGAACTCTGGTTGCAAGGAGGACCAGTTTGCCCACTGTGAGTGCAGGGATAGGGCATATTTTCCTTCTATTTCTGTGGCTGCTTGTCATGTTGTCAGCAGATGCACATTCTCATGAAATCATTTTGACCCTTCTCTGTCTGTACTTTGCTTGAATTAAACATTTGGGGACTGGGAAAGAAAACTGTGTGAAAGGACAAGCTGTGAAAGGAGCAGCTGAACTTGGCCTGTTAATGATTCACAAGGGTGATGGAGCTCCAGTGGGGCTGTGCCAGGTAAAGTAGTGAAACAAAGCAGCACTGGGCTCAAGAGAAATACTTCCACACAGATACAGTTGCTTTGGGTCATTCCTATTCCAGATCTCATAGATTCTGTCACACAGTCTGGAGAGATGTAGACCTCTTAATGGTGTCCTCTGTTCCCAAGTACCTCACTGCTGCTCTCAGGGCAAGAGGAGTATAGGAGACAGCAAAAGAAAAAATCTGGGCAAGGCTGGTCCTTCCAGCAGGAGGGACAATCCAAATGGGGCAGGTCATGTTCCCTTTCACTTGCTGCGTTGCAAACACAGATGGTCAAGCCCTGGTAACCCTGGGCTGGGAAACAAGGGGAGAAGTTGGCAGTGGGCCACAGAGGGCCCTGTGGAGAACCATGCAATATTCGGTGCATTTCTGCTATGCGTTCTCATGCTCTGCACTGACACCTGCACCTGTAGGAAGGATTTACCTGTATGTCACTAGGTGTTAGAAAACCTTTGTAAAGGCCACACCACTTGAGTGGCTCTTCCTGAAGCATTATTCCTCCCTGGCCAACAGCTGCATGAACAGAGATGTATAAAAAATTCTGCTCCAGCTGTATGTGGTTTGCCCAAGATATACAGATCCTTTGGCATCAGTACGTGGGCATCATGACAGTACTGAACACTACTGTGCGGCCATCTTGTCGAAGGGTTGAACAGATTTTTCCACTTGTATAGATGCCATGTTCCAATTATTTGAACGCCTCTGTGGCATGAGCAGTTGCACAGAGGAGGAAAACATGCTCTTCCTTGGATTTGAGGTTTAGGAGGGCAGACTGGTCTGGCACATTGTATTTCCTGAGACCTGCACATTGTGACACTTGAAGGAGGAAGCCTCTGGCTCCTGAAAAACAATCATGCTCCCTGTACATCTTGACTCAAAAGCTTTATGATGCACAGGAGAAGCATACAGGATCAGAGCAATCCCAACAACAAATATAGGCCATGTGGAAAATGGGCTGATACCAGCCCTAGGAAGAAGGACTTGAGGGTGTTGGTGGACAAGAAACTTGACATGAGCCAACCATATGCACTGTCTGTCCAGAAACCAGCCTTGTCCTGGGCTCTGTGTCACCAGCAGCGTGGGCAGCAGGACAAGGGAGGGGAGTCTTCCCCTCTACTCTCTTCTGGTGAGGCCCCAGCTGGAATACTGCATCCAGCTCTGGGGTCATCAGCACAGGAAAGACATAGGCCTGTTGCAGTGGGTCCAGAGAATGACACATTTCTATTTCCTACCTTCCCTCTGGGGACTCAGAGACTAGTGAGCTCTGTGAACTGCCCATGTAACCATACTTTCTATTTCTTACACCCTGAAGAAGTAAGCAATAGATACTGTGCTCCCCAGTATGCATAAACAGATCACATCTGACCCAGTGCAGCAGCAACAGAAGTAGGCTGAGGAGTAATGCCAGTGGTATAGACTAAAATTTAACTCCACAGTGCAGGAGTCTCCCAACCTGAGGGCATGTTTTTGATAGCTGATGAGAAAACCAGGCATACCAATGGCAGTGAAACCAGCTCAGCTGTAAGGTTTGACTAACCCAAATACCCGGTATTCTGCCATCATCTAGAGCAGATGCCTAGGGAAGAGAACAAAAAAAACATTTCCTCCCTGCAGCCAGGGATCTGGAGTACACGATTCACCTCTCTGAATGTAGGTGTCCAAAACAAGCTAACCCGGGAAGCTCCTGTTTCTTTCTGTTGGCTGTGACAAGAGTGGAGGGTGATGTCTGTGAGTAGACACAGCAGCTGTCTAAAATCAGTTTAGATCAAGCTTGTCTTGCATTTTATAGCACCTGGACTTTATTCACTTTTCCAGTCCTTTTTTGATCTCAGATGCTTTAGGCATCAACAGGATTTCCTGGCAATATGCGCATGTTTGGCTGCATGTTGTGAGAACTACTTTCCTCTGCTCTGAACCTACATATAAAAACTGGATTTGATATAATCACAATTTTTTTTTTTTTAATCAAGAGACACAATGAGTAATTTGTCCCTATTTACAGTCTTCAAGCTATACAACTTTTTAATATCTGCTCTTATATGCCCCGCAGAACACAACTCATACCAGGCTGATATCTAAAGCAGCTCATGGGAATCATGCTGTGAAAGTCTCTATCATTTTCAGGTGTTTGATGGGGTAGTTCACATTTTCAGCATCCCAAAGGTGTGACACTGGGGAACTGCAGTAAGAGTCAATGCTGTGACTATGCATTGGCGAATGTTTCCCTCTCAAAGCAGAGGGAGTTCAGCTGTTTTCTAGCTGACACCTCTAAAGCTGTAGAGGAAAGATGAAAATTTATGGCAAGATTGACTATGACAGAAAGCTGCAATGTGGCTGTTCACACAGGGGCCATGAACGGTCTCCTGTGCTGGTCAGTGGATTTGAGTACTGCTATATTATGTTTTGAAATGCGCAGGAAAAACCCTGTTCCTTGCAATAAAGAAGAAGAGCCTTTTCTGGTAGGGATGCTGTATAAAGTCACCCCAGTTGCTTTAGAAGTCATCACTCATAGAGAATGGAAAGAAAATGCAACAGTGAGGAATGCTCCAGAATGCATAGGAGCAAAGGTGCAATGCCTGTGCTAAATTCCAGTCAGAGAAAGTTCTTTCTGAGCGAGAGCAGATCTTGCCCCATATGCCTTCCATAACAAGGAAATATGAGACAAATGGCTGATATGATGTCCTATATGGAGGCATCTCTCCAAGGACAGTCTGGTGTGCTCCTGCAGTCAAGTTGGTGTGGCTTTTTCCTTGTGTTTGAGGTAAGTTTTAAAGTTGTTTTTTTATTTAGAAGCAGTTTGAGATAAATAGACTTGTCTGAATTGGCACATAGTTGTATTAAGCAAGAGCAAGGATAGTGGCTGACCTCCTCCCTCTCTCACCCTCGCACAGTTGCAGTATCATTAATTGTCTTAATTGTAATACAGCACTCTAATATAAAGCGGTGGGGGAACAGAAAAATGAGAAAACATGAGAAAAAGAAGGAGCTCACATAATACTTTATCAGCACATTACAGAAAAAGGAAAAATAGTAAGAAAAAAAAGGATTTATTCTACTTTTGAATTAATTTCACTACTCAACTTCTGCCTTCTTTACATACATAGGCAGTCTAAAAACAGAAATCAGCAGAGGAACTGAAGCATGGAGAAGAACAGCTAGTTTAGAATTGAGAGAAACCACAGCAAAGCAGACCTGAAGCATGCATAGCCCATGCAATGCACTGGAGTGCAGAAAACCCTGTGCTAACACCAGCTACTTCTGTCAGGCATCCAGGAAATAAGTCATTCAAACTTACTGACAACACCTCTTTGCTTTGGCAAAGCTTTAAGAAATACTAAACCAAGCAAATAAGGAAACCAAAGACAATACATGACAAAGCAAAGGGCTGGTATAGACCTGGCCTCCCAGCACAGTGGGAGCCCATGCCAGACAGCCTAACTACGAGGAAGATCCCAGTGCTTCTGCCCCTCAGGAGGCTCTCCCAGTGCTGGGGACTGAGGCTGAAGGCTAGCATAGAACATATAACCACAGTTGTTAAGCTTAGCTAGCTTGGTAGGTGCCTTCTAGCTACTGGAACTCTGCTGAGCATGTGTCTTGGGTGGCTATCCCATTGATAGCATCACTTTGACCATGCTAAGCCTTCCTTCTCCTGCAGAGCTCCTCTAAAATCTCACACTCTGGTTTGCAAAATCCCTCCCAGTCACCTCAAGTAAGTACTGTCTCCCAGCCCACTGGTGTCACCTCCTCTTACATCCATGGTTTCTCCCTGGCCACTTCTCATGCTCGTGGAAACCTATACGTGCCTTTCTTTGCCATGCATCTTGGTTAATGCCACCAGAGCAGGTCAGCTCCTTTGGCCTCTGAAAGAGCAGCACACCCTCTGAGAACAAGGTTATGTCTAGACCTCACGTAAAAGGTTTTTCACAGACACTTCCCCTTGGAGTTCCACTGCCATGCAATGCTCAAGCCTCACCTGAGCTCCCAGAAGGGCTGGACACTGATCCACCAGGGCTTCCACCATCATCCCTAGATGATTTCCTCGCAGCCATCCTGGGTCTGCATCAGTGAAAATCACATCTTTCCACTGCAGGTGTGCAGCATGGCTACATGACGGTAGAGAGCAGGCGAGTGCAGACATACTCTTGCAGTCGAAGGCCATGGCCCTAAGGCAGAAAGACCCTCAGGAACCCCTCTGGTCTACAGCCCTGCTGGAGGAAGTCAGGGCTACTAGAAGAGGGAGTGGTGAGGCCAGGGCAAGGAGCCAGGCTGCATTCAGGATCCAGAAGCACCTGGGGGAGCTGATGGCCTCACTGCTGACAGGTGCAATTTGGCCCAGCTTGCCTACAGTGCCGGTTGCCCTGACTGGATTGAGCCTACTGCCAGCCCGTTTGGAAGCTGCTCCCATACACTTCAACTATGTTGCCCATATCTGAAAAAAGTTCCTTCCTTTCCCAAAAAGAGCACTAGGCATGAGGTTGCCTCCTTGCCTGGGCCCCCATGTCTGAGGTAGACCACCCTAATCCTAGACATGGCCAGTCCAGAGCACACTGCAAGCCCGTGCCAGGGTATACCACTGTTGCTCCCCAGCTAAGACAGGGAGGATGGCTGTGGATTGGTGTGTGAGCCAGCACAGGCAGGATGCAGAAACAACCACAAAACCACAGAAGAAATGCAGAGTAAATTTATTTCCATTACCTCACCAACCAGGGTATGCTCAAAGCAGGACCGAGGCAGAGGCACACAAACAGGGATGCCAGCACTGTGGAGTCTGGTCCATACTCAAGGATCACCAAACCTGCTGTTTTCACATGTATATCAGGGATTATTACAGGCATAGTTTACTACTGAGATTTTATCTTCATCACAGCAGAGCAGGAATGTGAAGCATGTTCAGTGGGGTGGTTCTAAGTCTATCACAGGCCTATGTTATGGAAGCACAAATGTACCACTTACCAAAAACACAAGACTAAACAACAATTCGTATAATACATGTGTTTTTCTACACCTCACCTGCAAGACTCTTGAGTGTGTTTACAATCCTCCTTACCAGTCTTCCCTTATTTTCCCATGATCAGTCATAAGGGCACTGAGACAGTTCTGCTAACGCTCTGCAGACCTTGTCTGAGCATCCCCAAAGAGCAGCTTCAGACCTGTGTCTTGACTTTTTCCTTGATCTCAATGCTGAAGGGGTTTTCCTTGGTACCCCCAAACTCCAGCTTAGGCTAGTTTGTATGGCTGGCAGGGTGCTCCAGGCTACACCCACACTATGACGCAAAGCATGTGTGAGTATAATACCTGAAAAATGATACCAGAGCATTTGTGGTTTAATGCTAGTTTGCTATTGCATCAGGGAAAACCTAGGTGTGGTCAAAAGGCAGTGTTATGTTTGCAAAAGATGGCAATGGAGGATGTGGCTTTGAGAAATATAAATGTCCTGAGATTTATGAGATAGATATATATACACACCTATGTCTCTGGCTCTCTCAACCTATCTGATCAAATGCTGCTGGGTCAAAAAGAAACAGGATCGTGTTAATTATTGCAGAATATTTGCATGTTAACAGACATCTCTGACAGGACTCTGAAAAAAAATGGGATCCTGAAGGAAGAGCAATCTCAAAGGAGCAGCTTTCTCTAAAACCAGGATCTGTTTATTGGTAATGGGGATTAAAGCCACAGAACCTAAGATATGTGGAAAAGAGTTGAAGGAAGCAGATGGAACTTGAAAGATGGTTCAGATGGCATAACAAGGCAGCAACGTCATGCTGTAAAGGTCTCCTAGCCCAACAGACCCTTCACACACCACCCTACTTGTTATTTGTCAATGTTTGGTCTTAAGCAGCACAGGTTACTCAGCTCTAGTTGAAGGTCGAATGGCATGAAAACTCTGAGGCTGTGTACCATTCACCCATAGCCCCAGCTTCCCTCTCTTTTTGTTCTGAGATTGCTTTCTTTGAAAGGGAAAATGTAGCACGGACACTGAGCTGACATGTCAAAGACCTTTTCACACACTGCTATCTTTGTCATTTAGACCTCTCCTCTAATGGAGTACTAGTACCCAGATTTTGTACTGGGCAAGGTAAGGGGAGACAGTGAGTCAGCTACAGAACCTGGCAGGTCTGGCAGTGTGTAATCTAGAGCTAGCTCACTTTTCCTGTCATTGTGGGGGCAGGGTTGACCTGTGGATCCCAATTCTGCAGGAGGATAGGTGAACAGAGCTGAAGGTAATAACATGAGGCACTCCACAAGTTGTCCTTTTATCAGTTCCAGAAATGGCTCCGGAGCAGCTCACCAGAACATGTGTTGCAATGGACATTATCATCTCCTCCCATTTCCACCAAATGAACAGAGACTGGGCTGCCAGTTCCTTATTCCTTTATGGAGCTGGCGTATTCAGCAATCAGTAACCCGGGTACTGCTGGCATGTCACAAACACCCCATAAAGTATGAGCCATGGCGTGCCACTCCATGATTCACTGCTACAGCAGGAAGTGTGTGGCTGCTCCAGCCTTGAGTCCTCAGGCATGGCTGGCTCATGCTGTGGACAGTTGCCTCCCCACAGCAGCGAGCACAGCACCCACTGTGCTGGGGGGGAGGCTGTGAGGGCCAAGGAGAAGGTGCAGACAGGACTGTTCTCCGGGGAGTGGACAGGCTGCCACAGCGATCTGCCAGCATCATCAGGGCAGGAAGAGCTGGCTCCAGTCTGTGCCAAGCTTGCAGGGCCCATCCCACCCTCAGGGTTGGTGGGTTCCTTTGGGGGTCTGAAGCACCCTCACCCTATCCCTGCTGGCACAAAGGATGGCTCTGAACAGGCAGGGACAGGCCTGGAGCACTGCAACGCTATGGGGTGAGCAAAGGTGACCCACATGGTGACCAAGCCCAACCTAGCACAACAGTAGCACAGCGCAGGACTGACATGTCAGAATCTTTAATAATAAAAAAAGTTACAATAACTTACTCCCTTTATCACACAAAGGGCTCAGTATAAAGAGCTCTAGCCTCCTAAGGTAACATAGGGAAGTGAGAGGTATCTCTTATCCTCCAAGGCAGCGGCCTTCTCCTGACCCCAAGGGGAAGTGTGGCCAGCACAGGAGCCACAGGCCAACAGTGCCTTTGCCCCAGGGCCCGGCCCAGGAACAGCCTTCTGCCCCTGCCTGCAGCTGGTTCACAGGCAGCACCAACCAAGACAGGGCACAGATGCTGTGTCTACGGAGACATGGGGGACTGGAAGCGGGAGGGTGAGCAAGCTGCAGTGGAGGAGGAGAGACAAGAGGCTTCTTCTTCCCATAATGCTGAGGAGTCTGTGGAGCACAAAAAGTGAAGCAGCAGGACAGTGGCTGCTTACAGGCAGGTAGAGGTGGGCTGGCTGGAAGCAGCCTTGCCTGCCCGGCTGCTGCCTCATACAAGGTCTAGTCTGACAGAGGCAGGGGGCCAGATGTAGCTACTTGTCACACTCCAGATCCTGGGCCCCCTCAACACCCTGGTAGTGCATCTCACAGAACTCCTGAATGCGACTGCAGGCTTCCAAGATCATCTCCTCAGGCACAGTGATCACCACACGGAAGAAGTTTGGGTACTCAAAGCACTGAAACGAGAAAAGGTGAAGCTGACATTACCTGGGATAATGCCAGTTTCAGAGCCCTGCCTTGGCACCATGAGCTGCATCAGCAAGTGAATATGGTCAGTGTAGAGCAGCAGGGCTTGATTCTTGCTCCCTTAGACTGTTTTTTCTGTTCCAAGCAAATCTCCCATCCCCATCTGTGTAGACTTGATGCTGTGAGGGTGACAGGCCAGAGGACTGTGAACTATGCAGACCAGACTATGCGGGGAATGGGCTGAAAGAAGTGAGTGAAGCAGCGGGCTGGAGGATATTTTAGGTCCCATCCATATCCGATGTCGGAAGTGGAAGGCACACATGTGCGCAGACTTCCCTATGCCTGCAGGGGTGGGGGACTGGAAACAGACTGAGGAAAGGAACATAGGTGGGAGCACCTTCAGCAAGGAGGTGTGGAGGTATATGGAGTTCAGGGATACAGGTCTGCTAGCTTGAGAAGCACTGGGCAAGCCTGGAGCTGGAAAGATCCTGGCAGCCTGACTGTGGGCTGTTAGTGAGCCAGAGACTGCCACAAACAGTACTTGGAGCTGACAGCCAGCTCCTACACACTGTTACAGACCATGGTCACTTCCACACACACAGTTCCCAGCCTGGCCTCAGAGCTCAGGGATGCAAACCCCTAGAGCTTCTCTCCCACCATGCTTTGGCCTCACAGCTCCTTGGGGCTCAGTGTCAGGCTCACCGTGGCTGGCAAGCAGAACACAGACTGCTCCGAAATGAGTCGCTCAGTGAACTCCACATCATTTTCAAACTCCGGGAAATGCTCCATCTCAATCTCAACCTGCAGCAGAGGGATGTAACATGGCAATCAAGGGCACCAAAACTATCTACAGCGTCCTTGTTTACACAAATGGCCCAACAACTTCCCAGTCAAGTGCAGCTGTCTGTCCCCAGTTTTTGCTCATGATTTGGGCTGCCTGGGATAGCAAGACAGAAACATGTAAATGGAAACTAGCCTTCTCAAAAAGTGTTCATTAACTACCTAAAGCTGGAATTTCAGTTAAGTGCAACTTCAGTAAAAAACACTTGATGGCAAAGACACGGTAACCAATTAGAAGTGAAAAGGCATTGAGACAGAGCTTGGTAGAGAACTCAATATGCATTAATAATTCTGTCATCCAAGAAAAAAACTAATGCTTTGGTTTAAAATAAAAATAAATATAGCCAGGTCTAGAATATAATGAACAAAATAAATCCTTGTAGGATGATGTAATAGGTAAAATGACAAGAAAATGCTAAAATTTTCAATAAATATTTCTTTTTGGAAAGAAGGCAGCTGCCCATCTCTCACAAAAAGACAGTGCTATTCTGGCCATTTGTTTATAGAATCCTGGAACAGTTTGGAATTGCAAGGAACCTTAAAGCTCATTTAGTTCTAACGCCTCCACCATGGCCAGCACTGCCACCCACTAGATCAGCTTGTTCAGGGTCCCATCCAGTCTGACTTTTAACCAAAGATGATTTTAAACATCTCATGAGAATATTCTTAAACAGATAATTTGAGAGATAATTTGCATACAGAAGTTCTAAAAGGGCTTGTAGAAAACAAAAACAAGCGCATGATTTAATTTGAAATAAATGTTCAGCTACTGCAGAAATACAATAGACATGAATGAATTTTAGAGCTGTGTGCCTGTACACAAAAAGAATAAGCAAAATGACCTATGCAGTTCTGAGTAAAACTGGAAATAGGGTCAAGTGATAAGGATTTATCTACAGAAATGAGTGAGACAGATACTGCAGTAGTCTCTGGTTCTGAGTCTACATTTTAAAAGCAAATGAAAATGTGGAGACACCATGAGATAAAAAAGTGTTAAAGTGTCATAAATATCTCAATTGGGCTTGATGAGATGAAAAAGTAAATTTCGGCACATTATAAAATTTAAAGCAAACAAGCACGGGAAAAAGCCGAAGTGGCAACACCACAGGCAGAAGACTGGCATGCTAGTACGAAGAAGGCTATGTCGTCTACAGGAGGTATGATAATCTACCTTGTTGTATAGGGGCTTCCTGTTGCCAGCTGGCTTCATATCCAGATAAAACAACATTGTCTTGCAAAATACAAGTTGTGGAGTTCTGTGCAGGAGTAAGTGGGTGAAGTGTACTGGCCTCTGCTCTGCAAGCAGTAAGCAACATATCCTGGCCTTCTAAAGTGACCAAGGGATGCATTTACTGCACAGGGCAATGTGAAAATGCACAGTAATGAAGACCTGGTGGCAAGTACCAATCTGAAACATTGACCAGCTCTGGCAACCAGACCTAGTGTGAATGTTGGCGATCCTCACTTACCATGAGGTACATGGCTCCGGCAGGCCGCACAGGCTGAAGGCCAGGGATAGCTGATAAGGCAGCATAACAAAGGTCAGCATTGGACTGAAAAGCAAAAAGAAAAAATTTCAAAATGAGAAATTCCAGGAAGCAGCTCAGCGAATGGAAGCTAAACTCTAAACTGGGACTATAAACAGGTTTGCCTACTGCAAATAAAGGGACAACAAATGCAAACACCATGGGAGATCATGGCCTTGAGTACAGCAGGTGTTACTGAACCGAGCTCAGCAAGTCAGTGCCAAACATTTCATCCCCTGGGTCAGCAGTCCTAGCTGCAGAGCTGGGCTGCCTGAAACTTATCACAGCCCATATTTCTGCCCCCAGTTACAATGTCTTCTACTGGAATTTGATTTGTTGGGCCATCCTACTCACAGACCAGGGAATGGGGGGGTGGTGCGGGGGGAATGATGAACTAGAGAGAAAGGACTCCCTCCAAACAATCTGTGAACAGGCCTTCTTGATCTGTTACAGCCTGTTTACCTTGAGGATACTTAGGGTGTTGTGGTAGAACTCAGGTGGTGTTCGGTGCAAGATACGCTCCAGTGCTCCTTGGACAATTGTACAGGGTCCTAGGATCCTTTGACTCAGTCTTACAAGGCCATCCCTGATCTGAGAAAACATCATATTTGCAGCTTAGACGATGCTTCCCTAAAGGAAAGGAACAGCTCCAAGGCTCACTTCCTGTATTTCTACAGCTGCTCACACCCCTCTCTTCAGTGAGCATACAGAGTACTAAAGAATATTTATTTGACTATATGCCAGGTTTAGCAAACCAGTTACAGCGTCATTCTCTGTTCCTCCATTGCAGATCGAAATGCCAACAGACGCAACCTTTGGATCTTACCAACCTGACTCAAACCAGGCTGGAATATAGATAATGCAAATAAAGCCAGAGCTGTTCCAAACACCACTTTGCATTTCCCTTAGGTTTGTGCCCACAAGCCACACTTTCAAAGCCAGGTAAGGACAATCAACATTAGCTTTTCTGCTCACTCATTTGGTCCTCTCTTCTCCCTCTTCCTCTGCAGAGAGCCTTCTAGGTGGAAAGGTCACTGCAGTAGATGGTTGTCCTTGTAACACAGCTGAAAAATAGCCAGATAAAGTACTGGCAGCACGGCAAGGTGCGTTGTTCTTATTTTTAAGAGAAACCATGTAAGAGCACATAGACAGCACACATGGACTCCACATGCCGGATAAGCCATGCAATACTTTCAGTGCACACTGGAGCTATTTAAGAAGTTAGAAGCACAGAAAAAGGACAAGACATATATTAATGAGCAGCAGAGACACAGAGCAAGTTTCAGTGTAGATGCAGGTAGAAGGCCATGTCTGGGAACAGATGGAGTAAGGAAGGGAAACGAAGAGCCTAGAGTTGCGGAAAAGCACGTAAGCACAATTGGGTGACACCCATGTGAGAGCGAAAGAGCAGTACCTGCCTGTATCAATTAAAGACCTGATGATCCACATACTGAAGACTCTGCAAGTCTGTTGCCATGGCAGCAACACTCAGCGGTTCTCACCTCATTACCAAAGATGTCTCTCCTGTCATGAATTAGGATCCAGCCCATCCGCCAGCCAGGGACTAGCCATCGCTTTGCCAAGCCACCGCAGGACAAGATTGGCACATTGGTGCTGAGAGTTGCGATGGGTTCATACTTGCAGTCAGCAAACACCTGTGACAGGAGACTGTGTTAGGGCTGTTCCTGCCTCTTACTGTGAGATCTGTGGGTGTGTGCATGAGGCTTAACAAGAAGAGATGCAGGGAAGTGATGGGAAATCAATGGTGAAAACTCATAGTGTCAAAGTATGAACATAGTAAATGCACTCACATAAAAGCAAGACGTTTGGGAAGAGGAAGGGAGTTGGACATGAGAGGTATCCCTAGGACTGTGCCCCAGAGGACTGGGAGCTCCAGGCATGGACCCAGGCATAGGGGAGTGGAGCTGTCCATCATCTCTAGAGACCTGTTTGCCATGGCCAAAGGCTGGGTGCATCAAAAAGGACAGGCAGCAATGGGAATGCAAAGGACTGCAACTGGCACTCACCATGTCTCCGTAGATCTCATCAGCCAGGATGGGCACACACTGTCTTGATGCCACTGTGGGAGAGAGGGCATTCAGCCTGGCCACCCTGCATCCTCCATGGGAACAGACTTGCCCTTGGCTGCAGAGCCTGACTGGGCTCTGAGGGAATCTCTGTCTCAGGGCAGAGGGTCTCTGTCTTCCTTCTACAGACTGCTCATTTGGAGAGCCTGACCACTGGGAATCCCTGCTGTGACTGAGCCTAGTTCTGCTCCAATTGGTGGGGACTGGCAGCACAGCCCTACCTGTCAGGACAGGGATCAGGAAGCACAGGGCTCCTGTGAACACTCTCCCTGAGGAGCCAGAGGAGAGAAATGAGCAGTCCAAGTTACAGAGAGCTTTTGAGGAAGACACATGCTCTGCATGTTCTTGCCCAGATAAGACAACACCTTCACACTGGGCAAGCCCTGATTCCTGAGGTGCAGTCAGTCAGAAGCAAAGCCCTGGGGCATGGTACTGCAGTGACTGAGACATGTGCAGTGGGGACTGACACTGGACTGCAGCCATGCCCCAGAAACACACAGGCAGGCTCACCTGCCAGGATCTCCTGGAGGTGGCTCTTGCTGAACACAGAGCCACAGGGGTTCGATGGGTTGTTCACAATGAGGCAAGCTGTCTTCTCATCCACCAAAGACTCCAAGTGCTCCAAATCAATTTCCCAGGCCTTCTCTGGCTAGTGAAGTGAAGAGAAGGGGAAGTAACAGCTGAGGAACTGGACTTGCCACACAAGGTCATGTGTGCCAGGGCACCCAGGGTCTCTCATGTCCCCTTCACCCACTTTCCAGGCAGGGCCAGGGTATTTCTGAGAGGATAAATGTCACGGCTGCCGCCTGCCACCACTTACCAAGAGGTTGTAGAGTTTGACCTCTATCCCCATAGACAATGCCAGAGTCTTGTAGAGGGAGAAGCCAGGCCGTGGCACCAGAATGTTTTGGCCTGGGTTGGCCAGCACGGCCAAGGCAAGCTCTATAGCCTGGCTGCAACCGCTCGTTAAGATGACATCCTGCAAAGAGCACAGAGAGGTCAGTTTGAAGCATAGCCACTCTGAAGTGCTCCAGACACACAGGAGTGACATAATATCCAGGCTCAGTTCTGCCAGGTAGAGCTTCTCAGCCAAAAAGACAGTGCCAGACCCTGACTGAAAGCAGGAAAACTTCAGCTGGTGGAAAGCACAACCTCCTCCTGGGGAGGATAGAGGTGAACGGCTCAGGGAAGGGATGAGAGCAGCAGGAAGCCACCTTAGGACAAGGCCATTTGGCTAGCCTTTAGTCCTGTAACTGGGCAGGGACAGAGAGCTGGGAGAGAGTCCCCATGCCCCGTGGTCTGCAGGTAGCAGCACCCCGTCTGCACTGCAGTGGGAGTGCCTTGGTTGGGCACCAGTACCTGGGCCTTCAGTGGTGCCTCTGGGCAGTTGTAGTACGCAGCCACAGCTTCCCGGCAGGACTGGTAGCCTGAGGAAAGAGGAGTCAAACATGGAAGGGAGGATTTTAGAAATTTTCTTTCTTTCTTTCTTTCTTTCTTTCTTTCTTTTTCTTTCTTTCTTCTTACTAGTACTGTCTCTTTCTTCTTACCAGTACAAGGCTCACAGCTGCTGCCCAGCTCAGGAAAACCCATTTGGTGGTGTCCCAGGATGACAGAGACTGTCCTGCCTCAGGCAGGACAGCCCCATGCAGCCCCAAGGCTGGGCCAGGATGGCCAAGAGCTGGGACAAACCTTGGGCAGGGAGGCAAGCTCTGGCCCCAGAGGGACAAGAGTTCTGTCCTAGGGACAGAACTGACAGGAGCAGAGTGGAGGGTATCCAGGGAGTTTCCTGAGCCAGAAGGAAGCCAAGTGCAATGACATGGCTTTCACTGTTCAGTGATGGTACTGGGGCAGCCCTCCCTGTCACCACATGGAAGGTCCCATGATGCAGGCACGATCTATGCTCTGTGCATGCTTTTGGCACTAACTGCAAACAAGGCTCGTGTTGTCAGTCAAGTCAGGGAGCCCAAGGGGATTCCTGGTTAAGGCAGATCAGAATGGAGCTTGGCTCTAATCCACAGCAGGGACACACAGTCCCAAGCCCTTCTGGGTTCTTGATATTCTACCTGCTGCAATGGCTGGGGCAGCAAACAGCTTTTGCAGGAGCTCTGCGCCTCAAACAGGGAAGGGCACGCAGGTGTATCTGCGTGATCTGGGTTCATGTGAGTATTGGTGAGGACAGCTGTAGGATGCCAATGGAAAGATAATCTGTGGGCTCCATATAACCGCTGTGGGATAGGAGCTAGAACATGCCTTCATCCAACTCTCCCAGGATGAGCTTTGTCAACTTACCAACAGATGGAGCATAACCATTGTGCTGTCCTGAGTCCAAAACCTCCTTCATAGCCTGTGTGACCTCATCATTTGTGGGAAGGTTTCCAAAGACTGTTGGGTCTCCTTTTCAAAGATAGAAAAAATAGTAAAGTTGTCATTGACCTGTGACAGGCACAGAGCTGTGTGGTTGTCTGACCTATCCCTTGGTCTTTGCACAGATTTTGTGCTTCAGAGCCCTGCAATCTGCCAGCCACACAGTTGACCCAAATACCTGGAGGCTTCAGCCACAGGACTATGCTCACCTAAGGACAAGGAGATCATGGCTTTCTTTGGGTTTGGTTCCACTTTCATGCTGTCTACAATGGCTCGGACAGGATTGAAAGTCTTCTTCGACATTTCAGAAGCCCTGACAGCCCATCTTGGCTTCCGACCCTTCACCTTCCCCGGTGGTATGGTGTTCCCAGTGCTCTTGAGATGAACGTCTAGCACAGGGGCATGATCTCCACGGCCATTCACTTGGATCAGGTATGAGTCCATTCTGAGAGCTGCAAGTGCAAAGTGAATTTCCTGGGCTTAGTTAACATATGTCAAACAAGGAATCTGTCCATTTAGGGATGCAGCCCATAAGTAAAACTTCTGAAAGCTGTGGACCCTACCTACTGCCTATGGACAAAGCAGCAGCAGCAAGTAGGGCCTTATTTGGTGCCAGGATGGAGTGAAACCCCACGCCTAAGTGAGAGTGCAATACAGTGGGAAAGGTAAAGGCACTTCTCTGTGCTGGACCATTGCCTAGATGGACCTGCTGTGTTGAGGAGGAGCAAGCCCCGCTAAAGCCAGCAGCCAAGAATTAGCAGCATGTTGTAGTCACTGCTTGACTGCAGATTCAATATTCCAGTGACAGAAGGACCAAGTCACCCTCTTTCTCTCCCCATCTATCAACTTGCACACCTCAAGCTGCAAACACAAGGGCTGGCCCACTACGTGTGTTCATATCCAGAATGTTCTCCAGTCTACAGACAGAAATACAGCACTATAAATCAAATATCAGATGCCAAAAAGGTGGTTCTTGTTCAGTGCTCTTAGGATGCATGGGGCAGTGGCAGGGTAAAGTTCAGACACTTTCCTCTTGACAGCAGAGAACAGCCCAGCCCAGAGAGCCTAGAGCAAAAGGCAATGCTTAGGAAATGGAGCAAGACTTCTACAGCCGAGATGGAAATCCAGGAGGCAGCACTGCCCCAAGCAAAGGGCCTGTAGTCCTGCTGGTAGCTGAGTAACAAGCAAGGCACAGCAGAGGAACAGCTGCCTTCAAGACCCTAGAAAGGATATAAAACTGACTTACACATCTCAGCATGTATACCCAGAACATGAGCTAGACCGGGCAGGAAATGCCTTACTTACAAACTGCTGATGACTCAGGGCTTTTCACCTGCAGGCTAGGGACAAGGCACAGAGCAGGAAGACCTCCTGAGACACAAGGTCTGTGCTTGCTGATGCTGGCACACTACCTTGTAATCCTGACACAAACTGCTTATGCTTTCTATTCTGTCCTATTTGTCTGCACCGCTGAAAAGCAATTCAGTGAACAGTGGCCCTTTCCTGATGGTAGTTACTTAGCCCCACACTCACAGATACTCACAACACAGCTTCCCCTTCCTTGCTGCAGAGACTGAGCTGGAAAGGCTGTAGTGTCACCTGCTTCTGGCAGGATTTGCTATCTGAATGAATTTCTCACTGTTTCAGTGAAGTTTGCACCTAGAGATGCCCCATGCTGCTGCAGTTACTCTACCAGCAGTGTCTTATTAGGCCATTTATAGCAACTCAGGCTGATCTAACGTGCTCACAAAGCAAGACTTCAGCTTTTCTGCTGAAGCCTTCTGGGTTTCCTTTCTACCAGAAGAAAGTCAGCTGAAGAAATATACAGCAGGGCTGCACAAAAAACTGAGCCAAGAAGTAAGCCATGTATCTCAGTTAAACAGCTGAGCGGTGTCCCAAATACACAGTATATCCCAGCAGAGCCCTTACACCACCCTGAAACACAGTTCTGCTGAAAATGGGAGCTGCAGACACAGGCACAAGAGATACCTTCAATATAGGCAGCCAAGGAAGAGGTCCCCACTACCCCCCTGAAAGAAGCAAGGCACTTTACCTTCTACAGCACAGACAGGGAGACACCAACAAGCCTGGGGGTTCAGTCCCTAGTTTTCATCCAGGACAAATCCCTTTGAGAGGAAAGTCCTGTGAATTCTTGCCCATGAAATAAGCCCCAAAACTGGGCGTCGAGACTGAATCGTTTAGCCATTGGCTCACAGAGAGGGCTGCTCTCCCCACCCAAAAATGACCTCTCCTCCCCTTTGCAGCTGTGGTCACTTCAAACACCTGGAACATGGCTGTGCATTAACTCTTTCTGGGGGCAGCTTAAGGACACAGCTTGGCTTCCTGGAGTGCCTGAGCTGCCATCCTTTGGCACCTCTTTCCTCAGTCTGCAAAGACTGCTAGGGGCAAATCTGCAGGGTCCAGGTATTCCAAGCACTAGCACCTTGTAATTCACTGGGAGTGGATTGATGGACCGTAAAGCCTGAGGAAGCCATCAGTCTGTCCTGATCCCAGAGGCCCTGGGATCCCAATGCACCAGCTGAGAAACACCAGTTTGTGGCTTCATTACAATTGGGAGGCATCTTCCTCCGTAACCTAAAGGGAGGAGAGCGCTTCCCTAGACAGTGTTTTGGAAGCACCAGGACCTGAAGGATTAAAGGAAGCTCAAGTTGTCATGGGTTTGGGGTTTTTTTTTGTCTTTTCCTTTTTTTTTTTTTTTTTTTTTTCAGTTGCTACAAGACCCAAGTAAACTCATAATTCTGGGAGCCAGCAGAAATTATGCAATTCTTCCCTCTCGGATAGTACTGCAAACCACAGATAATACCATTCCCAGAATGTGAACCTCTGCCTTCCTGTCTCTTAATTCCGGCATGGCTAGAATAAAGGAGAGGCATCTCCGCTCTTCCTGCCTTCCAAGGGCTACTCCAAGGCTTACCCTTATTGCCATGGCAGCAAATGACCAGAGACTGAAGAGCTGCTCAGGGACAAGAAGCACTTGCCCATCTTTGAGCAGACTGCAGATGCCTTCACTGCAGAGGCCAGTGGGCACTGAGATTTTTACCTGTTTACACCTGAATGTGAGTTGGAGGAGGAAGGACCTTCCATTCAACCCATACTCAGTATAAAAACAGCAGTAACGCTGTGCCTCCTCAGGTGCAACGAATGACCCCTTCCCTCAGTGCTGTGGCCAGGCTGATGCTGCTGGGGAGCCACAACCTGCTGTTGACCACTGTACTGCTGTGAGCACTCCTGAGGCCACAACAGCGGCCAAGGACTCAGGGCTGGAGGCAGGTTGGGAGGTGGTGGGGTGCAGCCAGCAGGTCTAGCCAGGATACTCAGCCCCAGCCTGGAGGGCAGACTTCTCATTGCAGCCACCCCCAAGGCCTTTGAACAAGGAATAGCACCTTTCAAAACCCTTTCACAGAGAAATGTCCAATATTGAAGCTGTTTGGACTGTTTTCTGCTGAGGGCTGCACAGTTTCTCTCTTCTTTTGACTGAAACCTGACATAAGTAACCTTCAGAAGTTCATGCAGGCCCTCTCCAAGCAACTATGGGTAATTTTTTCATTTCCCCCAGCTGGCCCCGTCTCTTGTCATGCTGCAGCCCTGGCAGGGTTAACACGGCATTGGGAAGAGTCAAGGACGATGCTACATGTTCTGCCTAGCAACAACCTCCAAACTGACGCAACTGGAACTCTACCCGTCATACTGCATACAGCAGTGGGGTTCAGGGGAGGGCACAGTGAAAGCCCGCTGCCAAGAGGGGAAACAAATGTGGCTCTGGAGACATAGGAAGGCTCAATTACATAAGGCTGAGAACCTGGTGAGAAGCAGGGTGAGGACAGCAGCATACAACGACATCAGTGTGTTTCTCCTGCTGTTGCTATGCCTTTCTCCTCTCTCTGCATGACTCCAGTCCTTCTCCAGATGCTCTCACATGGGGTATGCAGCCCCCATCCTCCCAGCCCTTGTCGTGCACAGGGCCTCCCAGGACCGAAGCATGAACACACAACTCACCACTTTGTATTCTAGAAATATGGTCAAGCCACCCTTCTGTGGTGTGGTGAAAGAAGCAGCCCTACCCTGCAGGATGCCTTTCTGCCAGCAAGGCTATTGTCCCTCTGGAGTGTCAGACCCTATGCACCCCACTAGCACCCCACCCCAATGACTTGCCTCCACCCTCTGTAGTTCGCTCCTCTATCTCAGCAGGTCAACCCCACAGGTATCTTGTTGCATACCTCTTCATCTCCCTCTTTCTTGTGTAGCTTGAGCAATTGATTTTTATCTCTTCCCAGTGGAAGGAGAAACTAGTGATAATTTCAGCATTTTTTACGGTGCTGACTTTCTCTGGTACCAGGGCTCCCAGAGTCCCATTTCTGTGAGCACAGGCAAAGCCGGTAAGAGCAAGCAGCTAGGCTTCCAGGCTGAGCTGCCGTACTAAACAGAACTGTCAAACAGCTGCTTGAGGGGAGCACAGGCTCGAGCATGGCTGCACTTAGAAACCTGCCTCTGTCAGGCTGCAGGTAGGTCATACACAAAGATAGTTTTGCCAATTCGGGGTGCACTGCTGTAGGGACAGACACCCAGCTAGTACTCTGCATAAAAATCCACCAGGGTCAATAACAAATCACTTCACTAGTTACCTCCTTATATTTTGCTTTTATTTCCAGCTCCTTTCAGACACTGGTACAGTGCCAACCAGTTCAGTGTTTGTGTGTAATCTAATCTCTGTTTGATCTCTGAATTCCCACTTGAATCAGCTTTTAATTACCAATTCTATGACTTTTCCTTTCTCCTTTTTTCTTTTTTAAATCAATTTATTGTTAAGATCTCAGATGAGTAGACAGCAATAAAGTCTCCATGTCTTCCATGAATGTTGTATCTGTTTATTGATTCTGACATCATTATAACACTGCAGCAGGTTTTCTGAAATGCAAGGCACAGGCACTCTGAAAATGCATAAATTCAGAGTTAAAGCTATCTGACAGTGTGGGCAGGGCTGCTGTGCCAAACGTGCATGCATGAGCATGAGTCTCTGATAAGGTGATGGTGATGCTTGTGCCTCCAGCAATCTTAATTGCTGAAATGGAGCATAGCACCTGTTACCTCTTTGCATAATCAGAGCAGAAAGATCAAAGCCCAGCTAGGGTCTCCAAAGCTGTGCAAACACTGTTTTTAAGAGACAGAAAGATGGCACAATCCAGAAAGAGTGGCTCAAAGCCAGTAACAGGGTAATTAAAAAAATTACTATAGCTACAGTTTTTCTATTTGCCTGCACTCAGGATCAATTTTCACTTGATCTCAGAAATAAAAATCTGAAATACACTGAAATTGCACAGTCTAGCTGGAGATGCTTATTGTGGAAGAGTACCCTGTGTACTGCAAGTGGTTTGCAGGATGCTCTTGCCACCTGTGTGAGCTGGGCTTAGGAAAGCAGAGAACTGGCATCTGGGGGCTGTCTGGTCTCTGCATTTCTTTTGGAAGGGGAACAAGGTGACTCCCATAGTGCACAAACGAAAGGCATTACAGCAGGCACAGTGACACTGCCTAGGCTCCTGATAGAGACCTCCCTTGCAAGTCCTGAGCAGATTGAGAACAGCTGCATTAACACACCTTAGTGAGCACCGTCTCCTACTATTTGCTGTTTCCCTCCATCAAGAAAACTAAGGAATATAAAAACGAAATGCTTTCAGGATGATGGCATCTTGTGGGCCTCCCACAATAACAGCACCTGCAAATGCACTGTAGCAACCTGATAGCAGCTGTGCTGGGCAAGGCAGACTGCTCTCCCCAGCCACCGACCTGGTGCTGGAAGGAAACAGAGTCCAGCAGGTACAGGAGCCTTTGCTTGCTCAGCCTGGGCACTGAGTCCATTGCAAGCATGCTGAGAGACACAGAGGGCACTCCAGGTTCATGAGGACTTGGAAGCACCAATGAGCTAGAGGCCCAACAGCCACAATGAAAGACTTGCAACTCCTATTACAGATGCTGAGAGGAATGTTCCACAAAATGCGTTCCTGAGTACAGGAACAGTGAAAGAAAACACCTTGTCCAGACTTGGGTCTGTTTACATCCAGGTAAATATTACCCAGCTAAGTGCATATCCTGTGTTTGACTTATGACTTCAGAGACTTGAGGTGTTGCATGATATGTCATGGCAGCGGTCCTCCGATGGCCTTGGAGCCACTGGGGCCGTGAGCAGCCAATGGAGGTGGGGTGGAAAGGGGCACAGTGGCTTTGTGGGGTGAGATGACAGTGAGCTTGCAGTGGGTGGCATGGGCAGCACCAACACTTCCTGTGTTCACAAGAACACAGATGGGCCAGCCTTCTTACGACTGAATTTGAGCCCCAGTGATGGAAACCTACCATCTGCCTGACTAATCTCCTCCTGCAACAAATGCTCATCTCCTTATAAAATGGTGGAGTTGGAGGGTGTGTGAGAAACACTGAGGGTCCCTAAAACAAATCCCTTTTGCTTCAAGATAAGCTCTCTGTTTCCTGACCATGCCAAGAGCAGATAGAGTGAACAAATATTTCCCTGCTCTTTACAGCAGCTTTTTTCAAGTTTGCAAGTTGTTTAGACACCTCTCTGTTAACAAGCTTGAAAGTTGTTATCATAGGTTGTGTTTCTAGGGATTTCTTTTGCTTTCTTCTGAATTCCCTCCAGCTGATCCACTCGCCTTTGGAAACACAGTGTGCAAGACTGAGGCCAAGCCAGTGCTGGGGGGGGGGGGCCAGTGCTGTGCAGAAGAATTTCTCCACATGTCCTACATGTGACATTCCTGTTCATACACCCTAGCAATGTTAGTTTTTTTCGCAACAGGATGACATTGTGGACTTGGGTTCAGTTTGTCATTCACAATAACCTCTAGTTCTTTTCTACAGTACTGCTGTATCGTCATCATGCTGCACTCATTGTCCCTGTGATTATTTATTTATGTAGGACAGTCAATAAATCTGGTTGTGGTGCTCAACAGTGATTGTGCTGCAGCTCCCAGCTGCCTCAAGCTGGAGAAATATGAGGCAGTTCATGACTTGCTCCTACCACGTTACTCTCCAAGTTCCCAGGGAGGGCACTGAACCAGGTCAGAGTTCTTGGTCCATGGCAAGCCAAACCAGGCCCTTCCCTCCCTTAGTGCAGCAATATCAGAAGTAGCCAGAAACAAAGAAGCCAAAAATAATAATTAAAAAATTACAAAGAGAAGCCAAAACAGTGGTGAATATTAATATCGGTATCCTCAGCTTCCTCTTACTCTGTTCTGCTGACTACTATTCGTTGCAGTGAGAATAGGAACCGAGAAGACAGCGCTGACCAAGTTCAGCTATGGTACTTTGAGCAGGAGTGAAGTGACACCAAGCATGTTTTTAAGATTTCTCACTATAGCAACAGAAATGGAATGCGACTGACTCACTTTTACAATATCTTGAAGTTTGTACCTCATTTGTTAGCAGCAAACACCCTAGTAAAACACTGCACACATCTCCAAATCAACACAGCAGTACTTCCCAGCTGTCTTTGAACAAGTAATTCACACACAAATCCAAAGAAAGCTTTATCCCAGATTGTTAGACGACCAGCAGCAACACTCTGCATAAGAAGCACTTATTTCATCCCTTCTTGTGACTCATGACTATTCAACTTAGTTCTTCATGTCCCTTTCATGTCAGTTAAAAGCTCTACTAAGCAAAATGGCACTGTGCATGACCCTAGAAGTTCGCAAAGGGCTGCTAAAGCTTTTAAACTCATCCAGCAAGGAGGCCTGGTTCTGGCACGGGAACACAAGTGACGCGACATACGCAGATGAAAAGGTGTTTGCAACAGCCTCACTGCCAAGCATCTGCACTAACTCCAGAATTCCCCTCCTAAGCTCCCTACAGATTCCCCATTTTCTAACTTAGCACACAACTCCTGTCCTGTCTATCTGAACTGGGCATTGAAACACGGGGTTTTTTGTTTTTCTTCTCTCTTATCCTCAATTTAAGTAAGTTTTAAGATGCATTTTCTGATCTCCAGAACTTTGTGGAATCAGGTGAAATGTTGAGGAGAGTGTTTTCCCACAGCGCTGAGGTGCAGTTTATAGGCTTTTCACTGAGTAAGTCTATAGGGTTATTGCTATTGCTCCTGCAAGGACAGAAGGGTGAAAGTCTTACTGTTGCCATCAGTCCTACAGATGGAGGAAATGTATTTCTGCATCTTAGAGACAAATCAGGACCTCTCAGGGCACATATTCAAGTACAGTGTCTGTTACAGTGCAACTGTTTCCCAAAAAAATGTCTGCTTTCCTAAATGCAATGAAAGTATTTCTTTGCAATTTTTTTTTCACTGTAAAAGCAAAGAGCTTTTACAGGCAGTGTTTGGTCAAACTCTCAAATAAAAGCATTTCCTCTGAATGTGGAGTTTTCTCTGCTTCCCTCTGTATTTCCAAATTGTCCTACTGTCTACTCTTTTCCCTTTCCTGAATCAGCTCTGCCCTTACCAGCCCTGAGAAATGCTGACACTTATGCATGGGTGAGATCCTGGACTCTTGCCTTGACTCCAGATACCAACAGTAACCAGAGGAGTAATTCATCACCTCCTCCGCTGGCAGGTGATGGCTGCTGTGCTGAGGGGCCTGCTGGGATTGGATGACAGACTGGCAGCAGGACATTATTGTCAGTATAAAGGTCCCATCATACTGTCTGAAGTGGCCTCCAGCAAACAGACACAAACGAGGGTCTATTTGGTTCTATATGGCTAAATATAAGGTAATCTATCTAAAGAAAATTACCTGAATGTAGTCTGCCAACTGCTGAACGGGAACCTGACAGTTGCACTGCAAGAGAGATCCCAAGGTGTTAGTGACTGTACCTGGAGACACAGGGTCTGTGTTGGGGCAGTTGGAGAAGCAACAAAATGCTGTGCATTGCCAGGACAAGACAGAGACAGCTGATTTCCTGTGATGTAAACTGCTGGTGCACTTAAGGCATAAGTGCTGCATGGAGGTGCAGTCACTGCATCACAGGGTGGGTTTAGGGGAGTTAGGACAGGCCCAGAGTGGCTAGGACTGGGGTTTCATATGGGAACAGAGAGGCACAACTGAAGTTTACAGAGGCATGAGGTGGTAAAAAAGCCAAATGAAGAACACTTTCACCAAAATTCACAGCACAGGAAAAAGCAGAACTTGTAAAATTGTGAAAATTTAAATGGTTACATTTAGTCAGTTTCTAACAGGTACTAAAAAGCATATTCTGTAGCAGGTGGGAAACCTCGGGACGTTATCGCCACAAGGGGCTGCGGGGACAGTGTCTGCAGAAGCGAAGGGGAGCGGGCACACACGCCAACAGCTGGTGAACCGTGCGCAGGTGCCGGAGGACCGCGCACCTGCGCCGAGGAGCTGAGCACCTTCAGATGGGGCAGGGCCTGGCCGGCCCGGAGCTTCCAGCACTCTCCAGAAGAGCTGGCGAGGCTGAGGCGAGCGGACCACACGGAGCTCACCGCGCCGGCACTACTCCGGGGCGGCCCGGCCCGGCCCGGCCCGGCCCCCGCGCCGGCGGAGCGGGGTCGCGCAGGGCCATGGCGGAGCGGGGCTGGGGACGCGCCGCGGCGGGCGGCCGGTGAGAGCGGCGGGCAGCGATGGCAGCGAGCAGGCGGCGGCGAGGGGTCCCGACCGGCGCCGGGGCTGAGTGGAGCGGACGGGCGGTGACGAGGGGCCGGGCCGAGCTGGGCGGGGCGGCTGGAGAGAGTGGCGGGGGCCGAACTGGGCGGGCAGGCAGCCGGGAGGGACCCAAGCGGGTCACTGCCGTCCCTGCCGTTCTCTCTCCTTAGCGCCGTTCCCGGAGCAGAGGCGGAGGGGCAGCGGGGAAGCTGCGCCGTGCCGGGGCCGCTGGAGCGCCGCCGCTGCCGCTACTTGCGCACGGGCCGGGGTGAGCGCGGCCGGCGGGAGCCACTCCCTGCGTGCTGCGGGGCGCGGTGCCTGGCCCGGCTCCCTCCGGGCGCTGCTCTGCGGCCGCAGACTCACCTCGGCCTTCCCTCCAGCCTGCTGCCAGATGGTGGAGATGCTGCTTGCCGCCCTGATCCTGGTCTGCAGCTCCGTGTCCGGTGGCTCGCCGGGAGGATACACCGGCCTCCCCGCCCTGGGGGGCATCTACTACTACCAGTACGGCGGGGCCTACAGCGGCTTCAGCGGAGCGGACGGGGAACGAGCCCAGCAGCTTGACCGACGTTTCCACCTGCTGAAGCTGCCCATTGCAAGTGCAGCGATGGCCGTGGGAGGGTGTCTCCTGGTCTTCCCTTGTGTTCTTATTGTGGTTGGAGTTCTACGGGTACCGTGGCATTTCCCAGCATGGCTGCTAATTGAGTGCACCCTGGACATAGTGATTGCAGTTGGCACAATGCCTGCTGTGTACTGTTTCTTCCATTCTCTGCTGAGGGTTTATAATTCATCAGTGTGCAAAGTGAGAGAGCAGCTTTATCAAAGCAAAGGCTATCAGGGCTTCCGGTGCAGCCTGCACGGGGCAGAGATTGCTGCTGGCCTCCTGGGCTGCGTGGCTGCCATGGCGTACCTGCTCAGTGCAGGCCTAGCTGTCAGAGAGTACAGGACAGTTCATGAACAGAAACAGAAGCCAGTACAATTGTAAGAACTTTAAAATGATTCCTCCACTCCAGTAATGGTCTTGATTTTTGCCAGTCTGCTTATTGAGATGAAGCAGTATGCTTTCCTTGCGTCTGGACAGTGCAGCCTTAATGCTGCAGCTCACCAAGCTAGCAGAGCTCTAAATATGGAAGTCCCTAACTTGAATGTGCATTATTGAATTATTAGTGTCTCAAAGCTGATCGAAGGGGTTGTCTCCTGCTTCACAGGCAGCCCTTCCATCCTGCTGTCAGGTGTCCCATTCTCCAGTGAGGTTTTGCTACAAGTACTACCACTACATGCTTCTGCCAATGAACAGCTCTCTGTAGCTGAAACTTTTTACAAAAGGCATGTTATTTTGCCGAGAACTGAGCTCTTAAAAACAAGTGATCGAGGCCCATGGTTGCGGTAGCTAAATATTGCTTCCTTGAAGGTCTCTTGGAATTAACAGACCAGTGTGAACATGACATTTATAAGGCCATGAAAAAATCCTGAAAAAGCCTCGCAAACTCAGTCTGACTTGTGACACGCCTTTTTAAACTCCTGGATAGGGCCCATTTTTGTATGAAATGGTCTTTTATATAACTTGTATACAAGAGTTTTGCTTTAAAAGGTGCCCTAAATTGGGGTCATCAGACAAAAGCTTTATGAGATCAAGGGGGTGGTTGAATATAGAACCATATTCTTTTAAAATACATTTTAATGTACTAGTTGGAGAAATGAGATGCTGCTCTTTTTTTTTAGAAAAACTTTTATAGGAAATTTAACTGGGAAAAGTAGCACTAGAATCACCAACTCATGCCTCAAAATGAAATGTCACTTCAGAGCAGTGTCCACCTCGTGCATTGTTCATATGAGGATGGAACTACCACAGTCTCAGAGACCAGTTCTGCCCATATTAAAAAAAAACCTAAATCCATCAGAAACATGCTTTGCTTTGGACACAGCTCTTCTTTCACTGCAACCAGTGACTAAATCCTCACAATTACCAAAACCACGGAACATTATTAGAACAAGAGACAAAAGTAGAACAGATGCCAAATAGGAACACACTTGGTGCTTTGGGGTTTGATTGATTTCTCCTGCCTTTTAGTGGTTAGATGCATTGAGTGTCTCAGCACAGGGCTTTACGTGGATAGTCCACTGTGGTCCTGTTTCTGTTAACATTTCTGTATTTCCTCTTGCTGCAGCTACTTCTAGAGAGCTGTACAGTTCTATTGAGAGCAAGTTCACAGGGCAGGATTCCTCTAGCAGGAAACAGAAAGCTGCGTTAATAATTGGTCAACCTAATTCTACCCTCACAGTGTTCTACAAGAAGTTTTTGTATGGAAGGCTGATGAGTGAAGCAGCACATAGAGCTCAGTGAATAACCTGCAGCACAGCTGCTGCTAGACACAGCTACCTTTGACTGGGATATTGCACAGATTTCTTACAGCACAGTAACAGAATCAGAATAAGCTGTTAGATGAAAGTAAAAATCTTTATTGCTAAGTCAGCTGAAAATTCAATGCAAAAATATTCTTCCTTCCAAACTGCTCTATACATCTGAATAAAGAATCAATGGATTAGTGTTTTCCAACAATCTTACCTTATTTGCCTTTCCAAAGCAATACAAACATAGGCCATGGTGCTGAGGACACATTCATTGGACAACCTACTCCCATACACGACAAAACCAGGGATTGTTATAGGTGCATGCTAGAGTGGGATACAGAAACTATTCTCATTTTTAAAAACAAAAAAAAAGCATGAAAAAAGATTATTTAGTAAACAGTTGGTACACTGCAATATTTAACATGCACCAGGTCATATGAGTAAAGTTTAAAAGAAGGTAATAGTTTAAAATGTGAAAACAGAGGAAAAACACAGTTGAGTCTTCAGAGAGCAATAGAACAGCAGACGATTGCACAAGACCAAAGAGGTGATCCTACTGCCTGAAAAAAGGCCTTTGGCAAGTGACACAAAAGCCATCAGCATCTGGAAGGAGTGCAGAAACCCCACAGGTCCAAAGCCTTCGGTGTGGCTGAAGGTCCTGTGTACTAGGGGAAAGATTTCAGACTTCACAGCAGCCTGTCCCTGAGAGAGGGAAATACTTGCTCCTTCTTGGAACAGGATGTTATCCTCCCATCTAACTGAAGATTCTGGTCTGGTATGAACAGCCTGTGATGCTGCCTCCATCGAGTCTGTTCCTTGTTCTCAGGGCAACCTGCAGGCTATCTCTTACCTTAACACCTGGGCCCAAAATACCCACCACTGAAAATAACCTTTATGGGTTCCTTTTGCAGAAGCCTTTCTGGACAGGACAGGACAGAGCAGTGCCGGCAGAGTACATTTCTTGGCAAGCATGCTCATCAGCAGAGCCAGAATTACTGAAGAGATGGACCAATGAACTTCTCAGCCTCACTTGGCTATGGCTGCATGGAGTGTGGCAGGGCTGGCATTGCTCAGCAGGGACAAAACAGCCTGATAACCTCAAGCTGAGAACCTGTCTCTAACAGCAAGTCTATGAATAAGTGAGACATTCTCAGTGATGTGGTTATGTGAAGATCACATAGTACCTATGCAAACTCCAAATACAAAAATCAGGGAAGGGACTGGAGAACAGGAAGAAAACTGGGAAGACACTTTCTATACCCTGCTAGGAGTCCTTCAGTAGATTCACCCTTTCATACCTGTTCCACCTACAGCAGTGACCCTTGGGAGCTCGAAATCTAAGGTGGTGTAATAAGTAAGGTAGAGAAGACACAGAGGGAGGCAGGAAAACAAAAGGTACTGGAGGGAAGTACTCTGTTCTATGAGTTGTCCTCACCAGACAGATGAAGATAACCCAGCCACACCACTGTCTGACCAATGTCAGAAAAAACCCATTTCTTTGGATGACAGTGACCTGGAAGCATATCTCAACAGCTGAAATCTTGTGTTAGAAAATCAAGACATTTGCATGAAAAAATTTGGTGACACCCAACGCTGGCCTAGGAAAAAGTAGCACTTTTTGTGATAAACAGGCACGTATTTTTAATGCATGAAAAAGGTTTTGGATGACTGGAGAAAAAGCATCACAATGCATAGCTCAAATGGGAAAGGAAAAGCTTAATCCTCAGAAGAAGCACATGGAAGATATGCAGAAGCTGCCTGGGTACGGAAATGCTCATCTTAGTCAAATAGAGGAAGATTATTTCGAACAGGTAAAGTCAACTCGGCCTGTGCTGCCCAGAGTTCATAATACCAGCTTCAGAGATATCTGTAGATTCTACCTGGAGTGTAAGAAAGATAACAAGCCATGTCTTCCATGACAGTTCACACCCATAGAAAATAGGAGCTGGCTGTATTTAAACCCCCTTTCTGCTTCAAAACCAGAAGAAACACTGGAGAAAGTCTAAGTAGGAATTCCTTGTGTTTCACTCTACCGCTGTCTTTAAGAGAAGCAATTCAGAAATCTGCATGCTCCATTGCAGAGCTGTGTTTTCGTTAGTCCTTCAACATGGAGCTAGGTAGAGCCATTCATTACTAACTCCTTGTGGCACCTCTCCATGCAATGCTACTGGTTCAGACTGGCAAGGACACACTGGACTTTCCATACCAGTGCAAGAAACAGAGACCTGATTTGCATTAATATGTGCCACTTGGTGGAGTGCAAGGTTTCTCAGAGTCTTACTCAGAAAGAAGGTTTTCTGCATCAGTCCCACACTGGACAGGGGCTGTTCTGCAGCCCTTTCAGGTATCAGAAACTGTGAGGCTAGGCACAAATATTTGGGAAAATTACCACCAATCACAGAATCAAAAGTTGCAGTCAAACACATTGGGATGAACTTTTCCTGCATACTTATATGATGATAACATGAAAGAGTTTTGAGGTTTAGCATTTGAATAATTTCTGCTGTTGTTTCTCTGCCTAAGGGATTCAAATGCTGTTGTTTCTGTGATTCTAAGAATTAGCTTCAATCTCCAGTTCCAAATGAAATAGACATTTAAACAACCAAAAATTGTGGGAGTTTAAACTTTGGAAAAAGTTGGCTTGTTTCATGATTACACTGCAACTAGCACAAAGTATATCCTAAAACGTTGCTCCTCATGCATAATAAAATTACATTTTTTTCCTAGTGAGAAGAAATTCAAGGTGCTCTGAAATCTCAGTAAAACTCCATTAGACTTTGTCACAAGATCTGTATTGACAGAATTCCACAAGTAGTCTGCACATTTCCTTCTGAGCAAAGCCCAAATTTCATCCAAAAATAGACAACTCAAGCCCCTCAGATCTCTTCAGAAGAAACTTCTAAGTTTTCTTCATAAATACAATTAATGAAGAAGAAAAGGCACTAGCCCACATCACAGTCAGGATTATTGCACCACTGACATGATGGGGACAGCTGCTATCCAGCTCTGTCAGAAAGGAAGACAGATCTGCATGCCACAGAGGCAGTGGTCTCCACAACCCTTATACAAGAGGACGACATAGGCAGCCAACTTACACCCTGCACCAAAAATCCTAATGGAAAGACAAGGCATCTGAGTGCAGACTGGCCAGTTCATCAGCAGTGGGACTGTTTTAAACATCTTTTTCAGTGCTGAAAAAGATGTTAATAAGATAAAAAATTCCGTTTTTGCTTTTGTGCCAAAAGCTAAGCAGGAACAAGTACACTTTCACCTTGTTTGTGGCCAAATTGGGCACGTACCATGAAATGCTGGTTGCTGTGGATTTGGGATATGACTCCTGTTTTCAGAGGCAAGCAAAGGCGCTGTAGCTGACAATGCAGAGGTTTATGTTGATGGAACAGAGCACTGGATGCTTCTGCCCGCCTTAGAGTGGCACACCACTGCTTACAGCTTGGTTCCTCTGACTGAGCACTGAGACAATCACAAGGTCCTAGGTTTATCTCATGTCTTGTGGATACAAGAAGCCTCTACTGTGAAGTGTCTGTGATGGGGGTGGCCAAGTTGCTGCTGAGGTGGGTCTGTGCTCTGCAGCTAGAGGCACTGGCTCTACGCATTACCGTAATCCACTGGTCCTGAGTTGATCTTTCCTATGCTCCATCTAAAATGCATTGGTTGGCACGTGCTTATCACTCAACTATGTATTTTCTCATCCTGCACAGAATGATCCCACCATAACCCCCACTCTTCCCTGCACCAGTGCTCATCAGAACACTGGTACCCTGAGTCCTCCTCTGCCCTAAGAACATCCATTGGGAAAAGTCCACAGCATACTTGCTGTGAAGTGCTTTCTACCCTAACCCTAAATAATAAAGTGCTAGGCTGAAGGGGAAAAGAACAGCTTAAGTGCAATCAATAAAAGTGCTTGCGATTAATGTAGGAAACCATTCCTAGGTCAGCTTCATTGCAACGGGCTGTATCTTTCAAGGAATAACAAAATCAGGTGCTGGGGGGGAGGGCAGAACACTGCATCAGGAATTTTCACAGGACTCTAAACACTGAGCATTTCTCCCTCAGCAGCCTCCTCACCCCACACACACATACACCAGCCCCTTTCCTGCAGAGCTGGCAGAACCTCAGGGTTCAAGGAGTTACTGACAGTCCCTAACACAGAGCTCAGCTGCTGATCTGAGTGCTCACAGAACAACTCAGACTCTACAGTGACAAGTGGACAGGCCAGTCCTCAGCCTTCCTGATTCCTCCTTGACTACTTGAAAAAGGCAGCAGGTGCCTGTACTCCTTGCAGATCCCAGCTCCCTTGGAGGGAAAGACAGCCCTTATGAAACAGAGCTTCCTGGGACAGACAACGAGGGAGTGGTACTCATAGGGTTACAAGGCTGTATCAAACTCCTCTGGCAGGGGTGCTGCATGTTCCTCTTTCAGCTCCTGATCTGCTCCGTCCTCCTGGTGCTGCTTCATTTGTTCCTTCACTTCCTCTTCCAGATCAGGTGGCACCACAAATTGATCTTCTGGCTCAATCTGGGATGGAGCAGCAAAATAGCCTGTCTTCTTCTTGGGCGCCTCTGTTGCTACTTCAATAAGGTTGAGGCTCTCCTCCAAGGGCACTATGGAGCCATTGGAAAGCTTCTTTCCATAAAGACAACATGTGGAAAGAGATTTTTGCAGTTCACACTTTTCCTTGACCCCTCTCTGCACAGTGCTGCTGTTTACGCTGTTCTGTCTCCGAATTATGAGTACAAGCCCAGAGTCATCCTCTGACCCTGGAGCAGAGGAGCTGCACTCCACAGCAGGACGTTCTAACTCCAGGCTCTTTCCTTTACAGCAGTGGATGTCCACCTCTACCTCCACTTTACTGCCATTTGTCATCACACCTTCCACAGGCTGCTCATCATCACTATCTAGACCATTGTCAGACTGATTGCTAGAGAAGGTGGCACTGGAAGGTTGGCGCTGAAAGATGCTTGAGGGCGGAACAGGATGTAGGCTGCAACGTCGTTCTTGTCGTGGTAGCAAACTGCCATCGAGACCAACAGCGCTGTGTTCATCTGAGGCAGTAGAGCCCACCTCACTGCTAACCTCGGAAGCAGACAGTTCACTGCTGAACTCTGAAGCAATTCCACTGCTACATGAAGGTGTTGCTGGCTTGGTGGTGGTAGAACTAAATCCCGCAGGGCCTGGCAGAGTGAGGCCGTGCATCTCACAGGTGCAGTTGTCCTCGCTGATGTTCAGACATACCACCATTGCACCAACATTGTCTTGGCAACCATAGCTTTGAGCTAAAGTGCAGAGTTTCTTTGCAGCAGCTAGTGGGTCATGTAGGTGCCGCACAGCTGAGACAGCCTCTGCATGAGAAAGGTGTTCCCAGAGAGCTCTGTTCCCTAGAAGTAGCAGCTCATCTTGTACAGTCAGTGGAATGGAATTGACATGTGGTTTGGGCAGGATCCAAGGATGTAGGTATGTGCAGCCCAGCATCCGAGTACAGCAAGTCACACCATTGACTTTGTTGTCCTGTAGACGAGAGAAATAAGGCAGTAGCATTGGATGTGCTATTAGATAATTTAGAAAGCAACCTTTCCCCTGCTCATATGCCCGTTTGGAGCCTCAAGAAATGCCAGTTACACAGCTGCGCTATTGGAGAAAGGTATCTAGATGCAGGTACTACAGCACAGACACACACTATACCTGATCACCAGGCACAGTAACCACCACCATCCATGCTGGTGACAGCACACTTTTATCCTACAAGACTATTTGTTGTGTTCTGAAGAATTGTAGCAGACTATTCTGAGATGTACAGCTAGACTACCTGCAGTACACTGATCTGAGAGTCTCACTGATGAGTCTTACGTGAAATTTATTTTTTCAGTACAAGTGAGATAGTGACTTTTGACCTTCTCAGTGCAAGACAGATTACCCAGACATTAAACTATTTCTGTGTATTATCTCAACTATTTCTCTCCTTATTAACATATAACTGCATTCTGAATTGTGGACACTACATCTTGAGGAAAAAAAGAACAAGTAGGTATCTCAAACTGTTTCTGTAACCTGGATATATTAACTCCTTTCTGCTAGATGGTCCTCTGGCCAGCCTGGCAGTGGTCTCCCATATAGAGAAGTGCCCACAACCCTCAGTCCCTTTTCAAGTCAGTGTTTTGAATTTAATTTCAGTGTTCTTAATTTCTGTATCCTCCGGGTGTTAACATTGCTGCTGCTGCTGGTGCTGCCAGGTATTAAAACCCAGAAGATGAGACACACAGGGAAGTCTCCTTATATGACAATTTCACTTTTCTTTTTCAGAATCCATTAATGAGCCAGTTTTAAAACTATTTAATGTGCTTCATTAATCCCACAGTTATTTTCAGTCAGAGTGCTATGGCGCAGTGCTACAGCACCTTGAAGAGCTGTAACACAGTGACAGAGTACACCTATGAGAAATAATTCTATCTAGCAACTTGATACTTTTTTAAAAAGACCCACTGACCATAAAACTACAGTGACTGGCACTGATTTCTCAACATCTTTACAGATGTATTTTTCCCATTCTTTGGAACTTCCCTGTTATTTCCAAGTGTTTAGAAAGTTAACCGTCACAGAGGTCACTAGAAATCATTTTAATACTTTTGCATATGTCATCTTGTACCCATAGTTCTTAGGCTATAGTAAGTGTTTTAGGAACATGCAATTTTGAACAGCTAATCAGCAAAAGCAGCAGAGCAAGAAGCACTAGACAAGTCATCCAGAACCTTCATGTCACCCTCTCCCCTGTAATGTTGTGCAGACAGCAGAGCTCATGTATTTGTACTAAGCTTTTATGTGAGGGTGGAAGCTGAAGTGAAAAGGGTCCAAACCAACCTCTGTTATAATGGCTTTTTGCTCCTTTACTCTCCTGGCTTCTTCTGAACATTGTTGAAGGCTGAAGACTTTGGAGAGAGGCAGTGCTTTTCCACTTCGACACAGAACGGCTTGGCACGTCCCCACGTTGGCCACCGTCAGAGAAAAGTTGCTGGCTGGATCAGCCACCTCATTATGAATATAGCAAAGGACAGCAGAGGAACCCAGCTTCTGCCCAGCCATGCCCAGCTTCCTGTTGGAAGAGAAGGTGTAGGAGGCTCCAGACTCTACTGACAGGCATTCTGGAGGGCTGCCTCACCCCACCGAATACATTGATATACCTATGCAGGTCCCACTAGGACCAGCTTGCTCATTCTCCTACCTGTGGGACACCAAGAAGGTGTTGGACATGAACATCGTGTCTGACTGCTGTACCTCCTCCAGGAGCACATCAGCCATGGTGCACTGCAGCAAACGTGGCAGTTCTTCGTTCTTGTCACCATCAAACATGCCATACACAGCATCCAGCCCCTCTGCAAAGCTCCCCAGTGCCAGGGATGACACACACAGCCTGTTAGAAAAGCATACAAGCAAAGTTAGTATGTCTCAAAAGATTATCTTGTCCCCAAACCCACAACCATCAAGCACCTTGCTGTGAGTGTCATTCTCACAGGGCAGAAAAATCACTGTCCCTACATTCACCAGCCTGGGAGATGTACAGCTGCATTTTATTACTGGAACTCCTGAACCCTCCTTGACCACATGCTGGAGAGGGCAACAGCTGGCAAGAGAAAAAGCATCTTTGCTGGAGAGCAAAAGAAAGTCCAAGTGTCCTGGGATAAGTATGAAAATTGAGGGAAAAGACAATATGGAGACTTGAGTGACCAAGACTTAGTAACAGATCCAGAGAAACAAAGGGATGGATGAGCTCTTGAGCAAAACAGGTCTGCCTGGGTGCTCAGCAGGGCACTCTGCCCAGCATCCTGAGAAGACAGTGCCAGTGTTCAGCAGACCACAATACTCACTTATTTCTTTGGCCTGCCATCTCAGCTACTCCATGACTCCAGAAGGTAGAAGTGAGTGCCGAGTCTGCCGTGAGGGAGGGCTTAGCATCAATCTTCAGTGTGGTAATGTGACTACAGAGAGAACAGAAGTCATGCTCTTCTAGAACCTGCTGAACAGGACATAGGACCTTGTCCAGTCTAGAGTTTTAGACAGCAGTCTTGGAAAGAACTGCACCAAAGAGAGGAGTTTAAGGTCTAGGTCTGGCTGGTTATGCCAGAGACACCTGGGAAAACCTCATACCACCTGAAAAATTGCTTGCTCTGACATTTTGGACCCAGACTTTTCCCTTCCTAAGGACTGGAAGTCTCAGCTGCCGCAGGCAGGGAACATTATAGCACTGTGCAGTGCTGTGAAACATACTTTACTATCCCATTTCCTCTCCTGGCAAGTGTTACCCTTCCCTGTGCACGTCACTACTGGGTTGACATATCAGTGGCTCACCTGAAGATATCCAGTGTCTTGTGTTCTAGCACCAGGTTTGTGTTTCCACTCAGATCCAGCTCTTGCAAGGCACCGGGCAGTGCCTCAGGGATTAGGATTTCAGTTAACTCATTGCAGCTCAAATCCACAAACTGCAGTAGCAACAAACAGCATGACAAAGAAAATACTCTTTTTATTGTGCCATGTCATCAGTTACTCCAGTGCTCCTTATGAACATCATACAACTCCACTACTGATTGTACCCAGGTCATCAAAATGAACACAGGTCATGAAAATAGATCTGACTTGTCAGAAGAAGAATGATTTATAAACAACCTGCAACAGCCAGGACTCCAATAATGAGAGACTAGTCACACTGAAGATAAAAGAAGGCCTCTGTATTCAAACCCGCCTAGCTATGTAACACTGCCCACTATCTCAAATGTAAGAAACCAGAAATGTCAGAAACAAGGGGTAAAGGTGAATGAGAGATGATACTTGATCAACTCAAGAAGGTGAGATATTTAGAATGCATATGCTGTGGCCTCTTCTTGGGATGATCAAGCAAAGTCATAGAACCACAGAATGGTTTGTGTCACAAGGGACCTTAGAGCCCCTTTTGTTCAACACCTCTGCTATGGGTAGGGACACCTTCCACTACACGAGGTTGCTCCAAGACCCATCCAACCTGGCCTTGAAACTTCCAGGGATGGGGCAGCCACAGCTTCTCTGGATAACCTGTGCCAGCGCCGCACCATACTCACATGGAAGAGTTTCTACCTAATATCCAACCTAGACCTACTCTCTTTCACTTTAAAGCCACTCCCCCTTGTCCTGTCACTCCACGCCTTTGTCCAAAGTCCCTCTCAAGCTCTTTTTTAGCCACTTTAGGTACTGGAAGGCTGCAATAAGGTCACTCCAGACCCTTTTCTTCTCCAAGCTGAACAACCCCAAATCACTCAGCCCATGTCCACGGCAGAGGTGCTCCAGCTCTCTGATCATCTTCATGGCCTCCTCTCATGGCCTACCCTCAACAGACCTAAGTCCTTCCCGTGCTGAGGGCCCAAGAACCGGATGTAGCCCTGCAGGTGGGGTCTCACCTGAGCAGGGCAGGGAGGCAGAATCCCCTCCTCACCTGCTGTCCACGCCGCTGGGAATAAGCCCAGGACATGGGGGGTTTGTGGGTGCCAGTGCATGTGGCCGGGGCGTGTCCAGCCTCTCATCCAGCAGCATCCCCAAGTCCTTCTCAGCAGGGCTGCTCTTGACCATTCACCCCCCAGCCTTGATTGATACCAGGGGGAGGTCTGAGCCAGGTAGAACACCTCGCACTTGGCCTTGCTGGGACCTCCCGTTCTCTCCTAGCAGTTACTCCTCACTCTGTAACCCAAACTTTCCCCAGATATCTCTTTATCTTCTCAATACAAATACCTGAATACGGGGCAAATGCAGGATCTCTGGAAAAATGCTGATTTCATTAGAGTGTGCAATAAGTGTATGAAGTAGCTTGCAATTTGCAACTGTTGTAGGAATTGTTTTCAGTTTGTTGCCACTCAGATTCAGTTCTTCCAAGTGCTCCAGTTTACTAAGTTTGCTGAAAGGAAAACAAAAACAATACTGTATCTTACAGACATGAACCTGTCACTTTCTAGAGCTGCAGATGAGGTATCCATAGACACTGCCCTTTATGAGCTACTTTTCTGATTTATTGATAGGAGACCAAAAGTCTTAAGAGATGCTCTAGTAAGAGTGCAGGGTCCCCAAGCCTGGCTTGGATTTGTACAACCGACAGACCCTTCACCATCAGTGTTCAGGTTGCAAAGAAATATCACCCCATCTCCACACACATGCAACGTAACTAGTTATATCCCTTGGTCCCTCTGGATGGCACTACAACTAGGAGGACAGGAATCCCTACAGCCAACAGTACCCTGTGCCAATCCCCCTTAACAGGCTTCTCCTCGCTTTGTGTGTAGAAATGTCAGGCTTTTGTCATCAAGCCACAGGGAATGCATCTCACTCTTTGACTCACATACAATCATGGGGAGGTGGCAGCTTCCTCCTGGGGAGCACTGTTTTGCCCAGCAGCCTTACTGACTTACCTTGCAGGGAAAGTCTGCAGGTTGTTGTTTGCCAGATGCAGAATCCGTAGGTTTGGGTGTCCCACCAAAACAGGGATGCATTGATCTGTGAGGTTGTTATTGGTCAAGTATAGCAGCTGCAGCATGCTCAGACTCTCCTCCCCAGTACCTGCAGAGGGTAAGGACTCCAGGCTGTTTGCAGATGCATTCAGGTACCTGAGGCTAACCACAGCAAGTGCAAAAATCAGACTTCACATCATCCAAACCACTCCATTAACAGCAGGAGAAGGAGCTATACAAATGCCAGTGTGGACAGCTGCATTAGACAGGAGGCCAGACAATACTGTAACATCCCTAGTCATATTAAGATTTGAGTCGACTAATGGCTTATTAGCTGTATGCACTGTGGAAGCACACAACATTTTACAGTAAACAGTGAGTACTGAAAAGCCTGTCGGTAATACTCGTGGAAGCAGATAACATAAAACTTTACTTAGACTCCTTAAAAAAAGGGCTGACTCCTGCCTGACTAGACAGTTATGAAGGACTGTTCATTTGTAAAGGGTCTCTCTTGTTGTTCTCCAATGACCTGAATCTATCTGACTTTCTTCCTTTGCACCTGAACTTATGACTATTTTTAAAGACAAAGCTCTTCAGGCAGCCTCTGTTTTCCTGTAATTACACAGTAACATAGACTGATTCTTTCAAATCAGCTTGATGGCCTCCCTTATGGCACCTGAACTACCTCCTCATAAAGCACACACCTCATTATGTCTTACGCAAATGGCACCTTGCAAGGACAGTCAAACAGTCACTGCAAGGACAATCACACTGCCCTTACGACTCCAAAGGAAAATGCAGACAAAAGATGCTTGCTACTGACACTCACTTCAGAGCTTTGACAAAGAGCATGTCTGGGAGTTTAGTCAACAGATTGTGTTGAAGGTCCAGCACCTCCAGTGGAATGTGTTCTAGAAGAGGTGGAAGGCTCTGCAGACGATTGTGCCCCACCATCAACTTCCGAAGACTCAAGCTTCTGAGGATCCTAGAAAGACACAGGGTTTTCTCTTTAACTTGGTTCACTCCTCTTGACAACCACAGAGTGGGAAAGGTAGTATTTAATCCACTTAATTTGACTGTACAGCAAGGAAAAATTAAAATACACTGATCCATAAAACATAAACAATGGCAAAACAGAAGAACACAGAGGGTAAGATTACTTAGTCTCTCTGAATGCTTGGAAGCTTATCTGGATTTCCTTCTGCTCTACTACTGATTGGTGTCTTGTAATGTGGGTCTGTTGGTGTGCATGTGCCCAGCATTCTCTCAGGCAGACAAAGAAGTCACAAAAGAGGGCCTTAAATGCCTGTCGTCACTTGCAGGTAGAAAGAAATGCTTCCACAGTACCAACCTAAACTCAGAGCTTTAACTAGCTGCTTAGCACTCCTGTATTATTTCTGAGGCAGTAAATTATTCTTTGCATAACATACTTAAAATTTGGCACCTTTAATCCATTGGTATGGCTAAAATTCTCTTCTTAAGTTCTCCTTGTCACATCCTTGTTATATCCTTTTCTTACTTTTGATGTACATTGTTTTTCTGTGACAATCACTAGAATGTCACTGCTGATCACTTCCTATGCCTCTTGCTTCACCTTCTCCAACCTGTTTTCTGCATTTCTTCCCTGTCAACCACTTCTCCATTCAATTTTAATACAGCTTACCCTAGACACTGTGTGGTTCATCACAATCACACCCCCAACCAAACACCCTTGTTAGGCTGAGAATGTTTGTGCTTTGCTTCTTTCCCAGGATATGCCAGGTACCTTGGAGAAGTCATTATAAATAACTGCAAAATTGTATTAGTTCTTGGCTCTCATTTGCTGCATTTCTGCAGAAACTGAAAGGGAAACGGGGAAAAAGGAGCTGGCTGATGGTGTACTATGACAGCTACATTTGGGATCAGTTGTATTGTGCCTTTGTGATAACTCCCTATGAAAGGTAACAGATGAAATTTCTGTGGGACAATGCAAAACGTATTAGGGTCTCACCTTTGACCTGTGTTCACAGAGAGAATCATAACACATACAAATCATAGCAGCATGTTCTATGTCAGTTGCAATTAGCTGCAGTAGCAGCTGAAAGCACAGGATGGAATTACCTAGCCCCTATTGTTCAAAAGGCTGACCTAGAAATTGGTCTTTCCAACATCTGAATACACAGCATTTTTGATGCTGCACAGATAAAGTAAGCAGATTATATCTCTACACAACACGGAATAAAGCAACTGGAATAGCACTGCTTCTCTGTTGCCAGCCAGCTCATTGTAGAAGAAAGCTCAGCTCTGTTTACAAAGGTTTGCTGACCTCGATGGAAGCTCCAAAAGGAGGTTGTAGCTCACATCCAAAACTTCCAGTTTCTTTGCTTCACAGGCCCAGTCTGGGATGCACTGTAGTTGATTGCTGAGAAAAGCAAGTGGGAAAAGCTAAACACCAGCACTCCATATGGAACAGACCCTGTTTGAATGCTGCATGATGTTAGTGACAGCCAAACCAAAAACAACAGGTAAAAATGAACCGCATCTGAGTTAGTCATATGGAATTTATCTCCTGGCTAGCTGTGTAATGCAAACCAAGCTGGTGCATGACTTGGGAGGGCATCCTGTCTTATAGATCTCACAATGCTGCTCCAAGGGCAGACATAGGCAATGAAACAAACAGCAGAGATCACTGGCATCTACTCTAATTGTTTGCTCCACAGAGCAGTTTGCTCCTCCATTCAGGAGGCTCCTCCAGTTCAGTAAGCTGCCACAAGTTCAGTGGTCACTGCTTGGCTTTTCTTTTTTTTTTTATCACAGCCTACAGCTGAAGAACAGCAAAGTCACCTGAAGAAGTCATACTGGTTCAGAAGGGCTTCTGCTCTGGGACACTTTCATAATTGTTTAGTGTTGAGCTTTGAAGTTCTATTGTGTTTAATCACTCTCAACTGTTTTAAAAACTTAAAACCTCTAGAAAATTTTGCAGAAAACAGCAAAGGTGTCCAGATACTTGCTTTAAATTCTGTTGTGTATGATCACTTACTGAGAGAGTTCTAGACATGTCAGTAGACCAGGAACCGGATAAATATTGACAGCTGTCAGACCTGATGAAGTAAAGCAAGTAAGTATGATTGCAGAGCTCCAGAGAGAAAACAGCACAGAGAAACAGCTTAGCTATCAAATGAAACTCATAGTCCTTCTTTATGGAGACTCAAGGTCCCTATTGATCCTTCCCACCACAGAGTTCACACTTCATACATCTGCCATATGGCACTACAATGTCTCACTATCTGTCATGGGAAGCAGCAGAACAAGGGAGAACTGTACTTTTCTTTGTGGGCTCCCAAACAGATCTCACTGGAAGATGAATTCTTTGGACATAAAACCACAACCTCCCCCCGTTACACAGCCAGAATACACAAATGCATATGTGATCCCTAGGAGCTAACCTCAGAGAACCCATCACATACGGTTTCACCACAATAACATCTGAATAAGTATTTCTTTAAGGCATGAGAGAGGGCAAAAGGCTGTTCTCCTTTGCTCCCAGGGCTTAAGCCATGGAAAAGGCAGGTGTAGAAGACAAAGAGACATACAGTTGCTGTTGGCATATAGGGCCCGAAGGGAGAAGCCACTCAGTGTCAGCTCTCTCAGTTTATTCCGCTCGCAGTGCAGCTGCTCCAAGCTGACCAAGGAGCTCAGATCCAGATGTGTCATCTGATTGTCTCGTAAATCCATGTAAGTCACAGATTTGTTCCCCTCCACAGTGTCAGCTGCTGCTCTCTGCAGGTTGTTCAGCCTAAACACTCAGAGATGAGTTAAAAAGTCAGAAAATAGGACACTGAACACTGGACATCAGTAAGAAGAGAGAAGAAAGAAGAGGAAAGGAAGAATTCTGATGAAAGCTAACATCAAAGGTGAGCACAGTGAATGAAATGTGTAACAAGCAATGGTGAATTTCAGGCAGTGAATTAAAAAAAAGCATTTCCATTGTCTACACTGCTACATGTAACCATCTTAATGATTCCCAAATTCTTAAAGAGATTCCGAACAAAGATCCAGTCTAGAAAACAGAAGCCAGCTCAAGGGGCAGCTACTCTGCACGGACACAGGAAGCTAATGCAAAGAACTGATACTAGAATGCCTTGCCACACACAAAAAGCTCTTTGTCCCTTTCTGAGAGCTCTGCGGTTGACAGCCCGGAGAACCAAGATCACACCTCTAGAGCAGGGAGGCAAAAAAGGGAAGGAGAGACCAAAGAGCTACCAAAGCTCAAGGTAACGGCATATCACAAGAGGAAACTGGAGGGCTGGGTGACATTCAGCATCAGGCACTGACTGTTCAGTTAACCTTGCTTTTCCAAGTGGATTCTGCACACCCTCAGAAACAGAACTCCATAAAAGCAAAAGAACCAGTAAGAGAAAAAACCGAACCTAGGTTATTGCAAAATGTACTAAAAGTTACACAGCTCCTCTGCTGTAAATAGAACAGGAGCAATCTGTTTTATAGACACCTGCAAGTTACAGCCCATACCTCAGGTCCACACTTTTGATATGGCTCATACGGTTCAGCACTGTCAGGTCCAGGGTCTCTAGCAAGTTGCCTGCCAGGGCTAGTTTGTCTAAGGTGACAAGTTTCTCACAAATTGCTGGCAGTTCACAGAAGTTATTGAAAGAAAGCCCAAGACAACTGAGCTGCTGCAGGTTTCCTATCTCTTCTGGTAGGGACGTGAGGAAATTGCCATCAAGCCAGAAAGTCTGGAGACTGCAACAGTGAAAAAGAAAATCATTCTGCAAAGAGTAGTGAACACCACGGTTAGTATTTTCAGTGAATTTTCTCACATAGCTACCTGGTCTCAGTGTGGTTATTTTTAAAGGTACCTAACAGTGAATTTTATTCTTATACACAAAAAGTTACTGAAGTACTATTATCCCACATGTGATAGGCTTGGAACTGCATATATGCAATACCAAATAGTTCTTAAATTATTCTGGAGGTAACCTTCCAGTTATGCCAAAGATTGTAAGCTAAAACAAGCAAAACACAAATCAGTATTTATGTTGTAAATGAAAGATATTTACTTAATTACTTGTTTTTCTACAAATAGCACAGTTTAATCACTCCTCCTATCACTCTAATGCACTTCTAATGGTAAAAGATTTTTACACTCTAGTTGTCCATTCCAACACTCAGAAAAGAATAAGGTAGCTTTCTGTTGTAAAATGGACTGTTTCAAAGGTTGTATGGCTTTCGAGACTCAGATCCCAAATACACAATTCCCTTGTTATGATTATGTTCCAACAGAGGCCTTTCCGTGTTTAGTGGTGGTAGAAATGAAATCTGAGGCCACAAAAAGTTCTTATGAATAAGGGCTCAAGGAGTTATCAAGAGAACAGGACCCTTAACTAAGCTGTGAACCTCCAGAAAGTGTAAGCCTCCATACAGCTTTTCCCTCACAGTTTGCATATGGCTAAAAGATTGGAAATTACTTGCTCACATCCAATGTGGCTGCAGACACTCCTTTTTTAAAGATACAAGCTGGAGGAAAAGCAGGCCAAAATAACCCAAGAGTTCAATATTGATGTTAATCTATACAAATGTAGTAATAGTCTTGCAATTAAATTTACCTAAGCTTAAACTCTTATGTGTATGGGGTAGCTTCTGGGGAAAATGGACTAGGCTTTTACTGCAGCAAACACTTTAGGACAAAATTTTCAGAGGGGATTGCCCAAGTATTTTTATGTTAGAGTCCTCTAACACAAAAAGCAGCCAATTCTATAGAACACTATCAAACATACCAGTGCTGACAAAAATCACTAAACCCCTGTGAGAAGTTACCACAGAAAAGTTTTCTTTAATAAATTAAAACTTCAAAAGAAATTGCATCAGTACTGGAAGTATTAAATACATATAATAAATTTAGAAAGTCATACAACTCTGCAGCTGCAGAAAAATGCACATAGACTTATGTGAGAAACAACGCAGTTGCCTTCGGTGCTTCACATGCATGAAGTTTCCTCATCTTTTCTACACCAGCAGCTGTAATGTTTTAAGAGTAATGATTAAAGGATTGCATATCTTAGTTCTTGACCTTCTGCTGCAATCAAATTAATCATTCAGCCTTCATGGGCAAAACAGGCTGCCCTAAAACTCACACTTTCAGAAACCGTACCTGCACATTAGCAGTGCTCAGCTGAGGCACCAAGGATATTTATGATCACAGATGAAAAGAACATACTCACTTCAAGAGTTTGCCAATCTGACTTGGCAAGTAACGAAGTCCATTACAGGAAATATTAAGTTCTGTCAGAGTAGAGATCTCACATAGTGATACAGGAAACTCTCCCAGTCTATTATGAGACAGGTTCAGACTCTTCAACTGAGAAAACCTATTGGCAAGAACATGAGTTAATTCACAAACCTACATAGTCTAAAAGCAAAAATATCCAGAAGCAGTCATAAAGAACTCTTCAAGTCTTTGTACATTGGTGATACAGTCAGCTAACTCATTACAGGAGTTCCTGCACAAATTTGGTTTCAAGTCATTGATACTTTTCTCAGCGGTCATGCTGAAAGTGATCAAATACCATGGTTTTATTGCAGGAACTTATAACAACCTTCTACCCCGACCTGACAGGCTTCCTCCTAGTGACTGTTACTAAGATTAAGGAGACTAAAATTTTCAGTTCCAAAAATTTGCCTTCAAAGAATTAACTAGAGTAAGAGTAATTATGTAGCTTGGGAAAAGAGGAGCTGAAAACATTCACTGGGACTATTCTGAAAATAAAACAGAGAGGGGAACTGCCTTTCCAAGCTGGGTGCAACAGAAAGCCAAGCCGAGCAGTAAAAGGGAAAACCAGAAAAGTGTGTGCTTCATGCACCCAGAGGTCCTTGAACAAGATTCCACAACTACAGTGCCCCTTGCTCAGCAGACTGTATCGCAGGTACTGCCCCAAGTGCAGACACAGCCCCTAAGTCACTACGGTCCCACCAGTGCTTGAGAAATGGTTAGCTATTTCTAGCTCCTTCAATCACCATGCTAGATCCAAAGAGAGAGAAGGAACTTAGCATGGTTGGGGTAACCTACAGGAGGGTTCTTCTCCAAGAGTTCCTGCCTCTTTCTACAGGAAGCAGAAATAATTTTTCCCCAAGTAATAACTTCCTCATCCCAAACTGGAACCACCAGAGATTAATTCAGTGGGGAAATTAATATCTTGCTTCTATGAGATAACTCCACATTTCATGTACCAGAGAACTACTTCTAGGAAACACGCAGTTATTCATCTGCCTCACCTACCCGATTTTTCCCAGGCATTGGTGAGTAGCTCTTACTTTGAAGCAAATCTTTTAATATACGTAACAAAACCAAGGTTAATTAGCTTGAGGGAGAATATTATTTCTAGCTGGAGATGTCTTAAATTTCAAGACTGAAAGGTTTTGGAGTTATTTTCTTCTTTATAGTGACCTTTTTTCCCGATTCAAAATACTTGCAATGATTCGTGTAGGAACTGTGCATTATATTTCTCCATTTCGCTTTATAACCTTGCAGGGTTGTGGTTGTTCTTTTGAAAGATGAAACATAGCTGAAAGTTGGACATGGGTTGTTTGGTTTGAGCACCCCACCATGTAAATAAGGGCACAGGCATTTTTGTTTGTTGCAGTCACAGACTCTCTTGTACTGCAACTGGAAGCCAAAGAGAAAAAAAATGCTGTGTTGGTAAAAGCTTTCCTCAAAGGAACACACTGCATAATGCAAAGATCTAACAATGATACAAAAATCAGAAACTTGCACACAGAACTCCACCACAGTATTGGAAAAGAAGGAAACAATGAGGATGAACCTAAAGACTTGAACTATCTTATTAGCTGGTTCAACTTTAAGAGATTTAGGACAGGTCACGCCTTTCAGGATTTGAAATCAGCAAATGCTTTAATGAAACTGATTTCTCAGGAGTTCTGCAATGGCTTTTGCTACACCTGTTCTTAGCACAAAGCAGTGTTTCTCATTAACAGTGTGGTGAGAAGCTGCTCTGAGAGACTCAGCATTAAACACAGCAGCACAACTACTGTTCAGAATTCATCCCTCTGCAAATATATGAAAGAAGCACAAGAGGGGCATTAACGTTTCCAAAAGCTGAAGGGAAACTAGTACATGACATAGGTACGAGGTCTGAGATTCCTCAAGCAGACTTCCATACTCAGTGGGGAGGACAATACCCAAAAGCCTTTTGAGTTCTCCTTCTGCGCCTTCTTCTTTGCCTCAGCAAGCTCATGTAGTGATGTAGGAATGGAATGGAAATGCAACTCTCATTCAAGTTGCATACATGAACCAGGTATTATAAGGAATAAAGATCCCAAAATCGTTGCGGCTCCTCAAGTTTTGGTGTGTGCTCTCACAGGACATACTGAGACAACAGCAAAGAGGTATGGAAACACAGCAGCGAGTCTTTTGTGGGATGACCATCCTCTGTTTAGCATCTCAAACTGGTGCTGCCCTGAAATAATCCCAGTTTAACATATGCTGTTCTGCCACCAAAGCACGCCAGCACAACTCTGTATCAACTAGCTAGAATGCTGACAAGAGACATGCAGGTGTATACACGTGTGTGCACACACACATATCAACGAGGATCATATCTCAGAGTGTTTTTCAGACACAGGTGATACTTGAAAGGCACTACGTTACGTAAAATTAAGCTAGGGACATGTAAGAAAGCAGGTAGGGTTATTTAATGCCTTCTGCTTAACATTTTCCCTCTAGCTAATTATTTCTGTTTCATTATTATAGTTACAGCTAATTAGACTCCTAGAGCTTGAAAGATCCTCAGAGGAGGAGATGTGATCATTGTGAAAAATTCTGCTGCTGGAAATTGACAGTCTCAAGGCACTGAGAGCACCTACTGCAAGTGAGCAAGGGTCTTCTTGTGGTGCTGTAATCTTAGAAACATCCTAAAAACCTCAGATAGAAAATTTTTCAAAAAGGCAATGAGCAGCCTTTTGTGGGTTACCTAATGATTTATTCAAGATTGTTTATTCAAGATTGTACGAAGATTTTATGGCTTCTGTTTGTTTGAGGATTTCAACTTCATCAGACAGAGTCACTGCCAGGAAAAGAGTTGAGTTTCTGACACGTCAGATTTCTTGTTGACTACATGCAAGGTCAAAAGAAATTTCAAGCCCCCTTACTGATCCTGTGAACCAAGGATACTAAATTTTAGAAAATTAAAGTTCTGGTGTGGTTTTCAAAATCACACAATGTATTTGAAGAGAGAAGTAGAAAGCAAAATCTTAAATTATTTTAAGCAGCTTTTCCAGAAATAGAATCTATTATAATTCAGCATTAGAAAACATTTAAACAAGTTTGGAAAACCAGACTAGACTCTGGCTCTCAATGAAACTGCAAAGAATTCCCTCAAGTGAGCAATTTTTTTTCACTGTATACTCTTATGGATACCTGGGCATTTCATTACTCTATAGGAAGAAAAATGAACTAACACAGTATAGGACCCTGGAGACAAAAAACCCAAAACCACACCCTTCCCCACTCCACCCCCACTTTGCAAAAACACCCCCCAACAAACCAAGATGACAAGAACAACCAAACCTCAAAACCACAACAACAACAAACCAAAACAAACTAACAAACAAACAACAAAATGAGTTTTGCAAAGTTTCTCCAAATACATTTTTCTTAAGGCACAATGTGTTCCAAACGGAGCCATTGGACATTACTATAGGCTTCCTATCAGCTTTCAAAATTCATAGAGCAACTCCTTGAATTCTATTTAGCATGGCAGGTATAGATATAAACAGACTAATCTCCCTGTAGATTTTTATGATTTTCAGGAATTAATTTAAAAATATCCTTGCAAGACTCCTTCACTTACCTAAGATGGCTACATCATGCTTCCATACCATCACACAACTGCTACTCTCTTAAAAGAAGATCACCACAAATTTCCAAAGCAAAGCTGGAGTCTCACAGGCCCTCTGCCAATTCCAAATACACATTAAGCACTTGCCAAAACAGGGTTTTTCAGACCCGAACTTCTTCCTACAAACACTTATTCACAATAGCAGCATTATGCTTTTCCTCACCTTTTATTTTATACCCCAAGATGTTCTCTGCTTAGCAAGCAGCCTTATACTACTATTGTATCTTGTCCATACAAATGGCATGTCACCCCACAAGGCTTATCTCAGGTCAGAGTTAGCACAGAATCTGTGGAAGGGAGCTCATGAATACTATAAATTGCTGGAAGCTTATTCCTGCCTGTGCTGCCCAGTTCTGCTTCCAACCCCCTCACTTGTTAAAGCTTCCTAAAGATAAATCTTTTTACCATCCTGGAGAGAACAGGCAATACTTCATTCCTGTATCCACATGTCAAGGACTCCAAATGTAGAAGAAAAATAATTCTTTGCAGACCTGCAAAGAGAGTCAAGACTCCCTGCTCCGCTTGATCTCATAAAATTGTGTCGTAAGTTGAGGTAGGTGATATCTTGACTGTAGAAGAGGTGCTCTGGTACTTCCTCAAGGCTATAGCATGAAAGATCAACCATGCTAAATCGCATAGACACAATCTGAAAAGAAAGAGAAAAAGCTGAAGCTGTGCAACAAATTTTCTCTGCAAGTCTAACGGAAGGCCAAAGAATACAAGTAGTAAACAATTTGCAAGAACATGAAAGAATCCCTTGTACACACCAGGTGTGGAAAGGAAATGGAGTCCATGAAGTATGAGCCTATGCCATTTGTTACATCCCTGACAAGGATGCATAGCTGGATACCAGCCAGGACTCACACAAAGCCCTGTTCTGTATGTGCACTGGGCACTGCCTGAAGACTAGGCCAAAAGAGAGCCAAGGTGACAGAGGAAAACAGATCTTTGAGGAAACTCTATTGAGAAAGCACAGTCTCCAAGTGCCTTCCAAAGGTGCAAGAAGCAACTGGAAGCATTTAAGTTCCCAGTTCAGTTCTTTGAGGTTTACAGAACCTCTGCCTGGCCTAGCTGCTTCTTCTGTATACTTTTAGCTACTTCTTTCTTTTATTACCTTGTAGAGGGTATAAAATTTGAAACATAACTTGTTATAAAAAGACTTAATAAACTACAGTTTTGCAACATTTCATAAACCCTTTGCAAATCTCAGATACCCTTTCATTAAGTATGGTTTTTTTGGAGGTCTTTGGTGCTTAATTTGACATTTTATGACCTGCTTTATCCTGAATTCATTTTGTATTTCATAATATCCTTGCTGACCTATGATCTCTGTGTAACTCAAATCTACCAGGGCAGCCCCGTGAATGCCCAGCTCACGCTTCAGGTAGGCTCAAGTATGGCAACAAATGCAATCTGTAGGTTTCTATGGCTGCAAAGTCAGCCAGTCCCTGTGTTTTGCTCTAGTGACCTGTGATTAAGTTAGTCTCATAGGTGCAGCAGGGATTAAACCAGCACAGAACTACTGCTCAACATTGTTGCACAGGTAGAGGAAAAGAGGAGGCCAGAAGAAAAATCTCTGAGCAGAGAGGAAATCTGCCAGTCAAGAGCAGAAAGGAAATAAAAAAAGCTGGAAAGTATCCTGGGTACTTTCTCCAGCATCCTAGCTTCACCTCTGACTGCAGACAAAGCCTGCATCAGAAAACCCTTCCTGCGGCATACCCATGCAGCCCACCATCTGAACCACACTGTCCCCATGGCCTCACCGTGGATGCCTGCCGGTGCCACCGCTGGCACTCTGCCAGCGTTTCAAAGGAAACGTGGTATGTTTGAGCTTGCGCTCCAGCGGATGTAAAAGCAAGGGTGTACTGCCGACGTTTCATCTCTTCCACCTGCAAAGGAAGAATTGACAACAACAGTCTGCCTAATCTTCAGCAATTACAGTTGACCTGAAGTCTGGTGTGAGGTATTACTGACCACCAGTAACATTACATTTTGCTGAAAATACAGCTGCAAAGTCACTGGAGAAAAACCCAGAAGTAAATCCTCCTTAACATCTTTCTGCTGAAGTAAATACAAGTAGTAGTGATTTCCAGAGTGGCCATTCACAACATTGGCTACTGCTATGAAAACTGAACTAGTGTCTCATCGTTTTGTTAGCCTTCAGACTACTACCCGAGCACAGCAAGTAGAAAGGGGTTGGGCATATTAATGAAGTAATCTGTTACAAAAGCCTACATTAACTTCTTGATGGGTGATTCCCATCATTGCCATTTCTTCTTCCTTCCCAAGCTACCAGGGAGCAAACCAAAAGAAGCCTTACCTTCCCTCCAATGAGTGGCAAGATGTGCATCTTCCCTGCATGGCTGTCCTTCACTGAGGACACAATGAGGCACGTACCACAGAGAGTGACTGAGCGCTCTGCCCACTTGTGCAGCTGGGTCTTTCCTTTGCGTACGTTATAGACTCCAGAGAGCAGGATGCGATCCAATTGCTCCACTTGACACGGCTTTTCTGAAGGAAAAGGGGACATTAGCATTTACTGCCCCTATGTTCTTCATTCTCATCTGTGAGTACAACGCAGATTTAAAATGCAAAACCAGCTGTTGTAAAGAACAAATTGCACTTTAAAAAAAAGTCTTATGCAGAGAACAAGCAACTTCCCCAGTCAGAACAGGAACAGCTGAGCAGCATCCCTGTGCACCTCCCAGAACAATGTTACAATGGCTGCCATGCAGTGTGCAGTGTAACTACCTTTTTAATCTACAGGTAGTTACAGACCTTAGCAAACACACATGCTTGCCAGATATCCTTCATTCAAATGCAACAGAAAAGCAATTTCAAACTCTCATTGAATCAGTTAGAGTCACAGAAACCATTAAATAAGTGGCTTTTACTGGGCTTTCAAGAAAGGCCTGGAAAATCAGCTACAGAAGGAAGCTCTTTCCCTGAAGATGACTGTCCTGGTTTTGCCTGGGATAGAATTCATTTTCTTCCAAGCAGATGGTACAGGGCTGTGTTTTGGCTTCAGTGTGAGAATAATGTTGATAACACACTGCTGTTTTGGTTGGTACTCAGCAGCACTCACCCAAGTCAAGGACTTTTCAGTGTCCCATTCTCTGCAGTGAGCAAGTGCACAAGAAACTGCAAGGGATCATGGTTGGGGCAGCCGATCCAAACTAGCAAAAGGGATAGTCCACATCTCAGAACATCATGCTCAGTATACAAACTGAGGGAACTGGGAGGGCTGATCACTGCTAGGGGAAGGGCACCAGTGTGTGTGATGAGCAATGGTAGTGTGTATCACTTGTGTTTTATTCCTCTCTCTTTGTTATTTCCCTTTTCATTACAATTATTGTTATTATTTTACTTTATTTTGATTATTAAACTGTTCTCAGTCCACAGGTATTACCTTTTTCCCATTTTCCTTCCCATCCCATGGGGGAAGCAGTGACTGAGCAGATGCATGGTGATTACTGGCTGGCTGGGGTTAAACCACAGACCAGACCTGGTGCATAAAGGGCAGAGACAGATCTGACCAGACTGTGTTAAAACAAATTTGCTATAAGGATTTCTTGTATTGGTTTAATAGTGGCTGGTCACAATGTTGATTTGTTTGCTCTATTTTGTTGCATTTGTTCTCATGGTTCCATTATGTAACACCTTATCTCTGTAATGGCTAGGTTAAGGTTATGGTGGTATACTTTGTAATCTGATCTGTGTGCTCAGCATGGCCCTTACCTCTGTGCTGTAGTGCCATTCAGAGGAAAATATCAATAAGGACACGATTTGACTTTTCTCAGAGAGCCCACCTAGGGAATGAACAATTCCCACATCCTCTTTTTCTCCTCCAGGTTAACTACAACAGCATTTGGGAATTTTGAATGTCCTTGGGATGTTGAAAGCAGCGTGGTCCTATTGGTAGGAACCATGTATGTGGTTCAGGTCTTGTTTAGGGAGAAGCAGCTATTTGCGGCTACACCAACCCTGCAACAAGCACTGCAACTACTCAGACTGGACTGGAGGCAGACTGCTGTCAAGTGCTGCCAACTGGACATGCTGGAACTCCAATAGGAAGTGGAGCCAAAGGGCAGCCCAGTGGTGCCACAGTTGATAATGCAAATGCATTCTTCTCAATGCCTTTGTTGGCAGAGTGCATGCTACAGCTCACTTTCACTTGGAGTACACCTGGGTTTAACTGCTTCAAGGGTAGAAACACCACCCTACTCTCTGCACTACCAGACTGCACTGGTACAGGATGAAGCTTCAGAACACCTGCGATCCATTGCTGATATCACAACGTGCAGCAACGCAGCAGAAGAGATTTTTGAGAAAGGGAAGAAAATAGTCCAAATCCTTCTGAAAGTTGGTTTTGCCATAAAACAAAGGTGAGGGGACCTGCACATGAGATCCATTTTTTTAAGAATGAAACGGCAAGGTGGATAGTGTCAGATCACAATAGATGTGATTAAAAAAATAAAAGCAATGGCTCCGCCAACTACCAAGCAAGAAAAACAAGCTTTGTTTTAGGTGTTGTGGGATTTTGGAGAATGCACAGTCCAGATTCCAGTCTGATTGTCAGCCCTCTCCATTAAGTGACCTGGAAGAATGATTCCAAATTATGCCCTAAGCAACGACAAGCTTTTGAACATATCAAACAGGAGATTGTTCACGCTGTTAAGCCCTTGGGTGAGTCCAGACAGTGCACGATGTAAAACATGTGCTCTACACTGCAACCAGGGAGAACAGCCCTTCCTGAAGCCTCTGGCACAAAGCACTAGGGACACTTAAGGTCAACCATTCAGCTTCTGGAGTCAGGGTTACAGAGGATTTGAAGCCCATGATACTCCAACGGAAAGAGATACTGGCAGCATATGAAGGGGTTTGAGCCACTTCAGAATGGATTGGCACTGAGGTCCAGCTGCTCTGGGCACCCTACTGGGGTGCTGGGCTGGATGTTCAAACAGATGCTATGTGGAGTAAGTGGGTCACACTGATCACACAACAAGCTTGAATAGGGAACCTCAGTTATCCAGACACAAACCATACTCCAAACATTTATCAGGAGCAAACAGTTAACTACTAGCTAAAGCTGTAATACTGTTTCTCAGTTAGACAGCAGGGTCTTCAGCTTACCAAATCTAAAGCAGTGTCTTGATGTCTACATCTGTCTGGATTTAGCTGAAACATGTAGCTGTTTATTTACAACAACTGTTTTGTTTCAGGGTCATGAAGTTTGACATAAGATGTCCTTTATTGGTGAGAAACTTTAGCATTTATAGAAAAAAATTGCTTTGATTTCACCAAGCTGAAAGACCAGCCCTAGACTTTTAAGAAAACAATATTATGGCACTAATGCAAGAACAATTTTCCATTAAAAGCACTTTGGGTTTTTTTTTCTGAAATGCAAAAAATACAAAGATGAAGCACTTAAAAGTAAGGAAATATTATCTTTCTTCACCTTTCTTTTATATTTCCTCTTAAATTCAGTGAATTCCCTTTCTGACTGCTAGCACCATATGCCCACAGGCCTACGCTGGTTATCTGTGGCTCCTTGTGTATACTGTATCCTGCCCAAACCAATTCAACAGGCCACACTCCAAAGTCTAGCTTCGCAATCCAATGCCCTAGGTTTCACATGGCAGCCTGCATTATTATTAACCAGCTGGCACCTTCACTCTTCACTGTTTAAAGGCTGTGGAGGTATTTGACCAGGACCTTTCTTGCCCATATCCACACACTTTTAAAAAAATGCAATCTTCAGGCACATCTAGATGGAACTGCAATGTGTTCTTGATCCTATTGGGAGCTGTAAGTCATCAGTTGCAATATTTGAAGCTAAGGACAACAGAGCAATCTCATGCCTTCCTGTGGACCTGTCTTTTCTCAAGCCATAGCCAGGACCAAGAAACCTACAGAATAGTGATTTTTTTTCTATTAATCTAGAAAATGTTTTATTTTATGAAATGCTTACTGGTACTGCAGGTGCTTGATGTAGACCTCTATAAACCCAACAGGCTGATGACTCAGGCTTTAGCCGAGTCATAGTTACAACTACAGGAACAGTGACAGTGTACACACACAATTTCTTACCACTGTAAAAGCGAATCATACAGCTGAGATCAGAGTTTGCTGCCTCTTCCTGCATTCTGAGAGGATCATCAAAACCCAACCCCGCCAAGTAGTCATACACAATCTGAAGGGGTTTTTCTGTGGGCTCCAGCCTCCTGTCAAAACATACAAGAAAGTAGTTTGAGAATGCACAAAAGGTGAAACAAGTCTCAGTACAGCTAAAGTGTGACAAACACTGACACACTGGCTGTTCTGCTCCTCTGAAAGAGTCTGGCAAGCACAGACCCTTGGGTCCCTGGTCTCTGCTTGATAAGCAGCACTTAAGAACTGCAGCAGTTGTGAATTACATTGCAGAAGAGAAACAGAGAGGAAAAGCAATTGGCATAAGCCACACAATTAATGGTATTTCCATTCCATGATTTAAGGAGCACCAGAAGGAAACCATGACAAGACACAAGCCAGAAATACTGCACAAAGCAGCAGATGCCAAGTAATTAAAAACCCCTATGTATAATGTCTCAAAAATATAAAAGAACTCTTACATTTTTCTTCCAAATGCAGCTGGGAGCAACGCATTTAAAGAATTCTCCCAAAGAATTACTTTAAAAAAAAAATTCCTACTCTCTTCAGCTCACATCAGTGGCAAGACTCTTATTCTTTGGCAAGTTAACCAGTACATTCAAAAGGACTTTTTAGAGCTATGGCAGAATACAGGAAGGATTCAGTGGCTAGCTTGAATATACAGCAATAAGAGAAAGTACTTGTGAAACGTCAGATTTAGTATATTCAGAAAAGATGTTCCTTGATTCTCTCTTCTCACATTTTCCAGAGACCCTGAATTGTGATTTTCTTCAATAAAAACAACAGAGTTTCTTGCTAAATTAGAAGTTTTACTTCAGGGGAAAAAAAGTATTAGTGTAAAAAATTAAGCACTGAAAATATTAGGTAGGAGTTAAAATAAACTGTTCCAATGGTCCACTCATTATCCACCATAAAAAATCCCCATTTTTAATCTAAAAGTGTCTAGCTTTAGATTACAGTCACTGGACCTCGACTGTCACCTGTTCTTTAAACAGGAGTTTATAAACCACGTCACTAAACATTTCAAACTTCCTCTTCGAGATCAGGCTCAAGGTGCTTTTAAAATTATTCTTGCAGTAGAGTGTCTCCTTTGATTCAAAAGGATTTTTACTACCAATTTTTTTTTAGTTTATCCCTACTGTGTAAGCACTAGCATGGTTGTTCCCTGTATCCATGCACTGACTACACAAAACTGCACATACACATTGGTCCTACTCAAATACTTCTGTATTCCTGGCTCAAACCTGCTCTTGACTCATTTCCCTTTAATCCACAAGTCCTCCTGAACTGCAGCTTTTGGCAACTTATAGCCTCCTTCCTCTCCCTTGCAGTATTTAGTACACTTGGCTTTTACATAAATATACCCAGTGATACTGAAAAGCAATGTTTTCCAGGGAATACTGCATGCTAAACCACCTAGAGCAACCTGCTGCACTGGCTTCTTCTCAGTACCCATCCCTCCCTCCATCCACGTCCTCCTGAGCTCTTAGCTTTCTTTTAGCCACAGGTTATTAACAGAGCAAACTGAACATGAAAGTTTATTTTTCTTCCTTCAAACATACACTAACCAGCTCCTCACCCCAAACAGAATGCTTACACTGAGTAACAGTTTCCAGTCTGCAAAATATTAACTAATGAGTTTTACTGGTTTGTGCATTGCTTTCCTCCCCATGACATCAGAACACAGAATCTCAGGACATTTTGGGGTTAGAAGAGACCTTTAAAGGTCATCTACTCCAACCATCCCACCATGGACAGGCTCATCTTCAACTCGAACAGGTTGCTCAGAGCCCCGTCCAACATCTCACTGCAACAAATTACTAACACCTTTGGCAACCAAGCTTGACATTTCGAAGCAGCAAGATCGAGTTTGTTCAGTAGGACCTGTTTTCCACTAAACGTTGTTGACTTGCATACATCATTTATTACTGTGTGTCTTAATGGGAAATATTTTATTCTTGAATGTACCAAACCTTTCCGCTTCTTCTCACCTCTTCTCAGGAATAAAAACATTCCTGATTGTTTTTAATGATTATATCAGAGTATTTCCACTATTACTGATAGCTTTACAAATGTCACCTCATAGTTAACGCAGGACTGATTTCATAAAACATGCACCATTTACAAATACTCAGTCAACCAGGCTTCCTTTGGAGTCACCAAGACACACCTCAAGAAGTAAAATGACCTCAGGTATTTCAAGCAGATACATTGCAACACTCACTTCACATATAGGACCACTGGATTAGAAGCAGGATTACTCTCAAAGTTCTGGTACAAAACAACAAAGTTTCTAGCCTGAAAGGGCAATGTAGTCGATATGCAGCTGACTCAGAAAACCAGTTCTTACTGCTCACTGCTTGCTAAGCCTGTTTAGGGCAAGTTTGCTTCCCGCTTTGGTTTTAACACAAAAATACATCTACTTACTAGTCAAAGACTCCACATGAAATAACCCCTTTCTTCTCCCTTCAGAAACTGTCTCTTGGAGCTTCTAGTCACTAATAAGCTAATGTCAGCTAAGATGGAATTCCTGCACAATCAGCATGAAAAGTTGACTTATTAAATGCTGTTTCTTTCCCTGTTCTGTGAGACAGACATGGGATAAATGATTGGTTCAAATGAGCGCAATGCCATCAATTCTTCTTTCTTTGCAGAGATTTCTTAAGTTCAAATGAAGGATCTCAGCCTTTTTTAGCACTGTCTATCAAGACTTAAAAGCTCAGTGCCAAGCACATCTACAAATATGTAGCTGAGGTTACCACTTAATATTTTTTACCATAGAAACAGATACCAATGAACACAACACCAAATTTTGAAAAGAGTTTTATGAGGTAATCTTGGAAATGACAAACCTATGTACCTGTCTCTTAAAACAGGCAAGCTGTTAGAAACTGGAATAAATAATAGATTGCACTGAACAATGATGACTTCCAGTACAGTATACCAAACGTATTGTATACCCTTCAGCAGTAGAATATGAGAAATTTGACTGGATCTCCAAATACCTTGCCCAAGTTTCCCTTGGCTACCCCTAGACTCCTATTCTTCTGCTATTAAAGCCTTATGCTTGCCAGGAAACAGTCTTTCCAACAAGTGACCCACGGCTCAGGAATGATAAATGCTTGAGTGTCACTCACAAAAAGAACATTTCAAGTAGTCTGCACCTAGACTTCCCAAGAAAAAACCAACCAAACACTCAAACTTTACTATTTGGTTGCTGAATGGACTGAGGCTTTTTTGAATACACACTGAACAACATATCTGCACATCAGAATTCAGAAAGAACAGTAATGAAGTAGAGGGATAATTTGTGTCATATGAAAAGCACATAAGTCTCAGTTGCACAGGCTGCTCAGTGCTGAGGTAAAGTGCTATGGCTTACCCTCCTGAAAAGCTGGATACTCTATCCCACCATACTTACCCTTCTGGAGATGAGATCTGCTTTTTTTCTTCATTTTTACTCTTCTCATCTTCAGCAAGAACTAATGCTGCAGCATTTCAAAATGCTAATTTGAAGAACCCTTAATCTTCTTCCTTGTCCACATAAATCAAACTGATTTGCTCTTTGAAGACATCAAATGCAACGCCCTTGGTTTTGTTTCTTTTCTATGAAAGCCATGTACAAAAGGACCTTTGGTGGCAATATCTATTCAAGCCAAATCCTCTAAAAATGTACCTCTAGTGCCATAGCACTATTCCTATCTGAAAACCAATCAATGAGTAGCCCATTCTATTGCACCAACTAGGTTTGCTGGTCAACAACTTCAGGACAAAAGCCTTCTGAAAAAGTCTTCTGAATTCTGGAAGCTGTTTGTAAAACATCACAAGCTGTTCAAACCTCACTACCTGGCAAGAGAGTTTTGAGTTTACAGAAACTTTTTACACCCAAAAAGTCACAGGAGGCAATGACTGCCCATTCTGTAGAGGAAATGGGTCTCGTGGTTAGGTATTTTAGTCGTGAAGACAGTGTCTGACTGCCTTCTGGCACTTGGATGTGTGCTGGACCTGTGACCCAGGAACACTGGGGTAGAGCCAGGTATGCGGCTAACAATACCCACAGGGGTCTGTAAATAAAGCCATGAGCAAACCAGCCCATTGCCTATAGACCATGCTCACACACTGAGAAAGGGAGCAGTTCCCTGAGTGCTCTTGGAGACATTCTGGAGACCTGGAGGAATGGATTACCGGTCCAAGTTCTCATAAAGAGCCATGTGATTCACTAACAAAATCCTGGACAGGCCAGCAAAGAGAAAACCAAAAGCAGTATATAGAATAGCAGTTTCCATACAGAATTTCTTCACAAACTTGGTTAAGGCTGACAGGTTCCAGAAGTAACAGTTAAACTGCAGTAGAAAAATACACTTTCCTTTCGAGTGAAAGCAAGGTGGTGTGAAACCCAGACTGGCACAAGATCACATTAAAACTGTACAAACTCAACCTGTACCCAATACAATGAGCTCTGAACGCTGGCACATGCAAGAACACACAGCTGTCACAGCAGCTGCAATCTGGCACAAACAGCCCATGGCATCCACAGCAGTATCACACATCAGGGACTGAGTACTTCCTCTGCTCACAGCAGCTCTCCAGAGCACAGGTGCAAAGGCTAAGAAGACAGAAAAGCCAACAAGAAGTAGCAACAGTTTCATAATTCTTGTTGCAACTGTAGCTCTCCATAAGTAACAGCCAAATTTTCAAATCTTTGCAGCTTAACTTATTTCTGTGAGGGGTATCCACACCAAAGAAGGTACCCCTGCTATTCATGTCTAACCCTTCCCTCTGCAGGATGATATAATTTCTGGATATAAAGGGATACAAACAGAAAGAAAGATTCTGGCTAGGTGAAAGCTAAAGGTGCTCAAGGTACATTGTGGAGAAAAACTTCTTACAGAAACTGACTTGAATTCACAGAATTGAAATAGAAACACAGAATGATCCCAAGGACATTGCTGAATATTTAGAGTGAATACACAAACGAGCTTTTGCTATTCTTCCATACAGCTTTCAGTCTTCCAAGTCAGTTGCCAAATCAATGTCTGCCATGCTGTGGAAAGAAAGTCACCTGCTGATATTAAAAGGGTGAAGAATTAGAAACTGTTTGGGAGATGCACGCTCTTATGGTAAGATGGGATCAGATACTTAACAAAGTAATTTGTATTCGTGGACATGTTATTAAAGTAATTGGCAAATTTTGCTCAAGGAAGGAATTATCTCAACAGGGTATGAGGATAATCTTAAGTGCTGTCACCTTCCTGTGGACATGCAAGTAGATACCATTCAGGCCTGCTTCCTGTTACTAACGCAGGTGTTACTGAGGCAATACTGGTAACTCCCATTTCCTTACCAAGAACAAACTCCAGTGGGAAGTAATTGAAGGATCTCTTCTGTGGCAAACACACTCTGAGAATTACAAGAAACAGACACATCATAACCAAGAACTCTTCACAAAATTTATGACAAATCTTGACCAAGTCCTAGACACGGCAAGAAGCAAGAAGAGTGGGAAGTAATAATTTACAGCTCAGTACTTGCTTCCAAAACACTGGCAACAGATCCAATTTGCTAATCCAGTGCAAAGTCTGCCACAAATCAAACTCAGGCACAGCTAGCTAGCATCAGAAAAGAGAGTTTAAAAAGAATTCAAACACAAAAGCCACTTCAAAAGTTAAAAAAGTCAAATGTACATCTCTGAACATATCTACAAGCTTTACCTAAGCTTTTTCATGACCTGCACTAACAGGTCTGCTCTTCCTTAAAAATGCTGGACAATCTGCTCACTATTAGGGTCCAAAACAAGCCAACTCCCTTACAAATTTTTCAAGTAACGAACTTTCTTCAGCTGCCTCAATGGCTATGTTTAAGTGTCCACCTGTTCTTGTACAGCATTTCTAACTAATCCATCCCTAATTTCTATAACCCTGACCAGACAAGGCAAACGGTTCTAAAAAACCTTCTCCAACAGTCAGTTTTAAACATGGCCAATTCTCTCTACATCTTCCACCACTAACATTCCCACCCCATTCCAGAGCAAACACACACCACAGTTTTAAAAATTGGACACATGCAACCTGTAACTTTCATTTCACTCTAAAATCCAGCTACTAGCCCTGTTCAAAATGCATTATATCTACTGCTTAGCCTTTAAGTAAGGAGACCACAGCAATTCTTTTCCCCTGAAAACAGCAGGGACAATTTTATAACTGAATCTTAAGTCCAAAAGAATCAGTGCAAAGTCTCAATCCTAACAAACCAAATGGGAGCCTGAAAACCTAGAGGAATCCATAACACACCATCAGCATAAAGTTCATGCACATTAAACCTTAAGCCATCTATTTTCAGCCCCAATTGCCTTCAGGCAAAAAAGTATCATTTGATGCTTGAACATTCTTTATATAACCCTTGCTACACTTTCTGTCTGTCTTTTAATTATTTAGCTGACTTGCCTTCTTAGCAAAAAAATTACTAACATGTAAATATTACATGACATAACTGTGAAAGTACCTGACATATTTCGCCAACTCAAAATAACTGTTTACAGCCTCTAAAGTACATCAGGTTGTCTGGACACTAAAATCCCCATAACACAGAACGTAACAAAGGAACACATGAACAGGCACCTCTACCTAGAAAATGAGGACACATTTCTGGCTGGAGCAACAGTCAAACCTTCCCTGTTAAAACACATAACTACGAGGTGTGTAACCTCTACTTCACCACTACTTCATTTTTATGAATTGTATGACTCAAGGCTGTACCTGACTGCCAGCTATTACGTCTGCCTGCTCCCTACCTGCCCTGCCAACAGGCGTAGGCACATGGCGAACAGAGCCCTGCAAACCTATACAAAACATTTCTCAATCAGGTTTATCCCTTCTCGGTCCTCACCTGACCAGGTCTCCATGAAGTTGCAGAAAGAGGTTTTTCCTTCCTTCTCCATCACAGATCTCCGAGGCTTGGGTGTGCACTGTGCAGAGAACCAGGCGCAAGTCCGAAGGAGCCGCAGCTGCAGAGTCCCTTCCATAAACGTACACGCAGCCTCGTCCAACGTCCCCTTTCAGCCAGGTCCTCTCACGGGAACCAACCCGGCTCCTGCTGTGGCAGCTCCTGCTCCCGGTACGCTTCGCGTTCCTCTGCAAGGCAGCCAGACCCGAGAGTCAGCATCGCCTCCGGCCGCGGCCGCGCTCCCACCCGGTCCCGCAGCGGCTCGCTCCGCACAGGCCGCAGCGCCGGGATTGCCGCGCCGGGCAGGGAAAGACCCGGCCTCGCCCGGCCGCCCCACGAAGGTCGCGGCGGGCAGCGCCCCCGGCCTCCCGCAGCCGATGTCCCCACACCCCACCGAGTCGCCGGGAGCGGCGGAGGCGTCGGTCCCCTCCTCACCTTCAGCACTCGGATGCCGCCGCGGGGTCCGGCCCGGCCCCCTCGTGCGCCACCCGGCGCCGCCGCATCGTCCTCGTCGGGCTCCTGCGCCTCCCTGGGCCCCGGCCCAGCACTCGGCCGGGGCCCCAGCCCGGCCTCCCCCATGGCCGGCCGGACCGACACCCCGGGCAGCCGCAGCCCCGCCCCGGAAGCGCGCGGCTCGTCCGGCCCAGGCCCCGCCCCGGGCGGCGGCGGAGCGCCGCGTCCGTGTCCTTCCCCTAGCGAGACGAGCCGAAGGAGAGCCGCGCGCCAGCCGGCCGGGGACGAGGCAAAGCTCACCTGAACGCTGCAAACGCACGTGTCGCCGCTCGCCCTTCACGTACCTGCAGGCTCTGTCACCATCAGCTCCCCGCGGCTGGAGGTGCGCTGCACAACAGCCCAACATCACCGTTCACCTGCTGCCCTGCAGGTCCATCACGTAAGCTCTGCCAGTCTTAACTACTGGCTGCTACTAATGATATAATTATCTAATGACGTCATCATCTACTAACTAACGATATCATTATGACACAGTTTGCAAGACTTTGAGCGATGCTTTAGGGCAGCCACTTGCTTGTGCCCCAACAGGATCAAGCACATTAAAAAAAGCCTCCCACCTTCCCTACAGTGAAATTACATGTTAGAAAAGACGTGAAAAATTATGTAGTGAAATATGACTACGACTAGAAACCACAAAGTAGAACCTCCCCACAGGCACACGTGGGGACAGAGATATGACAGCAATCCTTGTCTCAGAGGTACACTGAGTATAAAAGGGGTATTTTAACGAGCTCCCAGAGCAGGCTGCAAACACCAGGGAAAAACCTCCCTCGTGTTCAGATCCCACCGCACCTTTCTAGCACCTGGACAAACAGTGCTGCTAATAACTAACTAACACACTCTCCCTCCGGATGGTATTCCACAGAACTGCTCAAGTGTTTTGCAATTGTCCAACTCATCTTGGTCTCCAAAATTTCCTGTCAAGTTTTTTCAAAATCTGGCCTTACTATTTTGCATCATCTGACCTTGCCATGACTAAACATTAAGAATAAAAACATTCTATCTCACTGTACTTGCAGAAAGCAACAAGGCACAGTTTTAAATCATTGAATATGGACTCATTTTATTAGTCACTTCATAATTTGTTTCAACCAAAAGACAATACACACAGCAGCAGAAATCTAATGCATCCCATGTAAATGTTTACATCCGTTAAGCTCCTCACTCACCTACGACTCGGCATTTACTTAAATCTTTCACATCTTGAAAATAGGTCGCCAGAAGTGCCACCAGGTGCCCTGCTCAAATGGCACGTTTTCACTTTAAATTTGGTTGGGTTTGTTGGGGGGTTGTATTTTTGTAGGTTTTTGTTTGCTTTTTTTTTTCCCTCTATATTGTCAAAGAGGAAGGATGGGGCTCTATGTAAAATTTAAATTACAACATCAGGAAAGAAAAAGGAATATACAGGAATAGAGTGAAAGTTCAAAGGGAAGCAGTCCAGCAGCTCCTTCCCTCCAAGCAGAAAATGAACACATGGAAGTACACCAGCACCACTGCTGCCATGGCTCACAGCTAGTACCAGCCTTAGGGAAGGCACTGGTACCTTTCTCAGCTGTTTCAGTATCTTCTGAGTTATAGATCCAAGGTAGTATAAAGGCAGTCCCCTCTCACTGCTATTGCTTCAATAGGTTGTTCAAGGCCATATTTTGTGCCATCAAAACCTGGACAAAGTTGACTTTTAGGACCTTCCTAGGTCTCCTCTCCCTTCAGGCCCATTATGGCCACTATTGTTTCTGGCATTTTTTGACTCAAAATACATTCACTTGGAAAAACAGAGATCCCATGTCTCAGTTCTGAAGCCTTCCATGCACATACTAGTAAGATTAGCCATGAAGTCCATATCTGGCTGCCTTTACATCCCACTTACACTGAAGCAAGGAAAATGTTGACCAGACCTGTAAGAATTGTTGAATTCAACTGGCGGGAAGAGGACTCAGCCTATGCTTAGAGTGCCTCAGACGCACAAGTACTCTCCAGAGGAAAACCAGCAGAGCTGTGAAAAGTACATGAGGGTCAAGGAGCAAGCAGCATTATCTGGTATTGCACATAGGGGAAGGTGTGAAGCTTGGCCTTTCTTCTTTATATAATGTCAGCATCCATCCCTCAGTGAGAAGGGGAAAGGTCCAAGGACAAGTGGAATGTTTGACTGCTACAAAAGAGTACTTCAGAGCCAAGGGATGGCTTCCTGCAAAACATTTCAGATGCACGCATTGCCTCCTCCACCTTGACTGAAATACATGACAAAATGCCCATTTCCCCACAGACACTGTGCAAGGGTGGCTGAAGGAGCCAAGGACACAGAAAGAATTCACCCTGTAAGCTTACCAGAGACACACAGCAAACCCCAGCTGCTCTAGGGGACAGAAAACAAGCATGACAAGAGGGACAATATACACTGTTCCCAACTCTGCTGCAACAAACTGGCCAGGCGGGAGACCATTTTCTTCTTCCTTCCCATCTAACTTTCTGCACCAGTGCTCTGTCCCAGCAAGACCCAAGGGAGAGCGAGGCATGCTGGCTTTCAGTACGAGTGACCATGTACAACTCTGTGAAGAGAAGGGGAGAGCTTATGAGGAGTTCAGGAACCAAGGCAAAGGCTTCCCATTAGCTTTTTATCTGGGATGCCCTCAGAGCTCACTGCGGTATGAATTTAACATGCTTAGTCTTCAACATTGAGTTTGAGCTAGGGCGGGCAATGACTAGCCACTACTACAATGAAAACAATTAAGCTAAATGCTCAGCACCAGAAATGAAGTGTGATTCAGCCATTTCCTGCAAAACTGCCTGTTCGATGATGCTTCTAGCTAAGCACAGGATCTATCTCACGACTGATAGCCAAGGCACGACCATACCACAACCCAAAGTTAATTTTAAGGAAATAATACATTGTTCTTCTGGATTTTATAACTCTATGCTGATGCCAGTTCCAGTAGAAAAAAGCTCTTTGCTAATCCAAAGGCCCAAACCAGTTCAATCAGTAAGGTAGCAAAAATGCCCTCCAAGAGAAGATAAATTTACTCCACTATACATGGAGCAGCACTTAAACCAGCGACAGTAAGTCCTACACGATATTGCTTAATGCAGTTAAGACCAAAGCAGACTGAACATCCCTTAGTGGCCTTCTGCTCCCAATTCAAGGGCAGAATAGGTCTTCGGTTTTCCCTGTGTACACTGTACACCACTCTTGCAATATTTTGGGCAGGTACTGGAGCCCAGTGGCTCTGGAGCACTTCTATGGACACAAAAAGCTATGTCTAAGCCTGTCCTCAGAGCACTCAATGATCTGGAAAGCCCTAGAACAAAACTCAAGCAGAAAGTGCCCCAACTTTCAGCTTACCAGCACGCTCTCAAACGAAAATCTAAGATATACCCTAAGATATATCCTGAAGAGCACTGAACATCTGAACAGTTTGTCACACTGCGCTTTATGTGTCTTACACATCACCTCTGAGAGACCACCCGGAACTGCAGCACCTCCCAGGAGTTCCCACAGGGACATCCCCGAACACAGCTTTCTGTGTGCTCAGAGGGGTACTAGACTCGCACCTTTGGATCCAAATACTCAAACAACTGGCTTCCGTTCAAAACACAGTTTACTTACTTTCAGTCTGAACCTGAATTGGCCTATTATTCTCAAAGGGGGGCAAGGAGCAAGAATCAACTAAGCAAAAAAATGGGAAAATGTCTCTTTAAACTGCATGGTCTTTATTTCAGTGCCAATATTACAGATACAACACAAATATCCCAGTCAGAAGTAACTCAAATGGAACCCAGGGGGTCTACAACAGGCTCTGGAAATTAAATTGGGGAGAAGTTCTGGAATAACCAGGAAGAGCAACTTTGCAGCATAGTCTCCAATGAGTCTCCCCGCAGGAGCAAAGCCCTTGCCCAAAAACTGATCTACTAAACTGAATGTCTTTTCTACTCATAAATCACAACTAACAGGTTGAAAGACTTTGCAACTGTCTGTGGTAGAAAACCAGCTGTTCCTTTTATCTCTACATCTCTCATAACTCACTTCACTGTCTGGAGAAGCTACAGAAGACTCTGAATCTGCATGGCTGTAGCTACTGATGGAAAGAAAGAAAATTCCAGTGTAAGGTCTTCATTTCCAAGTACAGCACCAAAGCAATTTTCCCAACTCTTACCAGCACCTCTTCTCCTGCACTGTGTCCCAGGTTTGCAGATGAACTCCAAAGGCCTCACTTGCTCTTGGTATGCATGACATAACTAAGAGGTGGGTGTATACAATAATGCACTGAGTAGGTCATAAGAAGCCTCCTGCCCCTTAAGACCTAGGGGATACAAGAAGAAAGAGGCAGGGCAGCCTGACATTCCACAAGACCCCACCTGAGTGCCAGATGAAAATGCCTGAAGGAATCCAGCTAGAAATGAATGACAACATGCCTTACCCACCCCAGTGAAAAAAAGACAGCAGAAAGAAGGGGCAACTGCTCACTTGATGCAGAGAGAAGAAAGTTTCCCTGCTAGAAATTCCAGACTTCTCTTCCAACCAGGCTGTGTTTCCTTTTTGGGGGGAAGGGGGTGGGGAAGGGGAGAAGGGAATGTTGCTTCTGGCTGTGAATGCATGTGTGAGGGAGTGCACAGTAGCCTCCACAAGCCACCAGCCTCATCAGCAGAGGAGAGGAGATTAGTCTTAACAGATATGCTTCAAAGTCAGCAATCACTTCAGGAAAATTCCTCCTCATCAGCAGGTCTCATTTGTTCCCCATGCCCATGGTGCAGTTTGGGGGATTGCCAAGGATCACAACCTTCTTCCCAGAGTTCTTTTGATTGGGTGGGATGAGAATAAGAATGGTGCCAGAACCTCACTGCCAAGACTGAGGGGGGAAGTTGTTGACTTCTGCTAGATCCTGCATTGCTGAGCCCTTGTGATTATATGTCAACTTGATCCGCATACGTAGTTGTTGCTACAAGAGAAAAGGGGAAAACAAACAAACACACACAAAACAAATTCAGGTTTTCATTAAAGGTCAGAGAATCCCATCTCATCCAGTTCCCCTCCCTTACCCCATGAATACTCAACACACACCTTTCCTGACCACAAGAGCCTGCTGAGAGTATGTGCAGGGTGAGCTACGACACTGCAGATAAATGTTCAATTTGGTAGGACATTGATTGGTCACTGTAGTTCTCAGAACAGGTACAAGCTCTTAGAAAAGCTATAGCACAGCTTCTACCCATGTCTCTCTCTGCATTGTCCCTGCTCTTGCAAGCACTGAAGTCCTTAAATACAAAATGAACTGCCTTCAAATTACGGTTAACAACAGAAGAAATCAGGAGGCAGATCTATACTCTGCTGCACTGCGCTTGGGCTTGCAGGAAGAGATGGTATTTCCCAAACTGCCTGTCCACTCAATGCAGCAGTCTGGAAACTTGAAGTACTGACAGCTCAGCAGCACTGTGAAGGAAATAGCCTACGAAAGACTGGAAACAGAATCTCCGAAAACATTCCCTTCTGCTCTAACTAAATGATGGAATAGCTCAGAAGTCGCTTTACAATGTCATGTGGCTGTCACCCAGATACTAGGTGGCCCTTAAAAACAGCTAGAGTACAGCATGTTCCCGTCAGGTTCCCTGTTCTCCTGTCTCTCAAAAAACCAAAAAATGAAAAGCCAAAAGTTGGCCATTTCTGTCTCTTTTCTCCACACCTACAGGCAAATATACGAAAGGAATAGCAGAGGAAAGAAAGGAAGACGATGACTGCTTCAACCAGGCTCACAATAAAGAAGTTATGCTGTATCACTAATAGATCAACATCACCACTGTCAGTTTTTTGTTTATTTGGTGTTTTGGAAAACTAGTCATTAGTTTCAATCCAGCATGATGACACTATTTTGCACCTCTGTACTCTGAAGTGTTCCTAAGGAGTTGTGGTGCTTGTTCCTACAAGAACGCATGCCCCTGCCTAGGTGTGTTCACCTTGTAGGTTCCATTCTGGCACATTACAGGAAAACACCTAAATGCTCCAAAGTTCAGAAAGTAACTTTCAAGGTGATCTTTGAAACGTGCTCTACAGCACCACAGAGAAACTGATATCAGATGTATATAAGACAGAGAATCATTAGTCTTGTGGCTTAATATAGGCAGAAGTGAGCAGACTACATGGAAATAAAGGGAGATGCACGGAAATCACAAAAACTATGCACTAGAGGACTGCCATTCAGTGAAACTTGGGATGAAATTTGTGATTTTTTTCTCACTTGCATATCAGTCTAGCAGCAACACTTTACATCTAGAGCAGTGCATAAGAGTTAACCTATGAAAAACTTCAGAGATTTTAATTTCCTAGAGTAATTTAAGATCATAAGACTGCCCCTCAAAGGAAGAGACGTGATCTCAACTTTATTTTTCTTTCTGATGCCATCTGAGCACTTGCAAACCCTCTTAAAGAGGACATGTGGGCCACATCCCTCCCTCCCCTCAAGTCTGTTGTGTCCCAGTCTTGAAGCCTGTCTCTGAAGGCCATAAAACAAATGGAATTACAATTACATCACACCTAAAGACTCATCCCATCAACTATTTAAAACTACACTCATCACATTAAAAACAAATGACACCACTTGACAGATAATTCTAAGAATATGGATCAAACTACTTTTTTGTGTAACAAATATTTCAAGTAACACTGCTGCAGATAGCAAGAACAAATGTTGAGTATCTTTACATGTTAAGATGCTTGCCTTCCAGACATCACTTTTACACCCCATAGAAACACCAGACTGAGCTCCTCTGCAAAGGCCATTTGAAAACTTAACAACCACTGCTATGCAAGACATGAATGAATCCAAGGTAGCAAAGGTGTTAATCTGTTTTAGTAGTACAACCAAACAGAAGGCCAAACCTGTGTCCAGAACCTCTTGTGTTTTTCATAACTTTTTCCTAACCCTAACCAAAGTGACTGCCATGAAAAACATATCATTCACTACCATCATTCCCTACCTTCTCATCACAGATGCATCCCTGACTGCCCTTGTATCAATGATTACAAGACAGTATCTTCAACAATTCTTCTTGGAATCACTCACCTTTTGTGGATTCAGGACTTTAATGACCTGTGTGATGGTCCCAGAGTTAAATGCAGGGATGACACTGCTGCTGGGAGACAGAAGCTGCAGCTGGAATGTCTGAAAACATGGCAAAAAGAAAACAAATTAATGCTTAATCAAGTAAGAATATGAAGTGACTTGTTTCCATTGACAGAAAGCAAGGAAAATTAGAAGTTCTGTTTCTGGCCCTGAATAATCAGTTCTTGAACTCCCTATCTTCTTGTTCCCTAAGAACAATATATCCACTGGCCCACCTGCTTGTAATGCAAGTAGGATCCAGGTAATGCAAATAGGAGGTGAGGGCTTACTGCAGTGTACACAGATCAGCGTGATGCTTTCATGTGTTGCACTCAGAGGAACAGTCAGCACATCTGTAACTTCATGAGGCCTGTTCTTTCCATAATTCATTTCCATGGCAGGTGTAAAACCTACCTGAGTTAGAGGAATACTAATTCCTAGAAGTGAATGTACTTTCCAAACTTGGAGAGCATTCCAGTCACATGTTGCTTTAATAGTCTGCTCTGCTATAATCTCGGCAGTATCTGTCTCCCATGCTTTGTGCTGCAGCTGAGTGCAAGGGAAAACAATTCACTTCTTTAAATGAGGACTGCCAGTAATCACTATATTGTGACTCATTTAAATTTTTATAAGCAACTAATAGCTTCAAAAGATTTTTTATTCCATGTATTCATAGCTCCACAGAACATGGTATATTCCTTAGAAATTAAGAATGAAGGGTATAATTAGTGTCTCCAAAATATTGGGTTTGACCCAAATGGGTTTTATGCGCAAGGTTTAGCAATTTTTCTAGAAAGAGGTGATTTCAAAACACAATTTTGTCCAAGCAGAAGTGGTCCAATTTGATAGGAATCTGTGTTCTATTGCATTTACAAGATGTGCTTCCAGACTGGAAAGAGATGACCTAACTGAGCACGAAGACATCCTTGTAACAGTTCTCAGCCTTGTTTACCTTGCAAGTTTCTATCTACACGAAAGCACCAATCAGAAAGTGTTTGCAACTGGCCCTCAGCCTCTCACTGTAGCTGCCCTAAGTGGCTCTACCTTTGGTACTGCAGCTTGGAAAACAAAATCTGTCATATCCAGCTCTGTGCTGTTGGAGGCCTGTATCGTGATTACAGTGACACTGGGGTTAGTGTTCGACCTCTCAAAGGTGAAGTCAATCTTCAGCCCATTCTTGTTGTATGCAGTAATGGAGGGGATTCCTGCAGGAAACAAAAAAAGAGCAAACCTACAGAATCTGGAGATCATTCTCAACATCATAGTATGCATTTACTTTACCCCAGACTCTTCTGAAAATTAAACACACCCACTTCTGATCCAGTATCTATGCCACACTTTCAAATTGCCTCCTTTTTTTTTTAACTATTCCTTGTTTCCTTGTCTAGTTGGGTGTTGGGGCACTTTAGGCAAAGGATTTACATGTCCCTAACCTGCAGCAATATCATTGAAGAGAGGCTGAGATGTAAGTCCATCAAGCAGGAACGGAGGCTGTGCTGTCTGGGGTGCAGGGGCAGATACTGGAGAACCTACAAGAAATGTTGATGGATTAATACTTTGCTGTCCAGAAATGAAGAGTAATTACTCCTTTGCCAAAGACTGACTGCTGCATATGGTATTTCTTTACATGATGCTCTATAAATCACCTGTGTTGTCGTCCTACCCTTCTTTGCTTTAAAGAACTGGCTCCTCTTGCACTAGCAAGCATTCAAATGGAATTAATTCCTCCCATCTCACATATCTCTTTGGAACGGCTCACAGCATTCCCAGACTCGTGTGAAAATGCTCAAGTCTCACCAGCTAATCATGCAGAATCAACCTGTGACTTAATTGCCTGACTCCCGCCTGTATGCTAATATGGATCTTGGTAAGAGTAAGTGTAAAAACTAGGACTTAATAGACAATGAAGAAGTAGCCCACCCTCATCCCATCCCAGGGCTGAGAATGTAGACTTCTAAGAAATGCAGCCTGCTCACCTGTTAGGTTGAGGTCTCCCAGGAGGTCAAGCAGCTCCCCACCAGCTGGCTTGCTTGTAGGTGCAGTGGGAATTACAGGTGTTATATCACCTCCCCCCAACAAGTCCAATAAATCATTTGCCTAATGAGAGAGTGGATGTAATACTTATATATATAATCAACTTTCTGCTACTTTCCCTTGCAAATGCAGTGTATTCTATTTGTTCTCAAACTGAAGACCACCGGAGTTGATGGCCAGTTAGATGGGTTCTTAGTTTCGCTGTGATCCCATGCCCCACAGGAGATCTAGTTTCCATGTCTGAGGGAGATAGGGAAGGAGTGAGTTCATGCACACTAAGAAATGTTGCAGAATCACATAATATTCTGAGATGGAAAGGACCCACAAGACTCATCCAGTCCAGCTCTAAAGTGAATGGTCCATACAGGGCTCACACTTGTGACCTTGGCGTTATTAGCGCCATAACCAACAGAAATAATCCCGCCCTGCTCCTGGGCAGCCTACAATGACCTGTCCCACACACCTGTTTTGGATACTAGAGCCATCAGGGCAAAGCCATGATGCAATCATCACCAGTCAGAACCAGCAAAGAGGCAGAGAGGGGGAAGGAAATGGTCTTAGCTTACTGTTGGCACTGTCTAGAATGCGGTCTGACAGCGAGTGGAAATCTATCCTGAGTCAGTTTCTGTTACCTGGTTAGCAGGCTGTAATCCAGAGGGTGGAGGTTTGGTTTCCAGTACTGCTGTCTCTGTGTCTCCATTGGTCTGTACAATCTCAGCAGGGCCATTTGTGGTGACTTTCTCCATTACTGGCATTCTCTCAAGCAGTGCTGGCCTGAAAGAAGCTGACATAGTTACACTGTGCCATCTTCCTGGATCCCAATCCAAATACTTAGACATTCAAGAGGTGATATATACAGGACAACCTGCTTTTTCCCTTAAGCTCCAATGCAGGGGAACTGTAAGACTGCATGACAGTTCCAAATGGACAGAAGCAATCCCTGGCATTCTGTGCCAGTGTAAATACACACGTTAATTGCTAAAAGCCAAACAAGCTCTCCTGTCTCCTGTTTTCCCCCAGTACCTGACAAGCTCAAGGTCAAACCAGGCCAAGTGTTTTGGTAGAGAAAGCCTATGATCACAGAACAGTATCACAGAATACGTTATATCCTTAAAACATTCACTAACCCCATGGAAGGGGGAGGGATTCTAGTTTCTCTGTAACCCTACCAAAAATCACCAAAGCTCTCACAGCAAGTGTCATCAACAGGAGATCAGAGCACATAATGATCCTTTTCAAACACCAAAACTCATCAGCACGTACCTCATGTGATCATATTTCTTGAAAAGTGCATTATATTCCACAGCTCTCTGCTGTAGCTCCACATCAATGCTGCTGCCATAGATGGAAACTACCTTTTTAATGCGACTGTTGGGGGCAAGGGAAAACAAACACACCACAGAATTAGCAGCAATAAGCAAGGGATTAGCACGAGTCATCCTGAAGATGCTACCTAGTCTCTGTTCAACAAGAGTCCAATGTAACTTGTGTAAAACAGATGTCCATGTAACATCCATATCTGAACTGTCCCTTCACAACAGCATCAGCAGGTGATTAATTCACTGCCTTAGGGTACAGCATAAAAAAGCTCAGCTACCCACACTGAGAAGCCTCCAATAGGAAACAAGGCTATTTTTCTCTCCATCATCCAGAAAAGAAACCAGGAAGAACAGTCCACTGAAAGCAAGGACTTCTCTTCCCCATAAGGAGTTTTCAAGAAACAGCAATATGGATTAAGTTCCCAAGTAAGCAGAGGGCATCCATAGAGAAAACAGTACACACAGCAGACATCTTCCACCCTGTGAGCAAAGGAGGACTGTAAAAGCCAACAAATAACAGGACGACTCTTGTAAACCATGGAAGCAGAACATGTTCAAGGAATACTCCTACTGAAGACAACTGATGTCAGTTATTTGCAACAAAGCCCTGTGCAGTATACCAACAATGAGAACTCACTTGACAGTGCAGGTGAACCTTGTGGAAAGCTTCATGATGGCAGTGAGAGCATAGCCTCGTGTCACAGATGCAGACATATTAGATATCAAGACGCTTTCTAAAATATCAAGAACTTCATCCTCTGTTACCTGAAAAGGCAGAGAGAAGTTAGGCTAAGATAGAGAGAAGCTTACAGCAAGCCTTCCCAGAGCATACTGTAAAAACCTGTCTCTTGCCTAATGGCCATGTCACACCTTCTCTGCACCTCTGAGCCTGTAGCATTATGTTCAGAGTGTAAGACATGCATCCAGGTGGAGATCTCATGGTATGAGTTTTAAAATACAATTCCTGTTCCACTCATTGAACAACGGCTTTATCACTGAAATACACAGCTAAGACCCTAGCAGATTCCTTCCAAGCCAGTTAGCACTGAAACCACACCACTCTACCAGCTGTAACAGCACTCCACAGAGCCAGTGTTTACACAGCCCATGCCTGCAGCAGGGGAAGGAGATTCCTGTCCAGGGTCCATTACCATCATGGACATCAGTGCTAGGGAACTGCTGAAAGCACTCCCTTCACACAGCCAGCATCAAGTGTGTCCAGCCTCAGCCAGGTGTACAGTTGCTGTTTTTTTCCCAAGCTATACCTGTATTGGTTCCTCCTCTTCACACTGACCGGACACCAGAAGATCTCCATACTCTCCTATGCACCAGGAGGCCACTTGTACCAGGGGTTGCTGTTGGAAGAAAAACCAGAGAAGCCTCAGAGATAAATGGATGCCTGTATGATAAATTAAACCATCCCCATTTCCAACATCAAGCTTAGCCTTCCACAGCAGAAGAAAGAGGGATATCTGATTTGATCAAGATTTCTGTATGAGAATTGGAGAAACTAAAATGAACATGCACTTACAGAAGACATGCCTGCTCACCAAGCTCTCCCTTGGAGCCAGACAATGTGATGTTGGCTTACCCTGAGATGCTTAGTAAACATGCATAATTATTGCAGTACAACAAGGAAACTCAAGCTGGCCACATTTGGTTTTACCTGGGAGTAATCTCCAAGGATGGCTTTGTAGAGTCTCTGCACAGTGTAGGCATGCATCTCCACACTATTAGTTATTAACTGGATCAGATTTGGAACAGCATCATCACGAACATAACTTCCTGCCTGCAAGAACAATTGTTAGCTTAAACTATGAACTTTCTAACACTCAGCAACTGTGATAACCTTCACAAATACACCTGATGTGCATGGAAATAAAAATCAACCTTCTCATCCATGAGCATTTTATGGTTGATTTTGAGCAAGCTCAGGGTGGGAAGAAGTACAGGACAGCACATTTACCAAAAAATAAAACTATAATCAGAGAAATCCACACTATAGACACCCTGAAACTGCAAGAGGATAGAGTGCAGAAATGAATACCATTATATAAGTGGTTTCTCTAGCAGACGAAAACACAACTCCTTTATTGAATAAAGTTATCTGAGAGCAATTCTCACAGCCAACCTTCCAATGGAAATTAATTCTCAATTCGGATGAATATACTTTTCTCTGTTTCAGGGTGACAAAATAGCACACCACCCAGACTTCTTAATGAACTTCTCAAATTTGAACACTCATCCTGATAAATCTCTTCCCACTCCTTTGCCTGAGAGAACACACTGCCTACCCAGGTTATCAGGATCTCTTCCCTCGGTTGCCAAAACACTACTCCAGTTCCACCTCAACTGTGATGTTTCTAGATAAACTCAAATAGATAAAGAGTAATAATTAAACCCAAAGGTGAACTAGAAGGCTATTGATAGTTTATTAACAAGTTTTAATAAACTCAACTTGGAATAATTCCAAGAAACTCCTTCACCCCTTTTCTCTTTGCAAGACACTTAATGCTGCACTCACTCTCCTCTGAAAGCACTGTATACTGGAGCCACTATAAGAATTGTCCTTAGAAGCTAATGTGATTACTGCAGTAGAAACGCTCTGTTGCACACTGTTACTCTTGTATGTTTCTGAAATAGTACAGTTCTTCTAAAAAACCACTCAGTGATCAAAGCCAGCAAGCTGGAAGTATGTAAACTCAGTAAATGTAACTATTATAAGTATACTTCCTCTATGTATTTTAACATTTGTTATCTGCCAGGCTTAAGAACCATCTCCAACTTGATGGTGAGTAACTTCCTACAGAATTAAGAACATTTTGTGTAGTCACACAAGAGAGATAATTTCACTTACCGTTGTTAAGACTCTCATAATTGTGTCTATGTGCCAGCGCTTGGAAGGAGCATATCTGACAAAAGTAAGAAAACAATTTAGAGCAAGAACTGCCAGTCTTCAACACCAGCAAGAAACCCACCATCATCAGAACCTCCCCTTTCATTTACTTCCTGGACCACTGCTTCATGAGGGACACCAATACTCAGGGAGGGCTACAACTGACAAACCACACATAGATCAGTGATCAGAGAGGAATCAACACATTCTCTCCTGGGAGCAAGGAGGGGGAGGAACAACACATAAGGTGCTCACAATCCAGAGGATGCACCAAAAATTATTAGCAAGTAAAGTGACTCCATACTTTTCAGCTGCAAGAAATATTCCAGATGCACAGTCTGCCTTGAACTCTGGCTCACAGGAATCTAGGAAATACAGTAACTCCTTCATCATTCCACGGACATTGTTCCCATTAACAAGAGCAAAACTCAGTTCCATTGCACGCCTAGGGCAAGAGACAGAAAACCAATCAAGTAATTTCACCGAGTGAAGAAAGAAAAAAAGCTCAAGTCCAGAAAAAAAAAAAAAAGAAAAAAAAAAAAGCAATTACCTTTAAATTAAGAAGAGAGCAATACTTACTAATCCTGTGAGAATATCACTCCACATTAAATGTACCAGTATTTTCTTGTTCAGAAGCAGACAATAAACATCCACCCTCCAAAAAATTAAAGGGGAGTAGGGCTACAGGGTGTTCTAGAAACATCTATCCATATGTTAAAGATAGCTTAAGGCTATCCTAAGCAATATCTTTCAGCAACAGGAGTCCATGACGACTAAAGTCTGCCTGTCCAAGTGTTTGTAATCAGAATGCTGATCATTTCTGACACACAACTGCAACAACTAAACTATACCACAACATGCTTTCTCCAGCTTCAGGAATCCAGAAGAGACCTGCTTCCAGTTCCAAATATTAGGGAATCAAACACAATACAGATTTAAAATATTAGCTGAGAAGCTTTACTGTATCCTGTTGGATAGACCAAGTAAGATTTCTAGAACCCAAAGCTACTCTGGTGCTCTGTTTACACCTCCTCACCACAGACATGCTGACACCACAACCAGTCAGAGTATTAGCTCCTTGCTATTCCTTTTTGTGCATATTGAGAGCTCAGAGGCTACTCCCTGGCCCTTCTACTTGAAGCTTCTGTAGTTGATTCTAGCACAGGTCTCTTACTCTTCTGACATTTTTTGGATGAAGACCACTAACTTCAAATGTGATTGATTTCTGCACACCTTTGCAACAGTTGTTTTAAAACGTATTAAAGCAGGTTCACTAAACAAACCTGACTGATTTCTAAAATGATAGTGGGCACGTGCTATTTGTTCCCAAGAAACTGAGAACATCTAATCAGCACTGCTTCTCAACATCTTCCTAGTTATTATCATAATAAGGATTTTTACAGAAAGGTGAATTGTAAATGTGCTACTTTGCTTTTTACCCAGCTAATACCCAGGGACTGAGAAAATACAGAGGTATTCAGAATTAGGGCAGAAATACCTAACTAAATGGTTACCTTTTAACATCTAAATCTGTGTCTAGTTGATGACCTACACAATCATCAGAATTGTTCCCATCTTCAGCTAGTTCCCAACTCCTTACGTCTGACCCTACCGGGTCACACGCTTTCCATGTTTATGTTTAACACTTCAGTCACTTTATAGCAGATATAGCAATACCGCAGCTGCGCAGGAGTACACTGTAGTCTTAATACCAGGCATTTATCTCAGCACATATTCCTTACTTTCTGTCAATTACATGTTTTGTTTGTCATGAAGCTCTTAATCATGTAGTTTGATCAAATCAAGCAGACAAGAAAAGACTTGAACTAAAAGGCAAAGCAATTCAGAATTATACTGCATGGACCAAAGATGCACTGCACCAGTTACAAGATAATGAGCAGAGGCCATGCTTCAGATAACCGAAACGCAGTATCATGTCTTTCCCTCAAGTCCTGGGAGCTTGCTGCCTGGGGACTCTGACATACATCCAGTCAATGTAATGCTTCAATGAAGACAGTGCATTGTCAGCAGCACGAGTGTCAGCATGGCAACATCGTGCTCTGCTGATGGATCACTCAAAGGCTTCATCCTCCAACAGCACTCAGACATGAAGCTCAGTTGTTTGTAGTATACCTGTGTTTTCCTAGCAGGCACCAATAAAACGTTTTTGTTTTACCTTCTACCCAAAACCTAGATGAGACTTTGCTGTTCCACAACATAGCACCATGCTGGCTCTGACACCAAACAGCAAGAGCAGCTTGACTTGTTCAGCATTTCAGAAACAAATTTGTGGTTTGAGATAGATTGCGACTGTAAAAATAGATTACATGATACCCATTACATAGCAGTTAAAAGTAAGTTTCAGAAGCAAGACAAATCCAATTTTTTTCCTATTTTACACATATTAGTCTGAGCAGTGCTGTTAAAAAAATCTAGCTCTGATTCAAAGATGGGCAAAGTTTGAAGAATGCCTATCAGAACAAGTATCTACAGTATATCTAATCAGTTTGAGTAGATGGAAAAAAAAAAGAGGTTGAACAATTCTGAAGGTACATTCATGATGTGATGAGTGCTCAGTGAAACTCTGGCCTGTAGCAGAGAGATTCTATGAAATGCAATAAGAAAAACTCTGCTGCCCCCATCGCTCCATGTTGTATGCTGCACTGAGCTCAGACCTTTCTTTGTAACCCAGTTACAGAAAGAATAATGAGGCATAGGAGAGTTCTGAAAGAAAGAACAAGGAATTGACAGGCTGAAAGACTCAAGTTTATAAGTCTATAAAGTTTATAAAGTTTAAACTCAAAGTTTATAAGAGCAGCCTTCCACATAGGCTGGGCAAAAGTGAGAACAAACAGTTCAAGAATTTCCATGAGTGACAGAAACAGGAGAAAGTTACTATCATAAGTAAAAGGAACATAACTGAAGTAATGAGAAGCAATTGGAAGAAATTAGGACTGAGTAGAAGACAAAAAGTATTTCTGTAGTGAGAAGTAAGGTTGCAAGCTTTCCCATTGCCCAGAGAAGCAGAAATACATCACTATTTAAATGACAACACCAAGAATGATAAAAGGATGTGGTTTGTAAGCAAATTGTTTGAACAATCAAGTTATGTCTGAATTTTACCACTCCCTGATACATCTAATCTAGAACACACTATTTCGATGATGTAACACTGCTTCAAGATAACACGGCACTGCCTGGTCGTCTGGGAAAGAAAAACAACATGAAGCACATCAGAGTAGGTTTGATCATGATCATAGGGCTTTCCATCTCACTGAGAGCACACAAGTCTGAACTCCACTGATACAGCATTTTAGAAAAATTCAGGCAAACAGATGTTTTTTCCCCATGAAACATAACAGCAGCTTTCCAAAGAAGGTGGGTGCACATCTTCATTATCTTTGAATTATGAACCTTATTATACCATCATACTACCCTCACTTACATTTCACCAGGATTATTGTCATTTTCCCCTATGCCCTGCTCACCTTCCATAGACCTCAAGAGTTTATTTCGCTGATAATTTGAATACCTTTTAATGGAGACATCCAGATCCTTCAGGCAGTCCACAATGGTGCTTCTGTGCCGCTGTACTGCATTATGGTCTGTCTGCACAGTTTTCAACAATGACGTCAAAGCTACATATCTGCAATAAGGACATAAGGCAATCAGTAGCTGATAGTAGCCATTTAATTTCTATGTACAGACTCTCCTCTTGCCTCAGACCTAGTCTTATTTTGCAACATAAAAGAATTCTCTTATACTTGGTAATGAATACAAATCCTATGGGGAACTGCCTGGCCTATCTTCACAGGCAAGTTACCACACTAAACTGTAACATGCCTAACAACACTCTGCTGCCCAGACAAGCACGTGTCCCAAGCACCTCTGCGGATCTTACATTCAAATTAGCATGAGTCAATTCCCGGGGCCAGAGTCTGCAACCTATATCATGATTTGCTATCCAACTGCCTAGAGATGGAACTAAATTCTAGCAGTTTTAGCAATTCCATGTCCTGATCAACAGTGACCAGAGCACAACTGAGCTCCCTTGTTGCCACCAGCACACAATCAGAAAGATCAGTCGTTGCCTAATTTATCAGATCTCCATTACCAGCTCTGATTTAAATAGCAGCACAGACTACTTGGGACAAGACAAAAGATCCATAGGTTACTGGAAAAAAACGTGGACCTGATTAAGAAATCACATGTTGATAAATGGATTATACACTCAAACTTATCAACTAAGAAGGGGAGGGCCACAGTTAAGATTTGCATGGAGAAAAGACAGCACCAAGAGAGAAGCAAGCTCAACAGCCACACTAACCCCAAGAGCAGTGATTCCCACATGGTCTCCTGGAAAGCTCTACTTCAGCATCATCTTTGTGTAATTGCTTCTCACACGTTTTAAATTGGGTGTTGTCAAAACACACTTCATACAACTTACCTAATATTTTTGTCGTTGTTTAATAAGAAACGGCCTAGGATGTTAATGGCTAAGACCTGCAGAAAGAGTTAGGGAAGATCAGTGATCTAAAAGGGCTGCTGGTCATCTTCCTCATTTCATGATGACTTCAAAGGCAATATGTCAAAACTAGCATTGCGATTCTTAGCCGAAAAGAATTCTAGAAGCTGTCTAAGCAGAGAAAAAGCTCCAAGAGGTATTGCAGACTCTCACTTGCACTCAGTACATGTAATCCGCAGGATATTTTGCCTTTTAATTTTTTTTATTAAAAAAACCCAAACATCCTCCCTCCCCCTGAACAAGCGCCCTTTCTGAAAAGGCTAAAGTCTATCTAGAGTCAGCTGCAGAGCTGTGTTTTGGTGAAAAAACCTTGTTTCACATCCTCCACACGAATTACTCTAATACAGTCCTAGGAAAAAAACAAAAGCCATAGCAAAGGCAACTTACTCTCAGGCCACTCTCAGATTTTATGTCCATAATAGTCAGCACAGTTTCATAGAGAATGGCATTTCCCACATTTTTACTTGTTTCTGTATTAGTGGCAACCTAGAGAAAGGAAACAAAATAAAAAACTCCCAACAAATTCAAACAGTCCCCCCTTTGTGCTGCTCTGCAGAACAGGCAGTGAAAGTAACCAAACCATAGAAAACAGCATCACACAAGTCAAGCAGCCGTATCCTCACCAGCACTGCTGAATCCAAATTATTAAGAAACTAAGAGAAAGTTTAAACCACTCATCCGCCTTGCAGACCTCACCTGTGCAAGTATATCATTCATTGCTTCACTAGAATCATCATCATTTCTCCCTAGAATTCTTAGTAACCGCAGGATTCGTACCTATTTGACAAAATAAAGCAAAGAAAATCTTGGATGACAGTGTTTGACATGGGGTCATAGAGGCAAAAAAGCAAAACAAGCTGGTAATTTCCATTCTTAAACAAAATGCTTATCCTGGGTAAGAATTTTATCAACAAAAACAGGCTTCTGCTGTGCTTATGTTCTTCCCACTAGCTAGAACTGTTCAGAGTCCCCTCAAGCCTTCCAACACCAATATGTTCTGCTTCTCCCTTGTCATGTAATGTGATAAGGCACTACAGCTGCTGGTTAAACTAAGGCAGGTGTCTTTCACTAGGGCAGACAAAGAGCACTTGCACAATCAGCTCAAAGGAACACAAAAAAAAAAAATCTTAAAATCAATACAAGTGTGGAGGTAACCACCTCATCACACCTAAGGATCGAAACATAGTCCTAGAATTAAAGCTATCAGTCACTGTTTGCATCAGTTCTTACCTGCAAAAAGGGGTCACTGATCCCAGACACATCATGCTCTGGTGAATATCCAGACATGATAAGGTTCTTCAGAATACGAACTAACTGGGGAACAAGCTGTGAAGAAGAGAGTTGTCCTATTAGGGAATTGTTGTTTCCCCCACCCCAGCTTTGAAGGACAGGTCCAAGAACAAATCTTGTATGTGAAAGCAAGTCAGTCTCTGGATTCTTCCACAGAGATCAACCTGCACACATAGAGCTGATGCTGTATGAATACCTACAGCTTAGCTAAGACACAACTAGAAACAGTTAAGATGGGACCAAAGCACCATATTGTATCTTTAAAGTAGTAAATCTGCATCTGTGGTACTGTGCAAGAAGAAAAGCAGCCTAGTTACCCCATCATCTCCTTTTGTTCCTACCTTTGCTTTCAGGAATTACATACTCCTCTGAAAACATGAATTTCACAAAACACATAAACAAAATTCTGTGATTCTGTGAAAATGAACCCTGAATTTCCTGTATCTGCCTTAAAGAGGAAACTGAAGGCTGCTGCAACATCTTCCCTCCAGAAACAGTAAGAGAGTAGTGGAGCATTCCTGGAACCCTGATTAATGCTTTCTTTGCCTTCCAATGTGCAAGAGTTACCAGGACTGAGGACAGAACAAACAAAGGGAAACATTACAGCCATGGAGATCGGTTGAGAGCCACCCCTACAATCTTCTGGAGTACAAATTATACCCATGAAGAATATCAGCACTGCAGCTGGACTGGGTAGCTCTTTGCAGCACAGAAGAACTTTAAAGCCTCTTACAGGCAGCTAAATAACTGTCCTGCTCCCTTTTGGGAATCCCCCGAAGTTGCCACATGATTCAGGCAAAACACAAAGCCCAGTTTGTGCTAAGATGAAAGCCCAGGGCTATAGCTTTCACAGGCACAAAAAAAAAACCACCCCAAAAAACCAAAACAAACAACTCCCTGAAGTTTTCCTCAAATGAGGGAGAGCTTGAGGAAAGCAGGCTGATGTTCGCAGAAGGCCACAACTGAGATTCAGGGCTGCCATGGGTATGGAGGTTTAGTGACAAGACCAGCACACAAAGAGCATTAGACAAGTACAGATGATCTAAGCATGTGGCATGAATCACAACTCTGTCATTAAGAGGCACTGCCTCACAAGGCACAAACATCTACAGATTCAAGGCAAACATGCACCATCCAGAAGAGTTAACTCTTACCTTTTCATTCTAACTCAGCAGGATTCCAAACAGACAAAAGGGACAAAACAGACAAAGCAAGCATTAGGGACAGGTCAACGTTATACCATTCACAGCATAACAACTATAAGAAATACCTAGAAAGCATGTACCTAGTAATTAAATTTTGTGGACTCAGCTCTTCTCTCTTTTCCCACAACTATCATGTTAACTGAGCAATTAGTAGCAGGGATGGTACCTGCAAAATGAACCTCATCTGACTTTTTTTCCTGTTCTGACATTTACAATCAAGGCAAGGGAACATACGTACTAAAATGCTAAAATGCACCGAAGGATGTACGGTTTAGAATTCCTAATGATTTAGACAAGTCAAGGAAGAAAGTAAACTGGGCATGCAAATAAACAAACACCTTTAAGACTTTTCAGAGGAGCAAATGGCCTGTTCTGTTCTACCAGCCTTATTCAATTTCTCCTCCTTTGACCAAGAATTTAAAACGACAATCGAGGCAATTTCCAGATGCCCTTCTACAGGTAGTCTTTCACATGGCAATAATACTCTCAGCAAATTACAGTGAACAGCATAAGGAAGTCAGGAGGATGGTGGGAAGCAAACATTCCTAACCAGAGAAGGAAGAGTGACATTGACTCTCAAACCCTTAAATTAAAATGGAAAATTGTGTAGCACGGCAAGCACCAGGCATGAGGTATCTATACAAACAGAACTTAGATGGGAATTTTTGAACTGAGTTTATACAACTGTGTGGCTGTGGTTAAGGCATTCAGTTGTTGGTATAAGCTTCAGTTTTTCATTATCTCTATGTTTATTTCATTTGTGATTCCAGTCTTACTATGCAGTTAGATACAAGGAGTGGAGAAAAACTTAAGGGACCATTAAAGACAATTTTAAATCTAACTCTTGGATTACTGCATAATCTTAAGAGGGATGTTTTGTAACTCAACCACTTACTGAAGGGGATGAAACCTAGATACATACAGAGTTCCCACATTTAATAGTTTTTTAAAAAAATTAGATAACAGACAGTACCATTAAATTCTTCACCCAAACAATTTTAAGGATTTTATTACAGGTCCATTAATATCAACTCTGCAATATTACCAGTTCACACTTACCTTTCTAAAGTGTGCAAGCATGTCTGGGCTTCTCTCACACATCTCTGTGAGGAGTACAACTGATGTGTGAAGAACACCTAAAGGTGAGGGAGGAGAGGAAAGAAAAATGCATTTCCATTTAACACCATTCCACTGGCTCCAGACATTTGATAAAGATCACAAGAAAACAACAGGAAATCATTAGAAAAATATTCTTGAATTCAATGTATCGTATATTTGTGCGTGCAGCTGTGTCCAAGAGAAAGCAGACAGCAATGTGCTCATGTCTTAAAGCTGCAACTAAAGGCCAAAGGAGGAGAGAAATTGGATTTGGTCTGCAGAAACTCGCATACTAAACATACAGTAATGGTCATATTTGGGTTATTCACCTCTAAGGTCTCTTCTAAATCCAACCATTCTATGATTCTATACAAACATAAGACTCCAGAGGGACAGTATGTTAATTGCATCGTAGGTGTCAAGTTCCTCACACTTCCTGATTTCCTCTCCTGATTTGGGTAGCCTAGCTGACCTTATGTGACCTTCCTCAGAAGGTCTCAGAACTCTGTCTAAAGAAAGATGACACCAAAAAAATCCCCTCCAAACCTAAAATGTCATGGCCTTAGAGTCCCATTAGGTAGTGTACTGGATAAAAATCATAAACATTCCCATTTCACCCACTCTGAAATGTATCTAAACACAGTGAAAGAGTTCGTTTTGTCACCTATGCCATGCTAAAGTCCTGTTGACTACAGAGTCATACACATCCCTTCCTTCTGAATGACATTTGCTTTCACTGCATAGAAATGGAAAGAAACAAATCACAAAAACACACCTCTAAAGTTCCCTCCAAATGAAAAGCTTAGGTAGCAAGTACACCATCCTCTAGAGAATGGCCTAGCTTTGCTAAGTACAGTGTCGGCTATTACCGTGGTTCTTCTCGTTCAGCAAGTTTTTGGTGGCTGGCAGGAACATCTCCATAAGTTCAGGCACCTTTCTGATGACATGAACAGCGCACAGTGCTGCCTGGATAGGAAAACCACTTCTGTTAGTACACACTGCAATGACAACAACAGCTGTTTTGAGAACATTCAGCACAGTGGGAACTATAACAACCTTCATGATAAACAAAGGCCTGTGAAGTTTATGGCACATTTTTCCATCTCTCTATTACAAATGTTACTAAATAGCATTCCAGAAGAGAGTTCGAGAAAACTGAGGGAGCACTGAACTACAAACTAATACTCCCACTAGCAATGGTTCATTTTTACATTGTTCACATCAGAAGTGCTATTATTCGCAAAGCAACTCTCCCTTTAATAGGGCTACTTCAGCCCATCTTCCTGCTGCTAGGAAGGGGATAATGTATTGGAAGCAAATAACTTATTGTCAAATTATGGCTTATTTACTTTCCCTTGAACAGCATCTCCTTCCCCACAAAACATCTTCCTCCTGCAGGTGATGAGTGCCATGAGAAACAAAACTATACTTCCAGGGTTTTTTGAAAAAACACATGCCTATTTCTTCCGGGAAGGAGAAGCAACAGGAGACACCACTCATTCCTTGCACCTGCTTGAGAATCAAGTGCCTCTTTCCAGAACACAGCAAGACTTCTTAGCAGTGCTTTCTCTCCAATCTTTCTCTAGATGCAGTACTAGACAAAGAAGTAACAATGCATCTCTTCCTAAATCTCACTGCTCCACACTCTCACCAAGACTTATCAATAAATAAATCAAAAAGAACAGGGGTGATCACATTGTACTGATGCTATGGCACATTTCCTAAGTGTTTGTTCATTTTAAGACCTTAACCCTTCTAGCTCTCATACTACTGTCACCATCAACAGAAGATACCAAATAGGTTTAAATCTTCAGATACCAGCCAGCACTGTTAATAATCAAAGTTTCTCTGGACTTATCTGAGAAGATAAATAAAACTGATGACCAGAATTTTGAGGGTAATGTCTTTAAGGGGGCAAGTGTTCACATTATCACCAATAACCTTACAGAAGAGAGTACAAAAATAGAAGCAACTGCCTTGCCAATCGGAGGCTTATCTTTGAGAGGTTTACACACATTCCTGCTATCAACAGACGGAGTTTTGAACTCTGTCTTGCACACTGGGAAAATATTCATCCAGTGTGATCCGAGTCATCTAGTATTCCATATATTAGCAAGGTATTTAATCAACCTTGTCTTTTAATCCATAACAAAGTATTCAAAAGTTTCCTGAAGTACCTTCTTCCTAAGATAGGAATTGGAAGTTTTGAGGAGCTTTTCCACCTCTCCTGCAAGGTCTCTGCACATTTCTGAGGAGCCCATGCAGCCAAGAGTACAAAGTGCCAGCCCCTGCACATACTGCGTGCTGTGATTAAGGTCACTGTAAAGGAGAAGAAAAAATAGTCAATCAGCATGCACACAGAGAAGCTGAACACACAAAAAAAGGTATCTCTGTGTAGAGTCATCTAACCAACTGCACACATGGGGACTTTCTGGACTGGGGAACTTTCTGGATTGGCAGCTGTGTGGGAGCACAACTTGGGAGCAATGGAAGCTTTGACTGCATGCACCACAGGGTTTGCTACTACTTCGACTTAGAATCCTCAATTAAAAAGATAAAATACTTGGTTCAACTATCAGGTTGAACTGTCAGGGTATCCAGGGATTGAGCTCAGAAAAGGCAAGACTATATAGAAGTCCATTAAAAATGGTCTTAGTTTTGGAACTTGCATGCGAAGTACAGACCTGCAGTGACACTGTGGGCTGTCCCATAGTTTAAAGATGTTCTATGATAGGCTTTAGCTTCTGCATTTAAAAACCTAACAGTATAGAAAAATCTATGTAAAAGTGTCTTCTATCCTGACCAAAAACCACAAACCCCACAACTCACACACCTTGAAAATAATCCATACAGGAATTCTGTTTAGTAATTTTTCCTATTCATATGCCAAAGAAGTTGTGAAAAGTGGTCAGTAAGAACCACTTAACAGGAGGCCTCATGATACGATTCATGAGGCTAGTTACCAATGCCACACTAAGCACAAGACAAGACAGCTTCAACATGGCAATCCCAACAGCCTTTAAAATTTACTTTTACACCACTTTTCCATGTGTGTTTGGTACTAACGTTGCCACAGCACCCAGGATTCAATGCTGAAGAAAGTAAAAAATGCGGCTCCTGGTTTGGGAGGCAACGGGAGCTGGGGACTGCAAGATGGAAGAGCTGGGGAAAGGAATGGTTGGTAACCAAACACGCACCCAAGGTGCAGAATGGAAAGACAGTATCCTGATTGTAACATCAAGCAGTTATGGCAACATGCAGATGAAGGAACAGGTAGCACATGCTACTAAATGGGTTGATATTTTGTTTTCTTCCCTTAACAATTTTCTGGCAGCTATATAAAGCTGTGTGTATCAAAAGTGGGTGCTTCAAGAGGTTGCCTTCCTTTTCATCTCAAAAATCTGTGTCTTGCTATAAAATAGTGTAAAACAATGCAAAAAATCAAATCCCTTAATGTCTAAATGAAAGCAAGACAAAATGGTAGATATAGAAGCCAAAGGAGAAAGCAATATAAAGCCCAGGGAGATGGTGGGAAGCTGTCCACCACTTTTGCTCAGCTTCAGTCTGACCCATTTCCAGTTCAAAATCACTACACCCTAGCATAAACAATCAAAAGAGGTCTTAACCTGCAGCCTCGTTCTAATGGAAGAGCCTCACAGGTATAGCATTTTAACAAAAGATCTTTAGACAAAAATCTCATCTCCTAGACACAAAGTCCAAAGTTAGCAGATCCTCAGGCCCACAGTTTTGACAAGTTTCTTTCAAAGCACTTTGAGGCCATAGTCTAATTGAAGATCAGTGTTTTACTTGCTAATATCTGAGAGGCTTACGTGCTAAAGTAAATAATAATAGAAACAGACACACTACACACAACTTTTGGGTAAGTCAACCAGAATTCTGCTGTTCCACACCTGCTCCAATCCATCTTGAAAAGAAAACACACTAATCATCATCATCATCATCATCATCCACTAAATGATGATGTAGAAAAGTCCCAGTTTAACATCGCTTTGCTGAGAGAAAATAAATATTAAAAAAAAAGTAATTCCCATCCCCTCTTGGCTGATTTCAGCAAAATGGCAAGCAGACAGCACATCCCAAGCTGCTGCCTTGCTTCCAGTGAAAACCATTAGTGAGGACCATTAGGGCAACCTAAAAAAGAAAGCAAGATACACAGCCTTGTTCCTTGACAACTCCTCAGAGCTTGTCAGCAGAAGCAAACCAACACACGCAGGACACGTGTTGCTTGCTACATATGCCTCTTCCAAACCAATGCAATTTTATATTCTCTTTCCCCTAAAGAAACTAGACAGGATGGCCCAATGCAGCACACTACTACAACAACCTTATTACTCAACAGTATACAACAATTTTAAGATATCCATTTTCTAACACAAGGGCAAAAAACTAAAGGACTCAAAATATTGCTATCAAAAGTATACTTTCTGATCCTGAAACCTCAAAGCATGTGTTGATGGAGAGAGAGGTGGTACCCTTACTTCTTGATGCAATTGGTCATAAGAAGATGGACATCCTGTCTCTCATCCAGCAGCAACATGGCACCTAAATACCCAATGCGCTTGTCTGTGAATTTCTGAGATGCAATGAGCTTGAGGCACTCCAACTGGAAAAAAAAGGAAAAAAAAAAAAGAAGAAGAAAATAAAAAAGACATAATTAGCTTGAAACTACTTCTTATCTAGAGGATAAACAGTCTGAATTTTGATGTGAAGTAATTTATATCTCTCAGAATGCACTTTTAAAGGTGTATTTGATTCCCATTTTGGTGATATGGTAAATCAAGGAAGGTTAAATGACCTGCTCAAAGCTCCAACACAGCCTGCAGGAAGGTCATTAGCAGCTCCTGTGTCTTGAAGGGGCCAGACACTGCCAGCCTTCCATGACCTCAGATATATCAGATATGTGGGCTAATGTCAGATCACGGAAGTAAATGATAACATACTGATAGAGATGAAAGATCCATCACTAAAAACAAAATAGTAAAGATCTGGAAATCTAGATCGTGTGTCATGTTTGATATGCACCGGAAACTTTTGAACTATACTTAAAAGGTTCCATTTATCTACCAGGGAGAGGATCAATGCTCTGTAAGTTGTCAAAACAAGGACAACAAGGGGTAATGACGTCAAATGGAAAAGGGGCAGGTTTAGGTTAGACACTGGGAAAAAATTCTTGGCTGTGAGCGTGGTGAGGCCTTGGCACAGTTGCCCAGAGAAGCTTTGGCTGTGCCATCTTTGGAAATGTTCAAGGCCAGGTTGGACTGGGCTTGGAGCAACCTGGACTAGCAGAAGGTGTCCTTGCCTGTGGCAGCTGGAACTAGATGACCTTTCAACCCAAACCATTCTAAGATTCTATGACTCTAAAAACAGGTTTTGTTTATTATGATCTGTAACTAACTTGCTAGCTAGGTGAAATATAATTGTCAGAGATAATTAAGTTTCTGCACTTCTCTGTGATCTCTACTGAACACCTGAAATTTACTAAAATCATGCGCATTCCAGTCACTAAAAGTTTCCCTTTCACCCTGTAGAAATGGCAACTGTGATCAATAGCATTGAAGAGATTCCCAAGACAACACACATAGTTGCCACTTGCACCCTGCTAATTTAAAATTTAATTGCTAGCTCATTTTTAAATCTAACAGTTTCTAAATGAAAAGCAAACAAAAAGCATCAACCACAGAGATATTCTGAAATTAGTGTGCACTAATACATTTTTCTGTAACAGATAAATAATCAGCTATAATCTATGTCTACTTTCCAGAGAGGAAAGTAGAGATCTATGCCTCACAAAAACTTCCTGCAAAGTTTACAAACTACCGCTTTACAAACTACCTGGGGCAGCATGTAAGCATACATGATAGGTCTGAGGAGGGGTCAAGACAGAGCTGGCAACAGATCCATAGTAAAGGAGGCATGCACAGGCAAAGATACAGGGTGTCAGGAAAAGGGGTTCATGGCCCCAGCTAGAGGGAAGCTTGAACAGGGCAACAGACACAGGTGAGATGCAAGAAACACATACATCACGAGAGTCAAGTTCCACAGTATATTGATAAGAAAACTAAAGTTGACTTTAATGCTGTGGCCTAGTCCTGGCAAGTTCTCACAACCACATGGCATCCAAACATGCAATCAACTGTTCAAGTTGTCGTCACACATGAATGCCCAGCAAGTGCAAGGGTGAAAAATAGATAAGAAAAAGCTTGGAAGAAATTGAGTTCAGTTTGCGAGGTTAAAAGGGGATGAAACCTCAAATAAACACCTCTGAACAATAAGACCAGTCCTCCGCAAAGATTAACTCAATTTGCGAAAATGGCCAAGATAAACCAGAGATAATGTACCCTAGATACTGAGCTCACATCTTTCCAGTGCTTTCTGAAGGAGAATAATGCACCTCTGAAACAACTTTCTTTCCTGGGTTTACAAGATACTTACACAATCCTCTGCAAAAATGCAACATAAAATTGATGACATCTAAGCTACAGAGTAAGAGCCAACAAAGGCAGAAGATGAATGACTGAGGAAGAGCATAAGGTAACTGATGATTGCAACAGATACTCTAAGATATATTTTTAGTACTTTTGAATTTAAAAGATATTACCGAAATTTACCCCATGAAAGGCTGATGAGTTCTTGTTTCACTTGTATATAAATACATGCAAACTAGATTCATGCACAGCAATACTAAGAAACATGATCAGCTGAAGCTCTTACTAGGTCTAATTAGTGGAAAAAATCTTGATACTGTTATATCCATTTCATTCAAAGGAACAATGAAAATCTGTTACATCACTACTGCAACAGATACTACTGGCATGCAACCAGACTACAAGTTACCCAGCTTTTACTGACATAGCCACTATTCCAACTGGAATTTTTTTGCAAATAGAAACAATGACAATAATTAAGATATTTGACCATTTGTCCAGGCTGTCCAACAACTTCTAAACTTGCACAAGTGGCCTTTGCACATGCTCAGGAGACAGCATGCCATCCAGGGCATACCAGCATGCACTGGCTAAATATGGTGCCCATTCTCGTACTTGTGTACAAGATATCCCAGGTCAAAGTTGAGGATCCTGGGCTTGGACAGAAGTAGATTGACCATTCATTCCTGGTTTCCCACAGCTGCATCTGCTTACAGCTTTAAGAGAGACTGTAACACCACTTGTGGCTTCCCTGTTTTCCGGCAAAACACCTTTCCTGCATGTTTATCCTGTCACTCTCAGAAGCTTCCTGTCTACGATGCAGGACTGTCTATCTGCAAGACTCCACTGCTGGAACAGCATGCGTCCTCAACAGGTCCCCAGCTCACACAAACTATACTCCTCCTATAAAACAGCAGCACCTTGAAAGATTCCTTCCAGTGATAAGTGTTGAGGACATGCAAAGGTCTCTCACCCATTCACTCGGAAAATACTTTTTAAAACGCCTTCTCAGCATTGGTGCCTACACCTTCCTGAAAATGCAGCTGGTAAACTACACGAGAACCAAGAGCACTGAATGAAGCACCCTTCTCCCAAAATATTCAGATTAGATACTTCTTTTCGAGACGCAGCAAGCCCGGCAATAACGGTTCTTACATAATCTGTTTTATCCTTCTTTCACTGAGAGTGAATTTACTATTACTAACTAAAGCAGAAACTGAAAATTTTTAGATATCTGACCTAATCTTTCTTATATGGGATTAAATACTTGAGTAACAAGATAGAACAATGAAACTTAGAACATGTTCTTAACATAGGCCAAATGTCGAAATTCTAGATGACACTTATCTGTAACACTTTTCATTATTCTTACGGCTCCAAGATAGCCCTAATTTTTGTGACAGGAAGTTTCTCTCTTGGACCAAGTAGCCTGGCTATGAAAAGTGCTAAGAACATAATAATATACAAATTCACTTGCTTTTTTTTCAAAAATTCGTTACCCTGAGAGAAGAATCCAATGATACAGAAGTAAGATGAGGCACTTCATATACCATAGCGCAGCCCAGACTCACTAACCCTAACCCTCCCTGAAGTTTGATTTCACTGAGCTTACTGTTTGAGATGTATTAGAATTGGTAAATCCAACCACAAATGGATAGACACACAAGACATGAAGGTACTTGAAGGGCTACAACAATTTGAATGACTTTAGCTTTATGGAAGACCTAGGTTAGATTACTACTAACAGGACACTGACGACTTCTAAGCAAAACCAACAATGCCCCAAAGACTAAGCAAAGCTAACCTGAGGAACATTTTGTAGACCAAGAGCTTCCAACTTCCTATCTCCCTTTTCTAAAATTTGCCAAAAATAGCACATCAAAAATAAGACAAGAGATGGAAAACTCATACCTGCATTCGCCACATCACCTCACTAAGATGGGGATAAGGAACACCAACTTCTGATTGCCAGGAATAGGCCACCTCCTTCCTGCCTCAAATACATTGGTTTAGAAGGAAAAGGGTATGGAACCTCCTTTGAAGTATGTGGTATTTTTCATCAGAGACAGAACTCCAAAGTTCTGTTCTGAACCAATCTAAAAATAGCCCTATGTCTTGGACTGTGGCTTAAGCACTACTGCTCTGCAGAAACATGGGACAGCAAGGAGGAGCCAGTATGGCAAAAGCAGACTAACCCCAAGCTTCAAAACAAGTCCCCAAACAGCAAATCTCATTAACAAAGTCAAAACTAACTAATATAGGTTCAGAACATACATGAAAATAGACCTCGAGACATCCCAAAGGACAGCAAAACTGCACCTAGGAATGCTCTGAATAAGTAAACGTCCCTAAAATACAGAAACCAGACTGGCATAAGCACAGAAGGCGCTGAATTCTAACCTACCTGTCCAAAATGCGCAGGATATCCCAGCATGTGCATATACAGGAGCTTTGCCACATTTCTGCATCGGTATGTGTTATCTTCCTCTCGGAAGGATGACCGGATAGCAGCACATTCCTTTTGGATCATCTCACGCTCTTCTGCCTGGGTTCTTGCTGTCCGGATGGTCCGGATCAACTCCCGCAGTCTGATGGGGGCTGGCATCCTCTGAGAGAAGAAAGAGGTCTGTAAAACTTGTACTGTCTCTAAAGGCTTCATAACAGTCTCACACTTCAGTGTATTCTTTTTTCTTTCTTACCCTACAACTAGGTAAGTAAAAGAATGAAGAAAATGGAGGCAACTTTAGTAGCATGGTTAAGAGTAAACTCGAGAACTCAAAGACTTCACTGTACCTCATATGCTCTTCCGGAACATAAGAAATGGGAATTGCTCCGATTTGAGCCAGCTGTCAAGTAAACATAACATGACTCCCCACCTGAAACAGGCAGAAACAGCACTCTGCAAGGTACTCTCATATTCACATCATCTGCCTCTCTCCAGAAAAGCCAGGCTCCAAAGAGAATTGATGCCAGAATCATGACAATTTGGGACAGAAAGCTTCTAAAACATAACTCTGTTTAATAACTTGCACAAGATTTCATGTAAGTGCTTCAGACGGCCATGCTTAAAAAGTCCTGTTAACTCGCACTATACATGCTTCCTTCTTAGAAGTGGGAAAGTCAGCAGAAAAGCAAATGAAAGAGCAATCCTAGGTGGGTGGATATTTCAGAGGAACCTGTTTCAAAAATAAGTAAGTCAAGTTTACATCATCCTTTTATTACACCCCAAATAGAACAACCCTTTCTTAAACAAACAGACATTAGTGTCTGGCAGCACTGGTATGAAAGGTGTGCACAAGAACACTCAAGAGTAGTTTCAGCTCATCAGAGGGAACACTGATGGAGCCAACTGACCCAGAGAGTAATCTAGTCTGCCAAGTACCTGTTAAGAGGGAAGTGGCTGTCAAACAGAATCCAAACTTTAGGATTTACGTTCAACAAGTTTGACTTTTTAGTTCATGCTCACCAAAGCTCACTTCTGACTTTTGGGGAGCTCAGACTATACAAGCCTCTTTACAGCCTTCTTTCATCCACGCCAGGCTGTGAACAGAACTGAGCCCTTGTGACAAGACGTGTCACAGAAACTTCTAAAAAGTTGTCATGCCAGTCTGCTACAGATTTTGTCTGGGTCACCATTCCCCCCAAACACTGTGTCATACATTTTAAGCACTGCCATATCAGAAAAAGATGTGCATTCAGGTGCTGCACTAACTGGCTTATGTGGTACCACAGAACAGAGAGGCTGGGACCCAGAGTTAACAGGGAACTTTTTTGCCTGCAGAAAAACAGAGAAAGATGCATGTACAACAAGCAAGCCAGCTGAAGGCAGCTCTGAGTCTCGATTATAAACTCAGACATACACTAGGCCTCTTCAGCCAAACCATGCAGACTCCTCATATTAAAGTTCCTCATCCTCATACTTAAGAAAGTTTGAATTTACAGAGACACAAAGCATTCAGTTTTGAAAATGGAAGAGTAGAGATACTCTTCCTGCCTAAGGAAACTCTGTCTCAAAAAGCTGACATGTGTAGGATCAAGACTATTGGACACATTAATCCTTCCTCTTGCCTTGTCTCTCCATGTGAATTCACAACACTTCCTCCCTTTACTGTGATATGAATAAATTAACCGTTGCTAGGCACTCATGCTGCACTAACAAGCGTAACAGAAATAGTCATAGGGAAGTAAGAAATCCATCTCCAGAACAAGCCCTTCCACCACTACCTTTGCTGTCATGCCTGCACATAACACAGTTCTGCATCCTTTCTGAAGGGAAAGAGAAGCAAAATGCTACATGCAGCACGTAAGAGGTAGATGTACTATTGGTGTATTGATAAAAAATGCCTTCTATTTTGCTCGCTATTATTTTCCTAATAATTTGTAACCTTCTGTGGAGCTCTGATTGCTGCAAAGTGCTCAGCTTGTTTTTCACAACAGTATCATAAACTCAAAATTCTCTTTCCTGGGTGGCACCTGTCTGTGTTAAGTGCTGAATTTTTAAGCCTGGATTCACCTACTACACACACATATCACATGATACTTAACTGATTTTAGTAAGCCATGCTCTTGTTGGAATATCGGACAGAAGTTATACAGATAAAAGCACTACTGCAGGAATACTCCTTTGCAGTCTACAGGCAGTAATTTTATAATCACTAAGATCACTCATGTGCAAGCTCATGCTGAAAAAGGTGAGTCCTTCCACTGTGCTCACACTGGCATTGCAGGGAGAGTGCACCACATGAGACAACCTGTGCATGTAAAAAACAGCTTTCCCCTTTCCTCCCAAAAGCAGTCATCAAACACATCAGTCTGGCTTGTGCAAAGACAGGCAGCAGTGAGAACACAGAGCTTTGGGAGACCTCAGATGGACTGGACAAGAGGTGAAGGGTTCACTCCAGAATGAATCCACACTTACGCTATGGTTCTGCACCCTAGTTAAGCTTATCTACAACTTTGCTGCTCCTGAGAAGATAAGCAGTGGCTATTACAACCATGACTGACTTCTTTATTTTAAAGAAAGCGGTCTTCAGAAAGTTTTTGAAAACTAAAACATAATCTGCAAACAAACAGGTTTGCCAACAAATTGTTTTGATACCGCGAGTTGTTTTGTTCTCACTCTATATCTGAAGGTTTATAAACTGCTGAACACTGATATCTGCAGCCTGTGACTTGCAAGCCACTCCCTTCCTTGCCAGGGGACCAAAACTTCCTGTAGGTATGACCATGAAAGGCTTCAGCATCTTAAGATTGGCCTTGGACTACAGAAAATAAAAGGTCAGACTATCTAAACCGTTCTAATCAATGGAAAAACAGAACTGAAAAACACTGTTATATGTATGAAGTACAGCTTTCTATGAAGCATCCTTCCCCAGTGTTTAGGCAGAACTTCCTATCTCACCAACAAGGCAGGTACAATGAAAACAAACTGAAGATCTAGTTGGATTCCACCTGAACATCATTCAGATACTGAACAAAATATAAATACAAGTCAGTATTTACAAATGCCCTTGCATAAATGAAGAATTAGCAAGGTACACTGTGAAGATTATTTTCCCTCCTCACTTCACAACCACAGGAAAGTAAGCATTTCAGAAAGCAAAGAATTAATGAATAAGACATGAGAGCCAACTTCTGAGGCTATCTGCTGTTCTCACTTGTGTAACAACTAACACACAGTTATACAGATATGGTCTAACCTGAAGGACTGCCTAAGAGCAACTGTATCTCACACACACTTCCTGCCTGATGAGAACAGGACAATTCAGAATTGCTCTTATGGAGGACAACATCAAGGACAAAAGACAAAGCTGTGATTTATTTTCCAATATTCAGAACTTCTGTCCTTGTGCTGCAACTACACAGTCTTTTCCTTTAGTCAATATCAAATCATTCAGCTTTTAAAAAAAATATACCTTTGAATCCTTCCCATACCAAAAGTTTCACACCGATCTATGTAAAATAGTGCCTTGTTCTCACAAATCACCTTACATGTTTATCCTTAAAACTTGAGCTGTTCTTGTGCACACTCTTCCAGTATTTAAATACTATGTCATTCCCATGCCATGTAGCATACTGTGTTTTCTTCCCCTCCACAAGAAAGTGTTCTCTTAAAATTCTCCAAAAATTCTTGCATCAGGTACTTGCTCTTTGCTTTTAGTGACTTTAAGATTCTCCTACATGCTAATACATTGGAAATCTCATCTCACTTTTGAACTTCAGACATTTTAATTAAGTGTAAGCAGTAGGTACTACAGATGAGAAGAAACTTTGGACATGAGAACACTTAAATTCAGAAACATTCCAGAAGAGATTAACATTTACCTAGTCTCAGCAATTCCAAAGCCTATTTATAATGCCAACAGACCCTTAATGCAACAAGGGGAGGACAACCACATCATCTAGCTACAGCAGACTGCGGAGTTTCACTTTAGCTGGTGGCTAAGTGCTCCTTAGAACTTCCTCCAAGTAGCAAATCTTGTTCTTCAAGATTAGTTAACTTTTTTCACCAGTACAGACACATCTTTTTATTCTTTGCACATCAACATAAACGACAAGGCAGTTTTTAGAAGTAGTTACTTGGGTTTAGAGCAGGAGCTTCCTTCAGCCATTTCTTTGCTAACTACAAGCTCCAGAAATCAGGGATGATCTCTGAAGACTTGAAAAGAGCCTACTAGTTAATATTTATATCTGGTAGTATTGCACACAGAATTCTTCCACTTTATCAAATCTGTTTCCCCCTTTTCATTTCAAAAGCCCTGATCCTTAGAAGAACCTACTATCAAGATCAAAACTTCTTAGAGAGTCAGATACCTAACTCAGATTAGTTCAAGTTGTATAGGCGGCTGGTTTTCAAGTCCCTTAGAAAAAAGAACTCCAGCTTTTTTCATGCAATCCAGAGACTAGGAAAGGTGTCACCTCAGTGATTCTCCCCTCTCTGCTATTCAGAACTCCTTCCCCTGAACCAATAAAAAGGCATTCTCTCTTTATGTAACTCATTCCTACTATCCCAAAGTGAAAAAAAAATTAAAGAAAACAAAAATCTCAGTGTACTAAAACATTTATTTTTCATTTAAATTATGCTGATAAACCACTATTTTCTCTTCTTTTATGGTATGTTACCAGTGAAGCTTGTCACATTTCAAAGTTAAAGATTTTATTCAACTGGCCATTGTACCAAAAATATTTGAGTATAGAACTTTACCAGAAGTCTTTCTTAGAATACAGTCACATTCAAATATGATGGGTCACCTTTTATATTTTCAACGTGCACCTAATATTACCAAAACCCACCTTGAAAATGCTCAATTGCTTCAGTCAAGCTATATTCCTCTATCAGGCATTGCAGTGTAAAGACAAAGCATAGTCCTTAAATGCTGAGTTGAGAACATGCCCTCTGGAAACTATTCAGAAATGCTACCTTACATCTAAAGTATTGTGTCTCTAAGGCAATAAAATTAAAAGAATTAACAGTCGCTTTAAAACTTCTTCGGGACAAATTATCAGACATTTAACATTTTAACATTCCATTACTACTTAGCTTTAAACTATGGAAACATTAAGACAAAAAGGCCATCAAAGTCAATGAAATCATTCACAGAAGGTCTACTATTTGGGGAAATGGTCTGAATTTTCAGTTGTACACACCAAGTTACAGCTTTTCCTGTAAATAGCATTTCTGAACTTGGTTCTGTCTAGAAAGCACCCCAAGCCTGAGGCAGCATACATTTCAAACACATCTAAAATACACGCCAGTTGCTCTAGCCCAACACATGCATAAGCAATCACACTCCTTGAGCAACCACAGCTTTTGGGAAGTTTCACAACTAAAGCCCGACCCAACTCCCAACTGAAATTAATAGCAGAACTCCCCTACTTGCTTCGGTACAACTGAATCCAGCCTAGTACACACAAGATCAGAGGATCTGTCTGGACTTCATGAAAGGAGTAACTGCAATGTTGACACCTAACACTTATGGCCTCAACTCCACACTGCTATGAGTAGGCTTCCCACTTCTATCAGACACTTTAAAAGAAAAATGTATTAGCAGTAAAACCAGAAACATACTCTTCAAGTAGAGACATAGCTGTAAACAAAAGCAAAGATATTGATATATGGTCTAGTATTACCAATATTTATACAGAAAACAGGAAATATTTAATTATTATAAACATTTATACAACAAACACCAAAGCAAGGAGCACTATCATCATCAAGAAGGGCAAAGACAACACAAAAAAGTTGAGAGAAAGAGTAACTAACCACGTAACATGCGAAGTGGAACAATCTCTCATGAGAAAAAGCTATTGAATACAATAGAGAACAAAGTAACATTAGACAATCAGAAGGCAATTAAGTCAGTAGGGGGGTTCAAAATGCATTCTCACAAGAAAAGGTGTCAGAGTTAAACTTTGGTTTATCCAGAAACAGCTGGGGAGGTCAAATAAGAAAAAAGTACCCCAAAAAAGGGGCTTAAAAATAATCTCAGAAGAAGAGATGGTCCCACTTCCAGACACATTGACAGAAAAAAATAAAAACCACCAACAAGAAATGCAGCACAATAGTATTCCAGATGCAAGGCACAGCGCTGCTCAAGGGCTGAGAGGAAGAGGAGAGGCTGGACAGAGACTGAGGATGTTACACAGATCTCACCCAATCCCACTGCCAAACAACTGCAGACCCCTTCCCATTCTTTGCTGCCTGGGGCACAGTCCCAGAGCACAGCTCAGCACTTCAGATGAGGTAACAGTTTCTACAGAACTGTGCACATATACCAAACCCAGCAACTCCTGAACTGCCTTTGAAAGACACAGTGACACACTGAGCTCCCAATCCGTGCAAACATTAACCTCAAGAGCTGCCAAAAAAAAGAAAATAAATATTTCCCTTTTTTTAGAAGCTAAAAAAATGCAGGAAGAATTAGCACAGCTATATAGCTGATCAGCATGACAGATGCAAGCAGAATTCGAGATTTTCTGGCTTCTCCTTCAATACTTCAATCACCACTGACCTACATTACCTTTGTATTTATCACCTGCTTCTAATTTCCTCACCATTTTAGTCTATCAGGCAATACACCTATTTTACTTCCTGTTCACTATCCTGCAGAGTTGAATTTTAAATAACAAAAATAAAAAGCTACTACTTTGTCACAAAAAAACCACACACCCTTCTTTATCCTAGCTAATGCCAGATGAAAGACAAGAGGCCACATTTTTATATTAATTAATGTAAACTTTACAACAGGCCACGTAACTTCAGCTATGCCCTAGGAAGTCCTAATCTTTGATCTTACCTGTAGCATTTCTGCCAAACAGCAGGTACAGACTACACTAATACCTGTGATTTCCATCAATTCACTTGTACTCACATTACTCTAGCTCTGTTTTTCAAGTTACAGCCTCATCATACACTTACTTATTAACTCCAAAACTCTCCTCCACTGTAGTAATGCTGCTACCAAGGAAGAACAGACCCTTTTCCCCAGAGAACAGCTGACTATCATCTAGAACAAATTAGCATAACCTGCATTCAGAAGAGTTTGCTCTGTCATTAAAAAATGCTGAGAGATCATCCCCTGAAGTTATACACTGCCAACTCACAAACACTAATTTTCACACTGGAGAGGCACATGGCACATGTTCTGAGTGCCATCAGCTTTAGCAGCAGTTAATATTTCTGTGAGCCCTCACACTTGGAAAGCTGACATTCCAAACCTAAACTGCATTAACCAGGGTGGGCTCTGTGTGCCTGGGAACAGCCAGCTGTCCACAGCCTTCTCGCACCATGGCCTGACACACTCACTAATCCCACTGTACTGTGATGCACTGCAAAATGCTGTACACAAAGGAGCTACAAGAATCAGAACATTTTTGTATCCCTTAGTCTCTCACAGGACACTACAAAGGTACTACAGGATCCCGCTATCTCTACCATGCCACCTTCACGAAAACGGATCAGTAGTCACAGGAACAGAAAAGAAAAGCAAAAAGGAAGTTGGTTTTATCATAAAAGGAGGCAATCTGAAAGTTGCCATACACACTGGAAACACAAATGCTGGATCCCTTCACAAAACAATTACCTAAGACTTACTTTTCCCTTCTCAAGAAACAGGAATTTAAATACCTTTCCCCTCCTTCTCCCAGCACAGAAGAATGGAAGGGGTCACACCAAACTCCCCAGAAAAAAGACGAAAAAATCTCCTGCCTTCATTGAGCTCTCAAGTACCCAGTAAGTTTTCAAATCCTGCGTCAAACATCAAAGTGCACACAAGTAAACAAAAGAAAGTATTTGGCAACAGAATGTGATATGCAAACAAAAAACCCCCAAAAATACCAAGTGCAGTTTAGAGGAGTGGTAGCAGGGAAACGGGTACAAAAACTGTTGTGCTCTATCACACAGAAGTGAAACAGAAAAAAAAAGGAAAAATGAAACAGCACAAATTTCTCTGCCATTTCAAATGTAGGGTGCTAGGGGCATCCCTAAAGGACTCCCCTGCATTTACAGGGCAAAATACACATATATTTTACTCTGTTTAAGCCACTATGGACCAAACCCCTTTAGGCCACACATGTCACATGTCACCCTTCCAAAGGCGTTCCACTAGGATTCTGTGCTGTCCCATTAACATTTCAAGCACCAGAAACCGAAATTTGCCACTCAGCATTTTTACTTGTCACTTACATCACAATAAAACACACACCTGTTCCACCTGCTAACTTTAAAAACGATGTCTACTATCAAATAAACTACAATTTATCTTATAATTCGTGTGAGAAAAGAACTCAACCAGGCTTGAAGAAGGGACTTGAAGGGCCCTTACAGACCGGCCGTCAGCAGCTCACTGCAAATGCCTTTAGCCAGATCGAACATCTCCTGCTTCCATTAAAACCCACGAACGGTATTGCAGACGCTGTAATGCACGGAGCGCTTTGTGCAGCCCAGGCAATAATATAGCGAGGGAAGGACGGGCACAGATCCCTGCTGCTCCCAAGACGGCACCGGGCCACAGCACGAACCAGCTCCCGAGGTATGCGCTCCCGCTTCAGCCGCGTGCTGCCCCCAAGCCCCGGGGACGGCGGCCGAGGCAGAACTCCCACCGCCGTCTTCCCGGCAGGGAACGGCCAGGGCGGGCACAGAACGCTCCCAGCGCCCGGGCAGGCGGCCCCGGGGCGCAGGACGGAGTTCAAAGCGGGCCGGACCGCCGGGCGGAGGCAGTGGCGCCGGCAGAGGCGGCAAGAGGGCACCGGGCGGCCTCGAGGACAGAACGGCCGAGGCCCAGCCGCGGAGCTCGGGGCGGACAGAGGCACCAAGACTCGCGGGGCCCCAGGCGACAGGATCTGGAGGTCAGGGGATACCTGGCCTGGGCAGCGGAGGCCCGGATCGCTCCCACTCACCAGGCCGGTCCCTGCAGCAGCAGCGGCGAACAGAGCCGGGCATTCAAAATGGCGGCGGCGCGGCCGCAGTACCGATACCGCAGGCGGAGGGATCCGCGCACCGGCTTGGTCCCCGCGACCGCGCGGGCTCTCCCGGCCGCAGGAGGGAGCGCGGCCGCGCCACACTTGGCGGGAACGGGACGGCGATGGCGAGAGGGTGGTGCAGCACCGCCGATGGAAGGACGGAAAAGACCGCCGCTCGCACTACCTTTCTCGGCGGAAGCACCCGCAAGGCTGATATTACGAGGTAAAGTGCGTCTGCACCGTGGCAGTCCCTGATGACGTCAAGCGCGGGGCGGTCCGGCGGCGCTCGCTCCCCACGGCGGGGCCGGGCGGGACGCGTTGCCCGCTCCCGCAGTTCCGGGAGCGGGGGGTTCCGGAGTCGATGTGGCCAGGTCGCTCCCAGCCCGCTGAATCTCGCCCTGTTTAAATGGCCACCGGCGGTGGGGGGAGCGCAGTGTGTGGCAGTAAACGAGGCGTCTCTGAAAGGGGGTACAGAGCCGCCCCCGTCCCGGGTAGCTCTTTGTCCCCACTTCCAGAACTTTATGTCACGCTAACGATCACCGAATGACGAGGAACTGCCCCCCGCAGTGCCCAGTCCGCAGCGCAGGGCCGGCCGGACACGCCGGGGGTGCGAGAGAGGGCACGGGCACGTTCAGAACAAAGGTCAGGAGCCGGGAGGAACCGGGCCGCGCTGCGGAGCAGTCCGCGCTCCCGGAGAACGGCTGCGAGAGCCCGTCCGGGGCGCGCGACCAACAAAAGCCGACCAGTGCTGCCGCCAGATGACGCGCGCTGTGCGGCCAGGCCACGGACACGTCCCGCAGGCAGGGCCGGGCCGGGCCGGGCCCCGACGGGACGCGGCTGGTTGCCACGGTAACGGCCCTGCGCTTCTGCGGCTGCCCCGTGACGCCGTCCGCGCGCGGCGAAGGCACGACCCCTGCCGACGGGTAAGCAGTTCCGGCGGTCGATGTTGCGTCATTGATGTGCGACGCATCATCGCGGTGCGCCGCGGGTGGGGAGGAGCCGGTCCGGGCACCGGGCGGGCCCGCGGGGCCGGTCCGGGCCATGGCGGGTGAGCCGCGGGCAGCGGGTGGGCCCGCGAGACGCGACGGGGCAGGGCGCAGCGCGGCCGGGGCTTCGGGGCCGGGGATGGGGGTGGTGACCGGGCTTGGGCGTCTTCCGTCCCCGGGGTCCCGACCCTGGGCCAGGGGCCGTCGTCGTGCCCGTTCCTGGAGCCGGGGCTCGGGCCGCCCCCCGTTCTCGAGGCCGGGGCTCATGGTTCCTTCTGTTCCTGGCACAGGTGAGGCGGCAGCCGAAGGCGCGGATCCGGGAGCCCGCGCGTGGCAGCCCCAGTGGGTGCCCCCATGAACGAGCGTCGCGGCCGGGGCTGCCGGGACACCGCGGGGCGCCATGAGAGCGGGCCACGAGCGGAGCCAGGAGTGTCTCCCGCCGAAGAAGCGGGAACTTGCCGCCGCCAACACTGGCACCGAGGCAGGACGGGCGGGGGGAGCCCAGGGCTCGGGCGAGGACCCCGAGTGGGCCCGCACGGCTGGGCCGGCCCCTGCCGCACCGCGCTACGGCCCTGGCGAGGCCCCCGAGGCAGCGGCGGGGCTGACGGTGGACCAGTACGGGATGCTCTACAAAGTGGCAGCACCGCCTGCCACCTTCTCCCCCACAGGCCTGCACCCCGTGGTGAACGTGAGCCCCCTGCCCCCCACCTTCAACGTGACCTCGCCCATCATCCAGCACCCGGGGGTGCCCTTTCCCCCCATCCACTATGCACAGATCCCTTCGGCCTCCCTGCAGCTCATCGGTTCCCACTACACAGTGCCCTATGCCGTCCCTCCTGCCTTCCTGCCTAGTCCTCTCCTGTCTCCTTCCACCAACCTCACCGCCCCCCATGTCCCCCACTTTGTGCCATATGCCTCCATGTTCACGGAAGAAGCTGCTCCTTCCCCCCAGACTACCTCTCCCACCCACAGCTTCAACAAATCCGCCTCTGCAGCCTCTCCTGGGCAGATGCAGCACCACGCTGCACCCCAGCCACTGGACATGGCACCGGGGAGAATTCCTGTTTATTATCAGATGTCCCGCCTCCCACCAGGGTATTCAGCCTATGAGGCACCTGTAGCAGGTGGGAGCCCAGAGTCTCCTCAACAAGACAGTCAGTTGAGCTCAGAGGTGGCTGCAGCCAATGGTGGGCAGAGACCCCTGGAGCAGAGCGTGGCCAGGAGGCCCAGCAAGGCCGTGGACTCTGCCAGCAGTGCTGTTGAGGACTGTCTGCCCCCAGGGGCTGCAGCAGGATGCATGGGCGACGGACAGTTCCTTCCAGGTTACCAGATGCTGGGAAGAGAGATCTCTGTGCCCACTCACAGGAGCACCCCAGACGCTGATCTGGAGGTTCAGAGGGTGGTGGGGGTGTTGGCATCTCAGGATTATCATGTTCTGGCGGCCCAGAGGAAAGATGACCCAAGCCCTTTGAATCTTTGCCATAATGTCCCTGATGGGCAGGGAGACATGCTGAGGAACACCACAGACAGGGCTGCAGCTGGGAACAGCCAGTCCCGGAGCCCATGTGGAATGTCCCCTGAAGAGACTGTTAGACAGAGACAGTTAACCAAAGGAATGGTGATAGCCAACGGCAAGCCAGTCCTTGTTCCTGTTGGATCTGAGCCTGTCAGGTCTTCCACTTCAGAAGCCCTGGTGAGGGAGAGCCCAGATGCACAGGCTCGAGGAAATGTGCTTGAAAAGGAGCTGGCCCAGTTGCAGCCACCCAGCTCCTCACAACTGCCCTCTCACTTCATGAAAGGAGCCATCATCCAGCTGGCAACGGGAGAGCTGAAGCGGGTGGAGGACCTGCAGACTCAAGACTTTGTTCGCAGTGCAGAGGTGAGCGGAGGCCTGAAGATCGACTCCAGCACCGTGGTGGATATTCAGGAAAGCCAGTGGCCTGGGCTTGTCACACTGCATTTTGTCGTTGGGGAGCAACAAAGTAAAGTGAGCATTGATGTGCCCCCGGAGCATCCCTTCTTTGTGTATGGCCAGGGCTGGTCCTCCTGCAGCCCAGGGAGGACTGCTCAGCTCTTTGCTTTGCCCTGTCACAGGCTGCAAGTGGGGGATGTCTGCATATCAATCAGTTTACAGAGCATGAATGGCAACTCTGCTTCTCAGGCCAACTCCCCTCTCACGGATCAGCTGGTATCTGCTAGGGAGAGATTGGAACGAACAGCTCAGGGGCCCAGAGAGCCATCTGACAGAGCTGCTGAAAGGAAGAACCACACAGATAGAGCCAGCACGGCCCAGAGCTCTCGTGCAGAATCCTCTCAGCCTGAGGCTGGCAGTCTGTACAGTTCAGCCTCAGGCTTCCAAAGATACAGCGTGCAGGCAGAGGAGCCTCGGCCCTCTCTGCTCCGTCCCTCTTTCATTCCCCAGGAGGTTAAGCTGTCTATTGAAGGGCGTTCGAATGCAGGGAAATGATCCCTTGGAGGTGTGAGCTCGGGTAGCCCCAGCAGGTGAGCCTCACCATCAGGTGGAGGAATTGCACAGACTGTGTCATAGGCTCACCAGCAAAGGCTGCTTTCTGCCTTGCAGGAATGGCTCCATTCCAGTTCTGTGGCTGACCAGTTCCTCTTGGCGAGTCAGGAGGGCTCCAGTGCCTCAGGGAGCAGCAACAGGCTAGCTGGGGTGGGGGAGCAGGGGTGTGCTCATGAGTGTGTGATGAGAGCATTCTAGAGGCTGGGGCTTTCTCCCACCTCCCAGGATAACTGACTCCCTGCAGGGCAGGGACGGAGCATTTGGGGCAGGCGGGGAGATGAGGAGGGCAGACATGGCTTAAGGTAGCAGATAAAATTGCTGAAGATTTTATTCCTCCTTTCTCATGATGGGGAGAGACGGGTCCCCACTGGAGTTTGGGGGCTCTACTCCCAGTATCCCCTTTCTTCACACATGCACTTTAAAAGGACCGTTCACCGATGGAGCTCTCAAGGGCAGGATGGAGGTGCTTCTCTGGTGGTTCTGATTAATGTCTCTTCCACTGAATCCAACTGCTCTTTCTTCTTGCAAAGAATGTACAGATTTGAATGAATCACAGAAATTCAAGAGGAGGGACCAAAAGGATGGGTTTGGGTGTAGGTGAATAGGGAACTTGAGCACTTGGGATGGGACACAAGTTGGGATGGGAGATGTTCGTTTCCTGCTATAAAGTACATTTAGTTGTTGGCCACCAAACCATATCTTTCTTCCCATGTTAATAACCTTTTAAAAAAACCCTCCTGGGCTTATAGCTTTTGCAGAGGCTTAACCTAGGGATGAATGGGGTTGGGGTTTTTTCTTTGGTTGAATTTTAGTTTGGGGTGTTTTATTGGTTTAGGTTTTTTTAAAATCTTGAGCAAAATACATTCAGCATTCTCTAGGGAAGGATGAAAACATTCTTACTCTGTGAGAAGACCAAGGCTATTTTGTAATAAAGTCAGAAAAATGTTCCAGATGGCTAATTCTTCCCCGCAGGCAGTTTCCTGAATAAGCTCTAGACAAGAGACAAGTGTTTGTGCATGTGCAGGCAAGGTACAAAGTTTGTGCTAAGTACAGTTCTATGATTAATGTAGGGACTCTTTAAAATATCACAGCGTCACAGGGCATTTTGGGATGGTTTTCTGTTAGTTTTTTTGATGCTTCACTTTGGAGTTCCTCTGTAGAGCAATGTGGTAAAATCAAGAATGATCTTTTTCATGGTGAGATTTAATACAATTGTATATGAATACCTCATTGTGGTGATAACACTCTGTTGAGCGAATGCTCCTATAGTTAGACATACCTGCCCTCTGATGGTGTGTTATGACATCAGCTCTAATTGCTCAGCTGGGATAAAGAATAGTCACTGTTCTGGTGAGAAAACAATTTTCACTGACTTAACCTAGATTAAGTATTCCTTGTGTTCAGGTACCCATCTCTGTGCTAGGACCAGGCTTTGGAGAGGGCTTCTCTTAGTGTGCAGAGTCATGATATTCAGCATACTGTTTCTGTCTCCCTGCTCTCATCTTCCTGAAATTCGTCAGGTGTGCCTGACTCTTGAAGCACCGCACCTCTCTGTCACAGAATGGTGTGTCAGCACCTCTCCTTGCAGCAGTGCTGTCTCAGGGCTGTTCTGCGCTGCCCAGGAGTGTGTCCTGTAACTGGTTGGCTTCTGCTGACCGTGTGACAGACACATGCTCTGCTTGCGTATTAGGCAAGTTAGTCTTCAGAGTGTCCCTTCCGTCCCAACCTCAGTCCTCTTTTCCTAGCACATTGCTAGCCATTTCTACTGCCTTTAAAATGCCTGCGCCAGGACAGGCCTTAGGTGAGATATGTGGTAATCATGCCTTCAGTGTTTGTGCCTCACGGTGTTCTCCAGAATGAGGATGCTGCCTGTATCACGTGTAGCTGCTCCGAAATGACACACTACTTCTGGTTTCATCAGCTGCATTTGGGATGTGTGAAGTCACAATGATGCTGTTCTGTGAAGATTCTGCCTCCTCAGGTGCAGCAGCTGTAGGAACAGATGCTGTTTTCACAGCCCCATTTGTCAGGAAGTGTCCACCTGGGCCTCTTTGTCACCTGGGGGTGTCACAGCTCCTGTTAACTGGACTCTCCTACGTAAAACTCTCGATTAATGGTGGTAATTAGTACTTAATGCTCAGGATATCTGAGGTGTCTGCAGCCAAAGACAGGAGGCAGAGGAGCCCAGGTTGTTGTGCCTGTTATTTGCATGGTGCATGCAGAGGAATTCAGGGCTGCGACAGGCACTGGAGAAAGGGATCTTGCATTAATACGGCATGTGAATGTAGAGGGGCTGGTTACACCATAGAGGCAACGTCTGAGCAACCGAGGGTGCAGAGCCCCTCTTGTGTCTCTAAACACAGGAGTCCTAGAGTAAGGGTTTGGAGAGTTTGCCTTATCCCGTATGTGTTACTATAACTCCTCCTCGATCTCACTGCGCAGTGGTCTGAACGGGCAGTACTGACAAATGAGGCAAGCTGTGTGGCTTAAATAGTTTTGTACTGTAGGCAGCTGAAGGGCTGTGGAGATGCTCGCCCTGTTTAACTGGCTGCTGACCTGGACTTTGGCTTACTGCACCTCACTGCTGAGTGCAGTCCTGAGCTCTGTGGAACAGGCCAGGGTGAACTGGACCTTGGTGCTTTTACCCAGACTCTTGTCAGTTCCACTTGCGCATGTTTCAGCAACCAGCTCTTCCCTGAATGCAGTGATTTGAAGCACAGCTCATGACGGGGGACTGAGATGAAGAATCTGTGTGTCTGGCTGCCTTCCCCAAAGGATGGGCCACTGGAGGCTCTCCAGGCCAGCTCAGCTGTACTGGTATCACTGGAACCTGTCCTTACTGGGCAGGGCTGTATGGCTTAGCACCATAGTGGTGGTTGTGCTGAGCACTGAGGCTCTCCTGGGACATGGAATGTGTGAGACAGGCTCTGCTGCAGGCAGAAAGGCTGTGAATGAGCCCACGGAGGAGGCTTTTATTTCTTGGGTTTACAGGGAAAGGAGACAAAGCCAGGAAGTTTATTGCGGAGTGGGATGGTTACCTGGGCTTTTCTGCTGGCAGCAATGTGACAGACTTCTCAGAGAAATACAACGTTCCTGCTGCTACTGTGAAGGGTAAGAGAGCTGTGGTCTGTCCTGCCTGGAGGAGGAGGAGGTCTCCTGGCCCTAATCTTATCCAGTTCACACTCTGTAGCAGGAGTCTGTGGGATGCAATAATGGGTGTCTGTAGCTGTCTGTCCCATCCCACGGAACATTCCTCATGTCAGCTGCGCAGCGGAGCCAAGCCTGTCTCTGGGCTGTGCATTCACAGCAACAAGTGCTCATCACTACCAGACTATGCAGAGGAAGCTGTCTGGAAGGGAAGAAAGCTGCAGAGGCTCCTCTGCCTTCCCCTTCCAGCCACTGAGCAGGTATATTGCACTTTTCACATTAAGTGTCCCTGTCCCCACCCCACACTTGAAGTCACTTTGCCCCCTAGAGAACTAACAATCCTTGTTACTCAGAAAATATTGTAAAAGAAACTACAGCAGCTGGAGTAGCCCAAATGCTAGTTCCTGCCCACAGCAGCACGCGTGCCTTTCCCCAGCGTCACTCACAACTGCTCCTTGTCTTTTAGGCTGTGCTAGGACCTGACACTTTGCAGAGGCTGCTAAGATGGCTACAAATACACACTCTGTACATTTTGGCCCAGGGTGTTCCACATATAGTTTAAAATGCCGATGGTCCAGGCCCTTCCATGGCCTTCACACCATCAAGGACAGAATTGCCCCTAAGGTCCTTCTAGGCTGCTGCCGCCTGCCCTGCCAACACACCCCTGCACACTCGAGTTGTTTTGGCTTTCATGGCACCTTAGCGCCGGGGAGGGTCTGCCCAGAAAGGGAGACATGGGGGAGCTGGCTGGGCTGCCCTGAGGCAGAGAGATGTTTGTAGATAAGTGCTGACCCCTCACTATAACCCCCAGTATATGGCTGTATTAACATGTAACCGACGCAGTGTATCTAAAGCCTTAGAACTAGTCAGGTGCTCCCCTCCAGCCTTGTCCCTGCCCCTTTCCTCCTACCTGATCTTTAATGAAGCATTAATAATTCTAAGGATAATCTCTATTTTGTTGTGCTTTTTTTGTAACTGTTTTAAATAAATCAATTTGTACTGTATATTTGTACTTTGGTGAGATCCTTTTTCCTGTTTTACCATTTTAAGTCTGTACTTGGCTACAAACAGATTGTATTTTTATTGTTAATGCTTTTATGAATATTGCATTTAACTTGTTGACTCTGTAAACACAGTATATATCTATATACATATATATATATCTATATATAAACCAATAGCTTTTCTTTTGGTGTTTGAGACTTTTTACTTGTCTGTAGTATCAGTGGTCATTCTCTGGATTTACACAGTGATCTGGAGACTCATGTCAAGGGCAAGATAGAGCCTGACGGATAAGTTGTAATTCTGTTTTTTCAGATACTTTTGTTTTATGTGGTTTCTCTTTAACACCCTTGGAATAAAGTTAAGGTGTCAGTGACGCTACAGGGAAAGTTCCAGCTACAGGTTGCAGAGTGAGGTACATCTCTGCTGGGCAAGCAAAACATGAGATAGAGCAAAAGCAAATATTGCTAGAAGCAAACTGTGGGTTTGAGTATGAAAATGAACAGAGGTAAGGATAAAAGTGAGAGATCAGAAAACAAAGGATATGAGCAGAGGAACACAGAACTGAACAGCTCCTTTATGGTGCCTTTTCCCAAAGTGAGGAATGGCTCCTGAGTGTCAGTTCTACTTGATGATGAATGTCATGTTAAAACAGCTTCTGTACAGGGAGGAAACTACATGTTGCAGTGGCAGGTGGAGAAAACTAGAACTGAAAAGGTTCAATGCTGTTTCCTAGCAGCATCGCCAGGGCTGGCAGTGAGAGTGGTTCATTATTGCAAGAAAAATGGACCATTATGTATTTTGAAGGCAACTATTTTAACTAGGGCTTGAAGGGACTGCAATCAAAGTTTTTCAAACTGAAAAATGAGGAAATGAGGGTTCTAAGTATGGTCAAAAGATTTTGCTTTTTGTTTTAACTTTACTCTTCTGATCTCAAGTAGCAGTCTTGTGGTCACCATTTCTGACTTAAAGGAGGGAAACAGCCATCAGAGAGAAGACAGTACCCCCCAAGGTGTTTGAACTACTGTAGAGCTCTAGACTTTAACTGGAAATGCTGTGGAGGTAATAAGGGTTTTCAGGCTACAAAACACAGTGTGGTGCACTGGCTTTTGGTGGGCTGGTGTCTAAAAAACACAAAGCTACACCATGCATTTTCAGGTACTCATTCTTAAAGAAACCAAATAATGGAGAATGTACCACTGCTTTGCCCTGCCATGAATCTTTCTGTGCCACTGCTTTGCCTTTTGCAGTTTAAAGATGCCTAGATATGATTTCCATAGTTGCATAGTTTTAATAGTAATTTCTATTAGCAATGGGAACCTTTTCCTGTAGAGACAGGCTATGATCACATTTTGCCTCCAGTATGTCTGTCTTGCTTTTGCACTGGGGACTCCAGCACTGGACACAGGTCTCCAGATGTGGCCTCACCAGTGCTGAATAAAGGGAAAAGCAAACCCATAGAGTCCTAGAAACTGACCTGCTCTATTATATACCATTCAATCAACTCTTTCACTTGCAAACCTGAAATGCTGTTTAAGTGAAAATTAACTTGTGAGTAAAGCAACAAACTTGTTTGCTATTTGCTTACCTTGTCCAGCCTTTCTTTCACTGTTTTTATGGGGTATCTTACAACAGCAGCTCAGGTTCCTCTTAGGTTTTTCCATGGATGCTACTGCAACTAAGCATGTAATAAGAGTGTTTAAAAAAAGAGTGTGCACAGGCATTTCCAGAGAGACATCCTCCTTTGTTTCCTTTTTATGGGCACAAACTGCAAGGGATTTACTCCTGGAAGACTTGTGGACTATGAGTCTTCAGCTCCATAATTCATGCTGCAGTAAACAAGATCCCCTTTTTATTGAGGTGGGTTTCACCTACAGCAGAACTGCAGCAGCTTAGACCCATTTACGGAGCAAGGGCCCAAGAACAGGACAAAGCACAAAAGGTAAAGAAGGGGACTAATATATGTGAACATTAATTTATTTTCCTTCTGTCACAGTCTGTGACTTGGCCCCCAGAGCAGAATGTATCCTCAGAATCTGCTCCCACCAGAGCTGCTTTGGCAGGCATCTCTCAGCTCTGTTCTCCTGGGTTCAGAGGAAAACCAGAACCACCTGTCAGGGAGGGTCACACAGGGACCCACAGCAGCCCCCTGAGTGCAGAAGCCTGCTAGTGCACATGTGGCAGGTGCAGCAAAGGCAGCACAATTCTTGCCTGTGGTTTAGTGCAACGCACTGTTGCTCTGCTCCTCAAAGGTCATTTTGCCCAGCAGCTGGCTCTCCAGCTCCACATTGCTCACAGGCAGCTGAAAAAAGTTCATCTCAGCTGCCAGAGCAGCCATGGCAGAGGGATCCTGGCCAAACTGTGCCCGGAGCATCATATCCATTTTCTCCAGGCGCCGCTTGAGCCTCTTGGCCTCACGCTCCCGGATGAGCCGGGCCTGTCGCTTCTCGGGGGTCTCGTTGGCGCGTTTCAGGCGCATGGCTTCCCGGTCCCTCTGCAGCCGCCGTGCCCGCTGCTCATCTGTCTCCTGCATGCGCTGCAGCCGCTTGGCTTCCCGATCCCGCATGCGCCTCACTTCCCGCTCCTCGGGTGTCTCGTTGTCTCGCCGGCTTTTCTTGGCCGTGCGCTCCCGCTCCAGGCGCTGTAACCGCACTTCCAGGGGCTCATTCTGGCGCCGCAGAGCCCACTTGCGCATGCCAGGGGTCTGTGCCTCAAGCAGCTTACGGTACGCAGCACAGTTGTTGCACACCAGGAGAATGCCTGCGGGATACACAGGGGTGCAAAAGGCAACATCCTTGCCCTCAGCGCTGGACGGGCCCTGGCTCTGTGGTGCCGGCAGCCGATCCGCACTGAGCACCTCTGGCAACTTCTTACTGCAAAGCAGGAGGAACAGAGTCAGAGGCTTGGTGCTGTGGGCAGAATCCCCATCTCTGAGTGCCCATGGGCTGCCACGAACAATGCTCCCACTACAGCCCATGGCAAAGGCCTCTGCTGAATCATTTACCCACAGATGTGTCTGACTATCTAAAATAAAGCGCTATCCTGTCCAGGGTGGGAAGTGGATTAGCCCAGAGCAGTATCTGGGTTGGAAGAGTGCAAGAGCAGGAATAAACCAGCAAGCTGCTCCTCGTCATCATCTCTGGATTTCTCCTTTTAGCCCCATTCCACTGTGGGTCAGTGGATAATCTCTCACTAGGCAGGACACAAAGAAAGAACAGTTGCTCTGGACATGATGAACCCATGTGGATAGTGCAGTCCTACTCCAATGGATTGCTGGGCAAGGGAAGGGGTGGATTGTTCTCCAGTGACTGGAGCCCACAGTGCTTTCTGCACCCCTCTAGCTCTGCACAGTGCCAAGAAAGACCCTTTTATTAACACAGCCTGCAGACATCTTGGCAGGGGATGCAGAGCTGCAGACAGGAAGGGATCAAGGGAATCTCACTCACTGGGGGTGTTTGGTGCTATCCTACAGGCCTCAGTGGGTCCAGACCCACAACTTCTGAGTCATTCAAGGCAACCCACCTAATCTTTAATGTGATGCCCTAGCCCACTCACTGGCCAGGGCGACCCTGACCTGTTGAAGGTGGCATGGCTGGTGAAGCGTGCTCCACACACTGCACAGTTCGACAGCTGGTCCTCTGAGTGGATCAGGAGATGTCTCCCAAGGGATCCTGGGGAGCTGAGGGCTCTGCCGCACACAGGACACAGGTAGCTCTTGGCACTCACCACTGCTCCGGTGTGCTGCAAAACAACCACTCAGGTGGTAGTTACACATTGCCCAGCTCCCTGCCCAGTCTAAGGCATGCTCAAACCATTCTGTTCAGCCTCTTGGAATGGGAACCCTTTACTGCTAAACGTCTGCCTGCCAGCTTTTAGACCAAGCTAAATACAAGACATTTGGTGCGTCATGAGTCAAACAAGGAGGAAACCCTTTTTATGGCTCAACTCCAGTGCAGGAGAAAAAAATTAAGGCCAAAACACTTGGATTTTAAGACCTGACCCTTGTTTTTAGAAATGCATTTGGGGAGCTGCTGGTGCAGGACAAAGCATGACCGGATTAACAGCAGGCAGGATGCTGGTGAGGAAGCACTTAGATGGAGACAAGAGGTACAGTTAAGTGGCCAATTCAGTTCTGCTTCATTCCTTCTGCTCCAGACTTTGCTGTGCCATGAAGAGAGCACTGACAACAAAACCTAAGATTTCACCATAGATTTCTTGCAAAACTGGAATAATTTTGAGCAAGAACAGCCATTCTCTCATGGGTGATTACAGGAACCATAATGAAGTATAAAATAAATGATCAGGAGGAAGGTTTCTTATCTCACTGAATGTAGAAATTGCTTCCATGTTTAATTTGAAGGAACCGCCTTGTTTTAGCCTAAAATACTTGCAGAGACTGCCTTGGCACAGAATTGTGTTTTCCAGATCTGTAGACCAGTGCCTTGCTAATTCTTTCCCCAGGATACCCTCTGGACACAGTTCACAGCTGTAAACTTCAGTCACATCCTAGCTAGAAGCTCAGCTCTGTAGTTGCAAAGTTACCCTGTGCTTTGAGCTGTTTCTGGATTTGAGGCTTCAGGCCAGAGACACTCCACAGTTTGGAACTGTCCCTACCTGGTACACGTGTGCAATGAGTTGATCTCTGCTTCCACATTCCAGCTGGCAGAGGGGGCATTGTGACAGTCCCAGCATGGGCTCAGCATTCAAACTCTCAGGCACCTACAGGGAGGAACAGCCACTTTGGTGTAAGGCACACAGACCCCCTGGAGCCACACGGCCCTTCCTTAACTCTTCCCAGTGCTGCATGCCCAGTCATGCCAGGGCTGGATTGGGTTCGGGACATCTGAAAGAAACCTCCTTCATGTAGCCTCTGAGAAAAACTCCTGAGTCTCACAGAGAGGAGGCAGAGGCCTCATGGCCTCCACCTGCAACCAGGTTCTTGCCAGCACAGTGGCTGTAGAAAGGCAGGGCCTGTTCTGTGGCAGGGAGAAGGGATGCCAATTGGAGAATGGCACGAGAACCAAAGGAAGGGGGCACACTCTGCAAACATCTTGGCCAGTTTGTGCCTGCTGTCTCCTGTTCCAGGCAGCCAAAAAACTGTTCATACCCTTTTCTCCTGCCAGGAGACATTGTTTGGAGGAGGTGGGAGGGAGAGAAAGATAAAGAAACGTGATGGGGGGAGAAGCGCTTAGACAGTACTCTTCTCTCTCCCTGGAGGTTACAGTGAGTGCAGAGCCAGTACACACTTGCCTCATTTTCTCTCCTCCGTGGGGTTCCAGCCACAGGTCGTTCTGCATTTTCTAATTCCTTCTTCACTTTCACCATGGAGCCATCTTCCTCAGATGTATGGGAAGAAACTTCATCCTGGGTGGTTTCCTCATCATCGCTACCACCTGAAATGTGCAAAACAGTTATACCAAGCGTCAGGATCCTGAGGGCACTCAGAGGCCTTAACTGTCCTGACCAGCATTACAAGGGACCTCTACCCATCCCCTCCAACTAGGGGTTCCATTTAAACTCAGTATAGGGCACTTGAGTCCCTGAGCTGCTCTGCAGAGTCCTTGGCACAGACTCTTACACTGCCTTGCTCGACAACTGCCAGACCACCAGCCAGACCTGCTGCTGCTCCCACTCTGCTCTGGTGAGATAGGACTGGGTCCCATGGCATTGCCCAGTCTGTGTGTGCTGGTCTGGTCCTTAGCTCTAGGCTTGCCCTCCCCTAGGACAAAGTCCTGCACTGGAGCAAAAGACCAACCCAGAGGAGAAGCTGGGTAAGACGGTCCTCAGAGCACCCACACACCCTGTGCAGCACTCAGCCTCACCCCTCCTCAGAGTCTCCCCAGTCTACTACCTTGCTGTTATTGGAAGGGGCAGAACTCACTGCTGCTGGAGTCAGGGTCTTGCAGAGGACGAATTGTTGACCTTTGGTCCTCAAGAGGTCCAGGGAAGCTGTTTTTCATCATGGCTTGGCGGGCTTGCTCCTCCAGCCCTGCAAAGACTTGCTCCCCTGGCAGCCACAAGGACAAAGAGTCAGACTGGTGCTGTTCCATTGCTTTCACCACCAAGGCTTGCCAAAACACAACAGGCATGGGGCTGCTCACCTGCACTGTGCAGAACCTCTGGAGTCACCTCTTGGAAAGCACTTACATCACTTCTCTGCTTGCCTGCCCTACCACACTAGCCTCTGGCACATGCTGATGTAAGTCCAGTGCCTGGGTGGAGAACAGTCTCACTAGTGGCAATGTGCAGCATTGGCCTGCCCTCGGCATACTATGTATATGCCACTCCAGCCACAAAAAACCTGTGATCCCAGATATCTGCCATAAATAGCCAGGTGGCTTTTGCTGCTGCCAAACTATCCACCAATACCCTACAGCACAGTTTTGGGCCAGGGGAAGCCCCCAGGGACTATGACAGTAGCCCAGATCAGTGATAGTACTGTATAGCTCTTCTAAATTATTATTTCCTGCTATAGCAGGCATTTTGCACAAAACCAGCACCTCCCTAAGTACCTTGGTACCTCATCTGCCCTCCACAGTGATATCAAAATTAGGGGTTGTCCTCGGCCTACTCTGTCACCTTCTTCCATCCCAGGACGATTGAGGACAAGCTGTCCTTACAGAAGTTGTCTATGCTCAGAGCTGGTGTTCTCCTGTGTATATGATGGATAGAAAACTACCTTGCCTGGCCCACGAATGGCTTTTGTTAAAATAAATCTCATTGGCATTTTATGTGCTTAAAACAGAAACCTAAGAGAATGAACTCAGAGAGCTGAGATGCATGTTTAGGACAAAACAATTTGTTTTGTTGAAAGCAGCAACCACTAGTACCTCAGCTCAATAGGAGATGGCAAACACCTTGAAAGAAAGTAGTTATTTGTGCTCTGAATGGAAACTTCTCACAGCAATCCCTGCTCAAAGAAGTTTTGGTTCCCAAGAATAACAAAGGTAACCATTAATTTTCATATTATAGCAAACAAATTACATTGTTCCAAGTGTAGTCATGATTTACCTTTTCCAGTGGATGAGTTGGGAGGCCTGGGAAAGGTGCTGAAGTTCCCAGCAGGCTGGCTTATGGGTTGCATTTATCAACTGATCTGTAAGCGTTCAAGAACCATTCAAAGCACAAATGTGAAAATGCCAAGGAAAACGCAGTGCATTTTTCACATAAAATCAAAACATAGCTTTCAGAAGAAAATGTTACCTTTTAGTACAGGGCGACAGCTGGCACCAGTTTAACCAGGAAATTGAATTCCTGACAGAAAGCACCAGTCCTGTTACAAGGACAGGTACATTCCCATGTGCTGAACTGTTCCAGCCAGCATTGCTCCATGTTCCCACTTACACTGCCTTCCTGGGGCTCACCTTGCAATTCTGGCAGGGCTTAAAAAAGCCATAATTTATGGAAGATTTCAAAGACCTTCAGAAGTTTCATGGAGACTGTGAGAAAAGTGTTTTAGTTCCCAATGTCCCCATGGAGATTTCCAAAAGCATTTGAAGGTTTTTATCATTCTGTTTCAGAAATGTGAGAAAAGGTTCTGTAGAGAAGATGTGAGAACACAATCCGTGTGCCTGAGGAGAGGTGCTGAGGAGCACCAAATCTATTTGTCATTGAAAGCAGCAGGTACCATCATGACTGCTGCAACACCTCTTCAGAAGCTATTCCAGCACTGAATGGTTTTCATGACCTGGAGTGCTGTTTTTATGTCTGGAACACAGCCTCACATTGGTGGGACTGAGATACAGTCTGTATGAGCAGCAGACACCACAGAATTCCTGTAACTCTCCAAGAGGCAGATACCCAGAAACCAGGATAAAAGCCCATAGACCAAAACAGCATTACAAGAGAAAGAGAAAACATGGCGAAATCATGAAACCTGCAGAACGCAGGACAAATGTAAAACTAGGGTGGGAGATGTGCTGCTGCCTTTGACAGAGTTCCAGAACAGGATTCCCAAACACCACTGCAGCTGCTCATAGAAGCAATTACATTTTGTTTTCTTCCCTCTTCTCCCTTTCAGACAGATTACACTCCCACTGAACAGCAGCCTGGAGTCCAAAGGCAGGACAGGTTCCTGCTCAGCTATACAAACCATGCAGACAGTCTGCAGCACTTATTAAGAGCTGGGATCTTTATCTGAGGTGACAGAGGAGGGAACTTCTCATAAGGAATACTGGCATGAGTCACAGTAGCTAAGAGCAACTGTGTGTGCCTGTAGCCTCTCTGTACAACACCTCCAGAGCCCAGTGAGCATTGACACAGAACAGTGCAGAGAAGAACCAACTTACAGCCAGCAATGCAAGCCATTAACCAAACCCGTGCTGTTAGCAGGCAACGTCCTGTGCATCCTCCACAGCCTGTATCTAAAAACATCACGGGACTGGAAAAGGCAAACATAAAAATACCGTCTCCTGCTTGTACAGAATTTCTTATGTATTATAACAATACTGTACAAAAGAACTTAGGGAAGAGTGTCCTGTTCATCTACTGCTGGACTAAGTCTTATTTTGATGAAGCTTTAGAGCTTTAATGTTTGATAGGTCCAGGGTTATACTTTTGATGTTTCTGCACACACATGCTCAGACACACCCCCACCTCCACCCCACTTTGGATATGCTTGCATTTATTTAGAAGGGGAATTAGACAGACAACAGCTTTAGGATCACTGCCGTGAATAAAGGATGTTATGCTCAATAGTGAATTCACAGACTCTTCTCCAGAAGTTTCTTTATTAAATACAAAAAGGGCTGCAGGCTGACCACAACACCGAAACAAGTCACTGTAGTTGTTTACAAACAGCTAGAGATGTTGGACATGAGAGACCACGCAAATGCCTCTGCTTTTTATTCCATTCTCCTCTCCATACTCCTGTGAATGAGTGGGATGCCAAGTGAGCAGTGGTGGAGGTAGGGAATAACCCTGTGGTACTGTGCAAGAGGGACAGCCATGACTGCTAGGGTCTGCTAGAGTATCAGCCCTGAGCCCTTCCCTTCTTGAACTGTATGAATGCAGGATAACTCTCAGGTGTTCTGGAAAATAAACACAGAAACAAACAACTCCCACCCCAAAATCCACAAAACAAAATCCAAAGGAACTGCATCATTCCCCTGCCTTCCTTCCTAAACAGAAAGGTCTCTTAGAGATGGGTCAGTTTTATTCCCTCCTTGTACATCAATTAAAAGTCCCTGTTCATGTAGGTCTTCTCTGTGTTCCTGGACCTGAAATTTGCAAGTCTTTCCACCACTGTGGATCTATTCCACCTGCCCCATGGCTATTCTGGGTTGTCCACACTGCTGTAGTGGTTACTGAAATGAAAAACAACACAATTGAAAGGGTTAACAATGGCAGTCCACGGAGCCCTTCAGAACCAAGGGATTTGATGCAAGTAACATTTCTGCTTGGTTGTGAATGCTGGGTGCTATTTCTTGCAAGATACTTTCCCTTCAATCTGGGAATATTATAGACAGCAGCATCCAAGAAACACCAAAGAGCACAGAACACGTGTGTATTAGAGAAAGGGAAGGAAATAGAGGATTAATGGGATATTGGAACCATGATAAATAGAGCTCAAAGCAGGAATTAATCTGACTAACAAAATCTCTTCTCCAGAGTTCTAAAATAAGCATCAGTTGCAGCAGGCACAAGCAATAGAAAGCAAAGCAGCTTGTGGACAGCAGGGAGAGAGAAGTGCATGCTAATACCTGCAGCAAATTTTGGCAAGCACAAGGACAGCAAGTGGTCATGACTGATAGGGTAACAATGCAGTAACGGATGAATGCAAGAACAGATGAATTGCTTAGAGAGTTTTTATGCTTTTATACTGCAAAAAAAAAAGACCAAATTGAATCAATTAAGGTATCTCCACAGAAACAATGTAACTACATTTTATTTTTCAACAAGTATATTCCACTATTACTGTTCTGTTTATCAGCACTGTCAGCTATGTTTTTCATGCACACAACAAAACAAAATTAAATTCTTAAGAGCCATTTACGTTCTGCAGGGGCAGTGACTACAATTAAAACTGTAGGACGGGCCATCATACACAGTAAGACTGTTGTGATAAATTTTACCACTATTTTTATCATTGTTTAATAATTGTTTCAGTATTATTTTCAATTTCCACATCAACTTCTATTTGTAACCGTACAATATCCTAGCTGGTTGCTCTGGGTGTCAAACAAAGTGATTCTGTGCAAGGTGCGGACAGCAAACTATGTTGTGAGAGCAAGGTGAAACGAGGGCCATGCCAAGCCTGGAAAAGTAATCCTGGAAAGAGGAGGCATCAAGCAAGCCAGGGAGGGGAGATGTGCAGCTGTCACTTGCCCTAGTGAGTCCAAGAAAGAAGAGAACATGGAGTGGCCATGCAAGGAAGAAGTAGGCACCATCCTCCCATCAAATTTGTCCAGTCATATATTCACAGTCATATTTATGCAAATCCAAAAGGCACTTCCCCAGCCCCGTAGCCTGCCAAATTAGACCCCAGCTGCAGGCAACTGCATAAAAAGCTGCATACCTGCTGTCCCTTTCATTCCTCTCCTCCCAACCACTGCAGTCCCTGTGAAGAAGTCCCAGTAACGTGTCTGCTATGTCTCAGCCTGACTCCTCATTCTGCTGGCTCACCCCGTTCTTGGAGCCGATGCTCTCTCCGATTATCCTCGTCAGGGCACTGCACGGCATTTCTGGGCCCTCCAGACACAAGGCAGGCTAGGTAGACAGAGAAGTCCCAACGATTTTGTGGTGTTCATCATAAGACAGACAAGATTTTCCATCCCAAGGTGAAGACGTCACCATTGACAAGTTTCTTGTATCTCTCTGTCCCTTTATTTTCTTGTGGTCCTACTTGCTGCTCTTGATGGCTTGCGCTGAATAGTTGCTCTGTAGCAACATACGGCATGTAAACGAGGTGAAAAAGTCCCAGAATTCTTCTCCGTGGCACACCTGATGCTATAGCCTCATGCCCATTGTCAGACAGCTTCCCCCAAAACCAAGACTGGAGATACAATCATTTGTATTGCAGATAAAAAAGCAATGTTCACTGTGGAAACAGTGCACAGCTGAATTTCATGATATGTAGAGTTTTGTATATGATAGTACAAGCTACTGAAGAACATAACCCTTATGCAGTGAAGTGCAGAAAAACACCCAGCTAAACACCATGGAAACTCTAACTGCACCATTAGAGCTGCTGTAGCCCTTGGTTTCCATACTCAAGAGACCCCCCTGACTCTGGCCAAGGGGAGACAGCTTAAGTGCATAACTGACATAAACCTGAGCTCAACGGCAGCAGTAATACCTGGTTACTCTCAGAAGCACAAGTGTGTGGAGGCACAAGGCACATTACTGGCATCACAGGACAAAATACCGGACATACCAAATTTCTCTAAGAACAACAGCTCCAAAGTCATTAATGTACTGTCAGACAAATTACACCTAAACCCTGCCCACTGTGGAGCCCCGCAACCAGAAGCAGGAATCTGAGAGCACAAGGCAATGCAGGTGCCACAAGCCACACACCTTGAGACCCTCACTCTGGCCACCAAGGACAGCTCAGTTGGCTCCCCCAAGCTTCACAGCCAGTGGGGCTGTGAGTTCCAGACAGAAGCAGTTCTTCCCAGTGCACTCACCAAGGTGCAAGGTGTCAGCTCCAGCACAGTCTTCCCCCTTGCACAGAGAGCAGCATGCACAGATGCCTGTTGCATACCCGTGCAAAGAGGCAGCACACAAACACACAGACATGCAAGCCAGCAGAACCAGCAGTGAGGGAATGTTAGGGTTGCAGCACTCAGCTCTGTCTCATACTCCTGACAGCTACTGCAGCCAAAAATACCCAGGGCCCTCTCAGCAGCCTTGCTCTCACAGGTCTACAGAAGTGGAAACTCGTTTTCCTAATTCCAGCCCAAATTCCAAGCATGTCTCCAGCCACAAATCTGGGCATGAACAAGGGCATAGCTTCAGGCCCCTCAACCTCCCTCTGCTGCCATCACTCAAACAAAAGCGATACATGTGCAGTTTCCCCTCTGCAGCCAAACCTCCATCTGTGTCTCCCAGCTCCATTGATGCCTGGCTGTAGCCTGCCCACGAGAAGTGCTGATGTACAGCATCTTCAGCCCTTCCACTGTCAAACAAATGCTAAGGTCTTGGCAATGCTGGAGAAACAGGGATCCATCTTACCACCTCAGCTCAAGAATGATCTGGCAGACAGCATTTATTTGTCCTGTAAATTACTTGGCCACCACCCATTCCTTGACAGGAAAGAGCAAATGGCTTTATTTCACTATCTGGTAGGAAACTGAGGTACAGTGAGTTTAAGTAACATGCCCAAGGCCAGTCAGCTGAGTCCATGGTAGGATGAAGATCAAAACCCAGGACTTGTTAGCTTTCAGCCATGTGCTCCAACCACCTTGCCTAGGACTTTGCTACCCAAGACAGGCCAGAGCCCCAAGCCACATTTTCTAGTATTCTGACTCATATTTTTGACAATGTGAATGCAAAGCCCAGCTACAGGCCCTGTACATACACACCTACCTTTACAGCATTAGTTCTTTGTTCCAGCCTATCCCTGTCCTGCTATGCCAAGACACAGCCAGCTTCCCTGATACACACAGCTCAGTTTCTCTTCTTACACACCCTAAGACAAAACGTGAATAACAAGCCGTCCCTTTCCATCATTTCCCTCCTCCCCACCTCACTCCACAATCCAGCCAGAGCAAGGGTCCCACAATGCTGTGTAACACCATACTCACAGTGAACTTTGTTAGGAGTGGTCTGTTTCCGACGGGACATGTTTCCCTGACCTGGGAGTACAGTGTTCCTCCCCTCTGCAGAGGGCTCATCTGAGAAGAGAAGAATCTGTCACACACTTCACTGAAACCTTCCAAGTCTCTCGCCGAGCTCAGCTGGCTGTCCCAGGGTAATTCTCCACCCTTCTGCCTATGGGGCTCGTTCTGCATCACATAGGTGGACCCCATGCCAGCATCCAACACAATCCACAAGCATGTCACAAAGCACTGTGCATGGGCAGTTCTACCCAGTTCTCAGGCAAAGGTTTAAGCAATCCTGCCCCTCCCCCCAAAAGATGAGTGTCCCCTTCAAGAGCAGCTGCAACCTCAGTCCCAACACCCTTCTCCCTCCTGTCCATTGCTGCAGCCTAATCATCATCCTTCCCGTTTAACTGATAGAGGAAGGTGGCATTTCCAACAGTCGTCTCAGAGAGATACACAAAAGGGGGAGCTGAACCCATTTCCCACAAGACACATGGACACGGAGATCCCCACACACGGATCTCACCAGCCTCTAACTGACAGACAGACACAGACATCCCATCAGCTTTCTTAGACAGACGGACAAAATGATCCCGCCAGCCTCGCACAGACAGACGGACACAGGGATCCCATCAGCCTTCTCGGATGGACACGAAGATCTCGTCAGCCTCCCGAGACAGCGGGCCCCAGCCAGCAGTCCCAGCGCACGGGAGGCGGCAGGACGGACCGGGCCGCAAGCGGCCGGACACACAGACAAAGGGATGCGGCTCCTCTGGCAGCAGGACGGACGCAGGAACCCTGCCCGGGCCCCCGAGATCCCGGCCGGGCATCCCTGACAGACAGGGCGGCCCCGGCAGCGGAGGTGCCACAGCGGGGCCCATTCCGCCCCTCGCGGGCGGCAGCCCTACCCCAGCCCGGCCCGCCTTACCCGGTCCCGCCGCAGGCGCCGGGAGCCGCGGACAGACAAAGGGCAGCGGACAGACAGACGGGCAAGATGGCGGAGGACGCCGCCGGGGTGCGCGACGTGAGCATGGGCGCGGGCAGAGGAGCCACGGCTCGGCACCGGGAGGGCACGGCACGGCACCGCTGTCACCGACTCGTCCGCAGACCTCAGGTGCCGGGTTTTCATTACCTGAAGTGTCTCACCTGTTTGCCATGGATCCAGCCCAGCGTGTGACTCCCGACCGCCCGAGGGAGCTCATTCGTGCCGGCGGCGGGGCTCGCCTGCCCCGGCCGCCTCCGCCGGCAGCTCGCCGGGAGCCCTCGTGCCGCCCCGGCTCACCAGAATCTCGCGTACCCTGCAAGGCCAAAATCCACGGGTTTAGTATTAACTTATACTCCTCCCGCACGCGTTAAGAACTCACGCACCTGCTGAGAGACGAACCGCCCCGCCCCGGGGGCTCGAGACCGCCTCCCCTCGCGGGGCGCCGAGCCGCCGCGGGATCAGCGGGCCCGCTCGGAACGCCCGCTGGGCCCGCTTACCCGGCGGCTGCGGCGCCGTGCCCAGGCTCGGGCCGGACTTCGGTCCGACTCTCCTTCGCTGTGGCGCCAGCGCCGTGTAGCCCTCAAAGAACCGAGGACGCCCCGGCCCCGCTCACCGCCCGCGGGCTGGTCGCAGCACCCGACGGAACGCCGCGTTGCCGGAACCGCCGCGCCGGGGGTGGGAACCGGCGGGCGCCTATCGGGCGTGGCACCATTTGGCAATGAGCAAGATCCCTCCGCCGGGCCATGTAGTCCCTCCGCGCCGCTCTCCCAGACCGTGTCCGTTCCTCCCCGGTCGCCGTTGCGCCAGGGCCGCGTCTGCGGAGGCTGGCGGGGACACCGCCCGCTGCGCCGGCTCGACTGTGCCCCGGACTGAGAGCGGGGATTGCTGGCTATGGGAATCCTTCCGCACGCAATGAAGTCCTGCGGCCAGCACACGCCATTTTGGGTGACAGAGACGTGCGGAGCGGCGGGAGGTGAGCGGGGCCGCGGGGAGCGCTCGGTGTCCGAGGAGGTGATGGGGAGGCCCTGCCCCAGGGTCTCCCTCAGCCCCGGGATCTGTTCCGCGGGAGGCCCTGCTCCAGGATCTCCCGCAGCCCCAGGACCTGCCCAACTGCGCTCGTGCTGTGGGATGTTGCCGCGGTGAACCTGGTCAGGGAGGGAGAGGGATTTCCCCTTTGAGCTCGCGGGTGCAGCCGCGCGGGTGGAGCTCACGCAGGGCCAGCTGTGCGTTGTCCGTACTGCCCCTGGGCACTGGGCCGCAGCGGCTGGTGTGGCTGGCGGCTGTCCTGGCAGCCGGGTCGGGTCAGGGCTTGCTCCGCGCTGGGCAGTGTAGCCGCCGGCCGGAGGGAGGAGGAGGAGGTGAGATGCAAACCAAAATCTTTCTATGTGATATCTTTTAAGGAAGCAGTTTTTGGATGAAGGGTTCTTAGCAAACACAATGTTATAATTAAACACTGTTAGAGTTTGCTTTCTGTAGGGTTAATAAGTTGAACTGGTTCCTGGGAGACCAAGCATGCATTCAGGAAGCAGGAAGAGTGTGGGGAATGTGGAATGGCAGCTTTTTCCTTCTGGTGACAAGATTGCTGCAACCTTAGTTTGTACAGCCCTCGAGTTAATTATATAGCTAGTTTATAACTTGTATTTTGATAGGACAGAGGTGGTCTTGGTTCTTCCAGCTGACTTTTCAGTTTCTTAAAAAATATCCAGGTAGTTTCCCGGATAGGTTCCTGGAAGTTTCTAAGACCAACCCTGTTGGTCTTGGTTAGGTGCAGGGTTGTGAAGTGAAAAAGGTAATAGTGAGTGCTTAAGGTCCAGTCACTTATAAATAACTAGATCCAGGACTGGCAGGCCAGGGCTTGTTTGGGGAATTTCTTGGCCTCCCTTCCCCACAGTGCCTGGTGTGTTGACTAAGAGTTCTTGGTTCCAGTGACCTTCCCTCTTCTCCACAGAAAGTGTTTATCATGTTGGGCTCTGGGTTCAAGGCGGAGCGCTTGCGAGTCAACCTGCGCCTCGTCATCAATCGCCTCAAACTACTAGAGAAAAAGAAGAGTGAGTATTTAAGTGGGCAGGTGGGACCCAGGGTGCTTTTGGGGCTCAGGAGACTTGAGGAGGTTTTTCTTGAGTCAGGGTACTTTCACAGGCCAAGTATGAAGTAGCTTTTTGCTCTTCCTTGCTGAAGCCAGGCCTTACAACCTGCCCTGGTGCACAAGGACCTAGAAGAGCAGTCTGGCCTTTGTCCACTTTACTGGCAGCTGCTGGGGTACAGTTTGCAGGGTGGTAGCTGTAGGCTGTGTGTGCTAACAGCACAGTGGGGAACTCCCTGGCTGCTGAGGGAGGTTCTCTTCACCTGCCCTGCCCTGACACGGGTAAGGTCTGTGGTCCTGGTTAACTCTGCAGGGAGGTTGTAGGTGCAGGAGTGCTTCCAGCAGCCTAAAGTCCACTTTCCTTTCTCCCATGAGTTAAGTGTGCTCGGAACTGGACGTGAGGGCTCTGCCAAACCATGGCCAAGCATCTCATGCCGCAGAGATTTGATAGGGGAGAGAAGCTGGTGGTGGCGGCTTTGTGTGTGGTGGGGATTGTGGGTGGTCTAGAGGCAGGAGCCCAGGCCAGCACAATGACCGGCCTTTGGGATGTCTGCTGCAGCTGAATTGGCCCAAAAGGCAAGGAAGGAGATTGCAGATTACCTGGCAGCTGGAAAAGATGAGCGTGCCAGGATTCGTGTGGAGCACATCATCCGTGAAGATTACCTTGTGGAGGCCATGGAGATCCTTGAGCTGTACTGTGATCTGCTGCTCGCTCGCTTTGGCTTGATCCAGTCCATGAAGTAAGCTCTGGATGAGAGGGTCCTGGGGTCAGGAAGGGGCACTGCTGGGGGCAGGTCTGGGGTACAGAAGGACACCTGTGTTTGTCTCAGTGTCCTAGGTTCTCCAGAGATGTTTTCTTCCCCATATAGGGAAGACTGTGGAGCCCATTGTATAGGGTGGGAACTTTAAGGCTAAGCAGATTGAGGGAAGCAAAGGCTGGGTGCATGGGCTGGAGAGAGGATTGTTTTCTTTGGTCCTAGGGAGCTGGACTCTGGCCTGGCAGAGGCAGTATCAACACTGATTTGGGCTGCACCACGCCTCCAGTCAGAAGTGGCCGAGTTGAAGATTGTGAGTAGGGTTGCTTGAGGGGTATTGGACTTGCAGGGTGGGGGTGGTACTGCCAGATGCTGATGGAATCCCTTGTCTGGGACTTCATATCATTAAGACTGAGGACTTTATGGGTTCTGCAGATGGAGACCAAGGTGTCCTTGGAGCATCTGGGGTTGCTGCAGCTGCTGAACTGGAGTGCTCAGTGGGAGAAATGAGGGAGGGAGATGGGTGAGTGGATGTGTGGTGTTTAGTGGGGGAAAGCAGGGGTGTGCATGTTCCTAGAGTTTCTCTCCTGCTGCAGGTTGCTGATCAGCTGTGTGCTAAGTACAGCAAGGAGTATGGGAAGCTGTGCCGGACAAACCAGATTGGGACAGTCAACGACAGGGTAATGAACTGGTAGAACAGGTGGAGCTGGCAGAGCCGCTATGCTTGCCAAGGCTTGCTGCCCCTTGGGCCTGTGGCCAGTTGCTGATGCCTGAAGTCACTGTGGAGCAGGGCAGGTGCTGTGCAGCCATTGCTCACTTGCATTGGTGCTGAAGGTGCAGGCAGGGAGGCCCTGCCCTGCTGTTTGTGGATGGGGAAGGGAAGAGCAGATAAAGCACTGGCCTGTGGCTGCCTGCAGCATGCAGTACTGGGTGGAGAGGCCTCGCCAGGGATTCCTGCTGCTCCCTGCATCTCGTAGCCCTGGCTGGGATGGTGCTGGTACAGAGCTGTTGGGTGCTGCACTGTCCTGGCCCCACTTAAGTCTCTCCACTCCTGTGTTCCAGCTGATGCACAAACTGAGTGTGGAAGCACCACCCAAGATCCTGGTGGAACGATACCTCATCGAGATTGCTAAGAACTACAATGTGCCCTATGAGCCTGACTCAGTGGTGATGGTGAGTAAGCCCCAGGATGTGGCATTGCAGTGAACTTGGGTGGTCTTTGTGCTCTGGTGTCTTCTAGACAGACCCACCATAGCACAGTCCTTGTTCCTTCATGCACCCTTACAGCATGTGGCAGTAGTTACACATGCTACAGCCTGGTTCCTGTTCTGTTTCCCATTAATACCACTGTATAGCTGCTCTCTGTTCTGTCATTGTTGCATATTCCCATCTTGTCCATTGACAAATGCTGCATGTAATGCTGTACAGAGGACCATGAGCAGAGCAGAGATGTGTTGGTGAGCAGAATTCTTCCGCCCTTTCCAGGCTGAAGCCCCAGCAGGCGGAGAGGCGGATCTAATTGATGTGGGGTTCACAGATGATGTGAAGAAGGGTGGCCACGGAGGGGGCGGAGGTGGTGGATTTACAGCCCCAATGATAGGTCATGATGGATTAGTACCCATGCCCGTGATGATGCCTATGCCTATGCCAACAGCAAATCCACCCTTCTCCTATCCACCTCCAAAGGGACCGGTAAGTTCCTTGGCTTTGCGTGTTTCCTTTTTCTGTGAAAGATCCCTATTGTGGTGTTTAGCCCCGTGCCTGCTGACTGTACGTGGTAGCTCAGTGTGTCAGAAGGTCATCTTCTTGGTGTGAGATTGAATGGGATGGAGGCTGTTGGCAGTGCAGCTGAAGCTTCATGTTGCTTCTTGACTGTGGAGGTTCCTACCCTTGTTCTCCAGCCAGCCCTCTTTGCCTTCAGGGAACAGAGGAGTCCAGACTTAACTCCTGAGGCAGTTTTCTGACTGCCATGCTTTTGTCCAGGAGTTGGAGCTGCACTTTGAAGTTGGTAGGCTGGTAGTGTGCCAAGATTCAGTCAAGGAAATCAGGTGAGTTTTGTGGGGTGGGAACAGCACAGAAAAATGTAGAAGAGCCCTGCCTTCAGACCTGCAAGGGAAGGAGACTGAGCCAATGGCTCTTGCAGATGATTTGTTGTAAGGGTGAAAAGTGGAAACTGAAAAGAACTCTGTTCTCTGAAGCAAGTCATTTACAGGATATGTGTGTAGACTGGAGAGCAGAATAGTGGGGTGGCTTGGAGTCTTAATATGGTCCCAATAGTGCTGAAGTGGTTTTTGTGGGAAAATCTGGGCCAAGTATCATCAACTGGCTGTTGGCCCAGGCATAAACATGCTGAGGGCTTATGCCAGGTCTAGGTCCTTGAGGTGCTCTTGTGTTACAAATGAGGGCAATTCAAAGCCTTGTGTGAGCGAGAAACCTCTTTCCTGTTCTGTGATACTGCACACAGGGCCTGAAATGGCAGAGTACTCCCTTTATTGGCCTGGTACTTCTGATGCCTTGAAAAATGTTTACCTGTGCTGGTTCTTTAGAATAACCCACAGTCCAGATAGCTGGGTCTGCTTGCTCCAGGTGACTGCATCTGACTTAATACTTGAGAATCTCTTCATTGTAACCATAAACTCTTATCCACTTGGATACTTGTCTGCACTTATCTAAGACTCTACTTCCTGTGACTCCCATGACAGCTGTAGGCGTGTGGTGTCTCAGTTGAGTAGTCTAGTGCATGACTGATCTCTCTGTACAGGAGAACTTCGGTGGCCTGCCAGTGGGGACCTACCAACCTTTCACTAACATCCACCCACCACCAATTCCGGCAAACCCACCCACATATGAGTCCGTAAGTGCCTGAGCGGAATGGCCATTGCAGGCAGCGGAGGGATCCTCAAAGAGAGTGCAGTGGTAACCAGAGAAGGGAATGTTCATTAAGGACACTGCTGCCAACCTTTGGAGCTTTTGGGGTGGTGCTGGCATTGCTTACTGGTGCAGTGAATCACTGAGTGCGTGTGATGGGAGGATGACTTGAGAAGTTCCTTATTCAGGTCTGTGCTTTGGCTGCAACAGAAAGCCACGATTTCTCTTGCTGCATTGTTCAAGTGGTGATAAACTGTTAACAAGCAGAGTCCACAAGTTCTGGATTTTGCAATGTGATGGGTTTATCACCTCAGATCTGTTTAATTATGGCTTTTGAACTTGTTAATGGCCTGGATGACAGTTTTGGCTGATCCAGATGCTGTATGGTTAAACACTCTTCCTTTCACAGACTTTTCTCAGACCTTGGGGCCAACAAAGCCTTTGTCGTCATGGCTCGCACTCTGCCTTTGGTCACATGTTGTTTGTTTTTTCATTATCCTGAGTAGGCAGGAGCACAGCTGAGCATTGTGGGTGCTGACACCTTGTGCTCCCTGCACAGCAGCCTGAGTCTGGGACAGGCAGGCACAGGTGCAGCAGTGCAGGTGAACTGGGTGGGAATGGATGTTGGTGGTTGCAGCCCACCCGGAATGAGAGGTTTACTACCACAGCTGAGTGTGCTATGAGCCTTTTTCCCAGTTAGACCAAGACCTGAGATGGGTCATTTCATATCCTGCTGCTAGTCACAAGGGCCTGTCAGTGGTTTATGAAGAAAGGCCACAAGGAGCTGTGATGACGTGGATGAAGAGGGTGGTGTTTTCCTACTCGTGTCCTTGATAAGTGTTTCAGACCTGATAGTGGATATACTCTGTTGGTCCAGTTCCAGAATGTGGTCAGTGAAGCTGCTTTAGTTGTCAGGAAGGGAGAGAAAAGCTGAAGAGCTGCCTCTTTCTTGGGAAGAGGGGCAGATTGTTCCAAAGCCACGGCAGCCTGCTGGGGGTCGGGAGGAGTATGCACTGCTCTGCTGGAGCTGTGCCTCTGAGCTCTGCCTTTGTGATGGTGTGACCATGCCTGGTGAGACAGAGCTGTAGTAACTGAGAGTCTTTTTCAGATTGATGAGCCTAACACTGACAAGGATGCTGCTGCACCAGTGCCTGGTGAGTATGTTGGGGTTTTGGAAACCTTGGTTATTAGGGGCTGTTCAGAAAAACTCACTGGTACTGCCTGCTGCTGGAATGACCATTCTTTTGTGTGGCTCCATTTGGCCTGGCGAGTGTGTGCTGATGGTGAGATGCAATGATACTTCTCTTATTATAAACAGGGCCTGAGCCCAAGCCAGAAGCTTCTCCTAAACCAGGAGCTGGAGCTCCTAAAACCTTTGATAACTTTGTGCTGCCTGAATTGCCATCTGTGCCAGACACACTACCAACAGCATCTGCTGGCGCCAACTCTTCTGCCTCAGAAGACATTGACTTCGATGATCTTTCACGGAGATTTGAGGAGCTAAAGAAGAAAACATAAAACTTCCTGGGCTTCAGGAAGGAGGGGCAGGAGCTGTGACATCTTCTCTCTGGAACAGACTCCCCTTGAAATTGGTTTCCTGTATTAACCTCCAATGAACATGCTCTTCTTTTTGAGCTCTCTTCCTGCTCTACTTACACCAAGTGCTGCTGCTTTCCTGATCTTTGCTGCTCCAGGAGCTGAACTGTGGGGAATGTTGTGAGACTGGGGCAGGGAAGAGCCTCTGTCAGTCTGGGTAGCTGTATGGGGAAGCTGCACATGATGTTCTGGGCACTGTTCCTGGCTGCCTCTGTGATGGCTCTGTTCCCAGTGGAGGCTCTCTTGGGGCGCCCTCGCTGGCCTTCATCTCATTCTTGGTGGCGTCTGTTCCCAGTTCACAGGAGCACATCACATTCTGCCTGGGCCTCTTGAGTGCGTGAGTGGCCCTGCAGAGGGCAGAGCTAGGCAGGCTCTGCTGCTGCCTCGGCGTTGAGGCAGCAGCTCTCGTCCTGGGTGCTGAGTAGCTGTGGACCACTGAGGTCTGGGGGCAAGGCGTGAAGGGTGCTCTGACAGGATATGCAGCAGCACCTTGTTTCCCCTTCCCGAGCCCGGGGGCAAGGTATCCCGGGACTGTACTGTACCCGTCCCTGACACTGCCTGCAGCTATACCGTACCTGTCTGTGACGCTGCCCGCAGCTCTACACCACTTACACCGTCCCTGTCCGTGCCCCTGCAGACGCTTCCCCGCGGTGCTCGGTCCGTTTGTACCTCGTGCTCGGTTCCAATAAAGCGCGGCCCGGGGCCCGCCGTGTGCGCGCATCGGCCGCGACCGCGCCGGGCCGGGCACGCGCTGCGCTCCGCGGAGTGCGCGTGGGCACACCGGCGCCTCTTGCCCCGGCCTCTGTCGCATCGCTATTGGCTGGAGCTGTGCGCGCTCTGCCAATCACAGAGGCGGTTCCCGGAAGTGGCCTCACGTGTCGGGCTCAGCCGATGGCGGGGCCGCTGCGCGTGAGCGGCTCGGGGGCACCGGGAGCCGTCCGGGCGGGGCCGCTCATGGGACCCTGGGGACAGCCGGGCTTCGCCGGCTGGGGCTGGAGCGGGCGGGACGGGACGGGTGGCGTGGGATCGGGGCCGGCGTGGTGGGAGAGGACGGGATGGGATGGGTACTGCGGTGGGATGGGTGTGGGTGGCGGTGGGGCATCAGTGCTGGTGCGCCGCTGATGGCCTCGTGCAGGGACGCCTGCGGGCGCTGGCGCTGGGAGGCTGCGGACTGCTCCTGGGATCGGCGCTGGCGGCAGGCGACGAGCAGCTCTACGCGGCGGCCGTGATGCCCGCGCTCCGGGCGCTCCCCCCTGAGGCTGCCCACGGCCTGGCTTTGCGCGCCGCCGCCCTCGGGCTGCTGCGCGCTGCTCGTCCCGACGGCCCCGCGCTGGTGCGACTCTCGAAGGAGGGGAAGGAAGGGGACCGCGGCGGGGAGGGGGATCAGGGCGGGGAGGGCGGCCCGGACAGAGGGATGGCGGGGTGGGTCGCAGGGCCCAGCGGGGTGCGCAGGCGGCCGTAGGGGCGGCCGTGCGGTCGCAGTCCGTAGGGAGCGAGGAGGGACCCCACAGGGCAGGGGATGCGGCTGGGTCTGTCGGGAGCGGGGGTACGCTGGAGCGAGGCCTGGGCTGTGGCTCCTGGAGTCTGTGGGCTCTGGCTCTTACCCAGACCCAGCCCTACAGGAGGTGCGAGTCTTCGGGCGGCGATTCTGCAACCCCTTGGGCCTGGCTGCTGGCTTCGACAAGCAGTGCGAGGCTGTAGACGGGCTGTACAAGATGGGCTTTGGCTTTGTGGAAGTGGGGACTGTCACACCTGAACCCCAGGAAGGGAACCCCAAGCCCAGGGTCTTCCGACTGGCAGAGGATGAGGCGATCATCAACAGGTGGGATCTGAGGGCTGCTGCGCTGCCGTGTCCCATGGTCTGCCCACCCTCAGGGAGGATGTCTGCTTGGGTGGTCTGAGATCTGTGGTCAGTGCTGTGGTGGCTCTTGGGTTGGATGTGCTGAGCAAAGCTGCAGAGACCACGCCTCTGCCTTGTGTTTTTTGCACGTTGTGTTCAGGGCTTGTGGACATAAGCCAGCTTTGAACCCTCTCTGTCCTGGTGCAGGTATGGATTCAACAGCCACGGCCATGTCGCGGTGGAGCGCAGGCTGCGAGCCCGCCAGGAGACACAGATCAGGCTCACTGGTGGTGAGACAAGCTTATAAGCCTTTGCTCTTGGGGTCTGCAGGGTGGATTTCAGGGTCTCCCAAGTATCTGTAGGCCAGGATGGGTGTGTAATGCTTGTATTTGGGGACAAGAGTACCCTGGCCAGAGCAAGGTATAGTCAGATAGCAGGACTCTCTTGGAACTGTAGTCCCTTACCCCTGCCATTGTGACTAGGCACCTTTCTCCTGTTCTTTTCTTTGGGATCAAGCTTCTGTTGCTACTTTGGGCAGGATGTGTCTGCTGACATAGCCAAAGCCAAGAGGACCCCAGCTGGGCAGATCCTGCAGGCAACCTATGCCAGCGTGAAGGCTGTGGTGCTGGGAGGTGCTGACTGGGGCAGCTGTGGCAATGCTGCTATGCCTGCAGGACAGTCCCAGGCCCATCCTCGTGAAACACATGGACTGCATGTCCCCATCTTAACTTCAGCTGGTCCTAGGGCCTTGTTTTTTGGGTGCTCTGGCCTTTGGGTGGTGGTTGGTCCTGCTGCCCGTGTTCAGATCTGCCTGTGTTCCAGCTGGGATGCCTCTTGGAGTCAACCTGGGCAAGAACAAGAGCTCTACTGATGCTGCAGCTGACTACGTGGCTGGGGTCCGGACACTGGGCCCTTTGGCTGACTACCTAGTTGTGAATGTGTCTAGCCCGAACACCCCAGGCCTGCGGGACCTGCAGGGCAGGGCTGAGCTGCGGGACCTGCTGAGCAAGGTGGGTGCTTCCTCCCAGTGATCCCAAACCACAGCTACAGCACAGCACAGCATCTCATTCCCTGACAGCATCTGCACTGCCCCAGCCAGTGGATTTGCCCCAGCACAGGGAGGAGTGGGATGGCTTCCTGGATGTCCCCTGATCAGCTGCTGCCATGGGGTGTCCTGTGGCACTGTATCTCAGGAAAGGGCTCAGGAGCAGTGAGGCATTGCCCTTCACTCTGCTCTTGCAAGAGGCAGCAAGTCATCCACCCCGCAACTTCAGGCATTACTGGGGTCCTGTGCCTGCTGTGTGCTCCAGACCCTGTGCCAAGGGTGCCGCTCCTTTCGGTGGTGCCATGTAGAGGCAGGGCCTGCCCCTGTACTGCCTGTAGTGCTGGGTGTCTGTGGCTCCTAGCTGGGGCAGGAGGCATCTCCCTGCCATGCATTGCTATGTGCACCCACAGGTGCTGATGGAGAGGGACCTGCTCTCCTGCAAGCATAAGCCAGCTGTGCTGGTGAAGATTGCCCCTGACCTCACTGCACAGGACAAGCAGGACATCGCCAGTGTTGTCTGTGAGGTGAGGAGGCAGGAAGGGGAGGACACCAGAGGCAGGACCATGGTGCTCCTGGCAAGTCACATCTCTGAAGGACAGGTACACCTGCCACTCTCTGGCTGCTGTAGGGTTGGTGTCCTGGATAGTCTGTGAGGGCCTGTGTGTGTCATCCAGGCATTGGGTGACCCAGACAGTCCAGGTAGTGAGAGGCAGCAGTTTTGTCCCCAGGCACGTTTCTGGGTTGTGTGCTGAGGGGCCCTGACCTGGTAGGAGGGGAGGGGAGGGCTGGGCTGCTTGTGGAAGCTCTGTACTGATGCTCCTTCCCCTGTAGCTAGGTGTGGATGGGCTGGTAGTCAGCAACACCACTGTAAGCCGCCCCAGCAGCCTTCAGAGCAGGCAGCGCACGGAGCCTGGAGGCCTCAGTGGGAAGCCCCTGCGGGAGCTCTCCACACAGACCATCAGGGAGATGTATGCTCTCACACAAGGTGATGGCATAACAGGGTGTGGGGGTGCACACCAGCATTGCCCATGCCATCCTGACCCTGTGCCTGCCCGCAGGCCAGGTGCCCATCATCGGGGTGGGTGGGGTGAGCAGCGGGCAGGATGCCCTGGAGAAGATCCGTGCCGGAGCCTCACTTGTGCAGCTGTACACAGCACTTGTGTACCATGGGCCGCCAGTGGTGGGGGCAGTGAAGCGGGAACTGGAGGAGCTGCTGAGGTGAGTGAAGGCCAGGCATCTCCCTAGAGAGCCCCTGGGCCTAGGGCAGTTCTGGACAGCTGTGTGCTTGTGCCCAAGCAATGGCACTGGAGGGTACACTGAGCCACAGTGCCAGCCCAGTCAGGCACACACTGTCCCTGGTTAGGGAGCAGGGCTTCAAGAACGTCATGGAGGCAGTTGGAGCAGATCATCGGTGCTGACGTGCTGGCGCCCAGTGATGACATCTGGTATGCAGCTGGCATCCTCAGCTAAGACAAGACCTGCACAGCTGTGAAGTATGGCGTGTGTGTGGACGTGAAGCATGTCCTGGCCTGGGTGAAGGAGACAGTGGCGGCTGGCTGAGTCAGGGCCATGAGAGAATAAAACTGTTGCACACCAGACTGCAGGCTCTGTGTGTCTGTCTGTCCATGCAGAGTGTGGACATGTGTGTCTGTTGTGTGTGTGTCCCTGCCGTGAAGAGTCACTGTGCCGGCACCGCACGGGGGTGAGCGTGTGCCTGCCCTCGCTCGCGGCGGGGTCCTGCAGGGCTTCGCCGGGCGTTGGCTGAACGCTCCGGAGCTGCAGGGGCTGCCCGGGGCTCTGAGGAATTCTCCCCCCGCACGGTGTGGGGGTGCCCGCGGGGGCCACCCCGGTCGGGGCCTCTCCCCGTGCGCGCTCCCGCCTGTCCCCTCCGCCGGTGACTCCGCCCCGCGCCTCCCGCGGCCACGTGACCCTGCGGAGGCTGCCTGCGCCGGAAGTCCCTTCAGGACGGGGAGCGCGGCTTGTCTAGCGTTGTTTGGACTCTATGGTGGCGGCTCTCCCATAGGCTCTGACCACTGTCTATGGTGCACTTGGCTAGAGAGGCTCCTGCCGCGGAGCACTGTGGGGCGGCTATGGCGGCGCTCTTGGAGCTGTGTTACGGTCGCTGAGGGAACTGCGGGGCCCGCGCGGCGCTGCGGCCACCATGGCTGCGGCGAGCGAGGAGTCGCTGCATCGGCTGTCGGGGACGAGCCCGAGCGGCGAGGCGGGCGGGCTGGTACTACGGGAGCGGGGCGCCGAGCAGCACGTCTTTAAGGCACCGGCTCCGCGCGTCTCCCTGCTGGGGCTGGACGTGCTGGCGGCGCAGAAGCGGCGGGAGCGCCAGGAGGAGGCGGCCGGGGGGAAGCGATCCCGTGTCGCCTCTTACAAGGATTGGGAAGAGGGTCGTGACGAGGCGGGCAGCGCCGAGGAAGAGGAAGAGGACGAGGCCGAGCGGAGCAGTCGCAGAGCTCGCGGGAACAGGTGGGGTTTACGGGGGGTCCTGGTGCCGGCACTGGCCGCCTCCGGCCGGGAAGGGAGCGCTGGGGGAGCGCAGTCGGTGACGTGCGGGGCCACAGCCTCCGGTGTGGGGAGAGGGAGGCTGCGGTGGATTGCGGGGCCCTATGGCAGAGGCTGGAACTAAAGCGGTGCGAGACCAGCCGAAGGGCAGCTCTTGCTCAGCACTTCTGAGCGTTTGTTCCTCTACTCTGCCTGCCCAGACATTATCGCTCCGTGCACGTGGAGACACCTTCCTACACAGGGGGTGTCAGCGAGGAGTTCTGGGAACGCAGCCGGCAGCGGGAGAGGGAGCGTCGGGAGCATGGAGTCTTTGCCTCCTCCAAGGATGAGAAGGAACGGAAGAAGGATCGCAGTAGGGATCGGGACCACGATCGTAAACGAGACCGTGGTAATTGCTCAGACACCTTTGTGGTGCTTCTTGCTTTGGGTCTGGCCTTGCACCTTAGCCTGTTTGTAGTCCTTATTAATGTTTGTGGTGATTTCTGCAGCAGACTTGGGAAGCCTGTTTGTGCAATAGGCACCCAATCCTATTTTCTTTTTGCAGAGGAGCGGGACAGGAGTCATCACAGCAGATCAGAGAGGGATGGGTTGTCGGAACGGAGTGGCAGAAGGAGTGAACCCGAGAGCCCACGACATCGGCCCAAAGGTGGGAGTGGGACCCGGTAGAGCTCATGAGTGAGACCTGACAAGGAGGGGCTTGGAGTTTTTTATGCTTCCTCCTGTTTTCACGGGACAGGGGTGGTGGAAAAGCTTGTGCCTTTGTAGTTAAAGCAAGCATAAAACTCCCAGCTTGACTTGGGTCTGGGAGCAACGTGCAAGCTATGCACATTTGAAAATCTGGCAGATCTCTGCACAGTGGGGGCTGTTCTGGGTCTGTGTGATGGAAATGTGATCCTTTGGAAATTCCTTGGAATCATTTTATCAGCCCCTTCTCTTAGCAGGAGGGAAAATGGGTACTCTCTTTCCACGCTCCTTGTTTAGAAGGTGTTGGGTGGCTCTAGTTGTCCAGGGCCACTGTTGGAACATCAAATGTCAAACCCCATCTCTTCTGCCAGATGCAGCCACACCATCTCGCTCCAGCTGGGAGGAAGATGATAGTGGCTACAGCAGTGCCCGTCGCTCACAGTGGGAATCTCCGTCACCTACACCTTCCTATCGAGACTCGGAGCGTAGCCACCGACCATCATCACTGCGGGACACGGACCGGCGGGAGCGGGACAGGTACCAGTGCCTGAGGCTGTGCTGTGAACTGTGGAGCTGCAGAAAGGGAATGGTGTGCATATGAGAGGTGCCTGGCTGAGGGCACAAATTCCTTCCTCCTGCTGTTGTTTTCAGGTCTGTGAGGAGCCGGTACTCTGATAAGACACCCTTGCCCACCCCATCGTACAAATACAATGAATGGGCTGATGACCGTAGGCACCTGGGGGCCACACCACGCCTGTCCCGAGGGAGAGGTGAGCAATCTGGGCTGAGCTACCTGGGGTGGGCAGTGTAGAATCCCTTTCCCTGTGGCACAGAGTCAGCTCCACAGGGTTTCCTTGGGAGCATTCTGGACCATCTGGCTCACCCCAGGGCGACGCACGGACGGGGAGGAGGGCATCGCCTTTGAGACAGAGGAGGAACGGCAGCAGTGGGAGGATGACCAGCGGGTGAGAGTCTTGGGTGGGCCAGGGACTCAGGGCCACTGGGCTGTGGGGGGATGGGCAGAGCTCAGTGCTGCACTTCTCCCTTCCCAGCAAGCTGACCGGGACTGGTACATGATGGACGAGGGCTACGATGAGTTTCACAATCCTTTGGCTTACTCCTCTGAGGAGTATGTGAAGAAACGCGAGCAGCACTTGCACAAGCAGAGGCAGAAGCGAATCTCGGCACAGCGGCGGCAAATCAATGAGGTAGGGCCAAGATGCAGGGGTGGCTGCTCTGAGCATGTGGGGTTTGCTGCCCCATGAGAGATCCACTTGTTGAGCCCTTGCTCTCAAGTGGAGAAGGACACTCTTGCTCCTGGGCATGCTCACAGGGAAATTGTGGTTGAGTTCCCGTGGAAAATCCAGCCCTGCAACTCCTGCATGGGCAGAATTCGCAGTTGGAGTGGCTGGTGGATTGCAGTGTCCACGGCAGCAGGAGTGCAGAGGACCATGCTCCCTGCTGTTCTGAATGCAAGGTACATTACTGGGGCTGGCAGCCCAGTAGTTACACTGTTGTCCCAGTGGATGCTGCGGGCAGCTACCCTCATCTTGTGAGCAGGACTATGTCCAGGCTTCCTGATGTATTCTGAGTGCCTTGCAGGCAGTGTCTATCCTGCATTTCTTTGGAGATAGTATTGTTGACCACATGCTTCACATGGCCAGTCTTTCTTGTACTCTACTGTTTCCACTTACTGTTTCTTCCCTTGTGCTTACTTTCAGGCTCCCTAGACTTGAACCATCCTCTTGCCAGTGCAGAGCCTAGATCCAAGCCTGGTGCTCTGTTGTGATCTCTGGAGCTTTCTGTGGGGCTTCAGTGTGTTTCTGATCTGTTGTTTCCTACAGGATAATGAGCCATCCTAGAACTGAACCATCCTGTTGCCAGTGTGGAGCCCAGACCCAAGCCTGATGTTCTGGTGTGATCTCTGGAGCTTTCTGTGGCGATTCAGTGTGTTTCTGATCTGCTTCCTGCAGGATAATGAGCGCTGGGAGACAAATCGCATGCTGACCAGTGGTGTGGTTCATCGGATTGAAGTGGATGAGGATTTTGAGGAGGATAACTCTGCTAAAGTCCATTTGTTGGTACACAATCTAGTGCCCCCTTTCCTAGATGGAAGGATTGTCTTCACCAAGCAGGTAGGGACTGGCTGAAGGTGCTGATGGCAGGGAGCTCTGTACATATAGGGCCTTTTTACTAAAGCAATGCCTTTTCCTTCTAGCCAGAGCCAGTCATCCCTGTGAAGGATGCCACCTCAGATTTGGCCATCATAGCTCGGAAAGGCAGCCAGTTGGTGCGCAAGCACAGGGAGCAAAAGGAGCGTAAGAGGGTATGCTGCAGCCCTTTGGCTTACTCCCCGCCATACACATTATGTAGCTTCTGACAGCTTTGTTTGGACTCTGCAGCATTCAGGCTTTGGCAGCAGTGATCATATTTTTGTGACCTGGGACATCCTGGCAGCCCAGCTTACTGCATTGCCTCATAGCAGCTGCTGTGTTGTGATCTTTTGGGGCACTGCCTGGGACATGAATCACTCTGCAGCTGAACATTTGGATTATGGGAGAAGGAAGCAGGTGGAAGAATGCCAGTTAGTTTAGGGACAGTCAGCAGGCAGTATGGCAGCAGGATGTACCTTGTCATGTTTCAGCAGAAGAGTTGTGAGGAGGAGTATGGGATAAGGTAGCAGATTGGTTTTTCGGAGTGTTTTCTAGGGACTTTCCCTAAAGATCACATAATAGCTGTGGGGAAAGTACAGATACGTTCCTTGTACGTTAAAACTGGGCTGGATTTGAGCTACTTACACTATGAGTGGAATGGTGGTGATTGCTAAACTGATAGTGGAGTTGGGAGGGAAGCCTGTGAGCACCTGGCAAGGGCAGGAAGATTATCTCTGGTTCACATCTGTGTATGTTTAAGTTCAAACTTAGTGGAAGGGTCAGTAGCTGGAACTGTTTTCTTAGGAGGCAGTTGGTAACCCTGTGCCTGAAGTCTCTGTGTCCATACCAGTGTCTTAAAACTCTGCTCCAGTTCATTTGGAAGAGGGGAACCTGATGTAGTAGTGGGGGTGTGCATTCTGCGTTGGGGAATTGTGGGACTAATTTCTTTTTCCTAGTGTTATGAGTAGGGTGGGGGAAGAATTTTGTCTGTGCTTCCTGTGGCAAGGCTATGTTGTTCTCTCTCCTTCCAGGCTCAGCACAAGCACTGGGAGCTGGCAGGCACTAAACTGGGAGACATTATGGGGATCAAGAAAGAGGAGGAGAAGGATGAGATGGTGACAGAAGATGGCAAAGTGGATTACAAGTAGGGGCTCACTCTGAATTACTCTGCTTAACTGGTAATGAGGGATATGGGCATGGCAAGGTGTGTGGAGAGGCAATTTCAGGACTTACGGTGTTTCCTTAGAACTGAGCAGAAGTTTGCTGAACACATGAAAGAAAAAAGTGAAGCCAGCAGTGAGTTTGCCAAGAAGAAATCAATTCTGGAGCAGAGACAATACCTGCCCATCTTTGCTGTACAGCAGGAACTGCTTTCCATTCTCAGGTATGGCTGCCAAGGCATCCCCAGGGCATTGGGCTATGTTTGGGAACTCAGTTGAGGAATTGTAGAATCATGATTGCTGGGAAGCTGTACTCTTGGGAAACCCACCCGTTGCTTTGTGTGGGTGGTGGCGACTCTCCTGCCTGAGTAGGATGCTGCTTGGCTAGAGAACACAGAAGCCCTTCTTTGTAGTGTATCAGAAAATGCTTTTTCCTCAGAGACAACAGCATTGTGATTGTGGTGGGGGAGACAGGGAGCGGGAAGACAACTCAGCTGACGCAGTATCTCCATGAGGATGGCTACACTGACTATGGCATGATCGGCTGCACCCAGCCCCGCAGAGTGGCCGCCATGTCGGTGGCCAAGCGGGTCAGTGAAGAGATGGGGGTGCGACTGGGGGAGGAGGTGAGTCTGGCAGGGGTGCAGGGGTGCCATCCAAGGACAGTAAGTGCATGGGACTATTGGAAGACTTCCTGGTATCTCTGCCCTTCCAGGTGGGCTATGCCATCCGCTTTGAGGACTGCACATCTGAGAACACAGTGATCAAGTACATGACAGATGGGATCCTGCTCCGTGAGTCACTGCGGGAGGCTGACCTGGACAACTACAGTGCTATCATCATGGATGAGGCACATGAGCGCTCGCTCAACACTGATGTGCTGTTTGGACTGCTTCGGGAGGTGTGTGTGATCCTGGGCTAGAGGACAGCAGCATGGGGCACATGAGCTGGGATGGCCCTTCTCTGCCAGGACTGGGAGGGGGAAGCAGAGCTGCCACGTCTCTATATGCACTTGACTGCTGCAGCATCCTGGTCCCTGGTTCTGGGGGGTTAAGTCTCCTCCAGTGCTGCCAGAGTCTTGCTGGCTGAATGTCAGAACTCCTGGTACAGAGGTCTTTGCTGGCTTAAGGCTTCCTGAGCTGAGGTTGGCAGGTCTTTTTAATTGCTCTGATCATACATCATCAGTGTTCTCTGGCATGTGCTGCCAGTGCCTCTGGAGTACAACAGAAGCTCTGTCTTGTGCCATTGTCTCAGTAAGAATGGAAACAGCCCATAGCCATGCATGCATGCCCCTTCCACATTGTTCTTTTCATCTGCTTTCTAGGTGGTCGCCCGACGCTCGGATCTGAAGCTTGTTGTCACTTCAGCCACCATGGATGCAGATAAGTTTGCCTCCTTCTTTGGGAATGTTCCGATTTTCCACATTCCTGGGCGCACTTTTCCTGTGGATATTCTTTTCAGCAAGGTATAGTCAAGCTTGTGGAGGGAAATTCTGTTGGCAGGAGGGGGTTGTGACTTAGGTGTGCTATACTCTGAGGGGGACACACAGGTCAGGGTGGAAGTGGCTGTGGTGTGCTACAGTCTTACACACAGGACAGGGCAGGTAAGGTAATTGGCCCAGATTAACCTGGGCTGTGCCGTTCAGACCCCACAGGAGGATTATGTGGAGGCTGCAGTGAAACAAGCCTTGCAGGTCCATTTGTCTGGTGCTCCTGGAGACATCCTTGTCTTCATGCCTGGCCAGGAGGACATCGAGGTGAGTTGGAAGAGCAGGCACTGTCCTTACCCCCTTGTTTCAATATGATGTTTACACCGCTCTTTGTGTCTAGGTGACCTCAGAGCAAATTGTGGAGCACCTTGAGGAGCTGGAGAAGGCACCTGCTCTTGCTGTACTGCCGATCTACTCTCAGCTGCCCTCAGACTTGCAGGCCAAGATCTTCCAGAAGGTGCTGATGTGTGCTTTGTGATAGGGGTGGGAGCAGGGAAAACAGGAGCAGGAGACAGTACAGAGCAGGAGTGAGAGGTGCAGATATGCCTCTGTATTGCATGTGGAGGGTGAGAGAAAGCATGTACCCCACCCCATTTCCCAAGAGTCACCTCTGTTCCTCTGCCGCTTTGCACTCCTCCTCAGCGGAGCAGAGCCATGCCCAGGGGCATGACTGATTCCTAGTGTGCTTGCAGGCTCCTGACGGGGTCAGGAAGTGCATCGTTGCCACTAACATTGCAGAGACCTCACTGACAGTGGATGGTATCATGTTTGTGATTGACTCTGGCTACTGCAAGTTGAAGGTGAGCCAATTTCCTGTGCTGTCTGTTTCTGATCTCTAGGGTAGACTGAGGGAGTTCTGAGGTCATGAGCCAGCCTTCCTCTTACTTTTGTCTGATCTGCTTGTGCCCTGAAGGTTTTCAACCCCCGGATAGGCATGGACGCACTGCAGATCTACCCCATCAGTCAGGCCAATGCCAATCAGAGGGCAGGCCGAGCTGGCCGGACAGGCCCAGGCCACTGCTTCAGGTAGGCATGTCTGGTGCTCCTATTGTATCCTCATCTTGGCATCAGGTTATGTATATTTTTTTCTCACTGGAGCTGTTCATTATCTTGAACTTTGGGGGAATGTGGGCAGTAGGCAGGTCTGAAGGCCTTTTTAGGACCACTGGGTGCTTCTGCAGAGAAAAGGATGTGCTCCACTTTCTTCCCATGCCCATCTTCACTTGTGGCTGGTCTGCCCTGGATACCATCAAGAAAAGAGCCAAGCAAAAGGCCTTTCCCAGGCTATGCTGTGAGACCAGGGAAGGGCTGTGCTTGGACGTGTGCTCTGCTGCAGCCCAGACACCCCAGTGTGCTGGGGAGACCACACTTTGGCTGGGGTAGAAGTGCCTCCCCAGGGGCTTGCTGCTGGGTGCAGGTTTGCTGCCCTGTGTCATGCTGGGCCGGGCTGGGTAGAGTCTGTAAGGAATACAGTGGCCAGAACAGGAGGTGCATGTTCTTGGCATCTCTTCCTAGGCTCTATACCCAGAGTGCCTACAAGAATGAGCTGCTGACGACCACGGTGCCCGAGATCCAGCGCACCAACCTTGCCAACGTCGTGCTCTTGCTCAAGTCCCTGGGTGTGCAGGACCTGCTGCAGTTCCACTTCATGGATCCGCCCCCTGAGGACAATATGCTAAACTCCATGTACCAGCTGTGGATCCTGGGAGCCCTGGATAACACAGGTATTGGCTGCTGGGGCAAACTGCCAGCCCATGGAACTGGGGCCTGCCCAGCTGCTGATCAGTGATCCCTGTTCTGTTCCTGCAGGTGGCCTGACCTCTACGGGACGTCTCATGGTGGAGTTCCCACTGGACCCTGCACTCTCCAAAATGCTCATTGTCTCCTGTGACATGGGTTGCAGCTCTGAGATCTTGCTCGTTGTCTCCATGTTGTCCGTGCCTGCCATTTTTTACCGGCCTAAGGTATGAGATGCTGCTGTTCCAGCAGCGCAGGGCCCTTCCCTGCCCTTCTTTGACTAACCTGTGTTCTTTGCTTACCCTTCAGGGCCGAGAGGAGGAAAGTGACCAAGTGCGGGAGAAATTTGCTGTGCCAGAGAGTGATCACTTGACATACCTGAATGTTTACCTGCAGTGGAAGAACAACAGTTATTCTACCCTGTGGTGCAATCAGCACTTCATCCACGCCAAGGCCATGCGGAAGGTGAGGCTATGGCCATGAAGCTGGGGAGAGAGCCTTATGCAGAAGAGGGATCTGACCAGCACACACCTTTGCAGGTGCGGGAGGTGCGTGCCCAGCTCAAGGACATTATGGTGCAGCAGCGAATGAGCCTGGCATCCTGTGGTACAGACTGGGATATTGTCAGGAAGTGCATCTGTGCTGCATATTTCCATCAGGCTGCAAAGCTGAAGGTGAGAGGTGTCTGAGCTGCCCAGGGGCTGCGAGGCCCTGCCTGGGAACAGGTGGACTAAGCACACTTGTATTTGCAGGGCATCGGCGAGTATGTGAACATCCGCACAGGCATGCCCTGCCACCTGCACCCCACGAGCTCTCTGTTTGGCATGGGCTACACACCAGACTACATTGTGTACCACGAATTGGTTATGACTACCAAGGTGAGCTTGAGCTGAGGGCTAGCAGGAAGGGTGATGAGTGCTTCAAGAGACATGGGAGGACTTTCCTGCGAGACTGAGATCTGTCTGAGCGGCAGATCTCAGCCTTTTCCATCTGTCCTAACTAGGCATGTCTGTGTCATCTGTAGCCCTGTTTATCCTTTCCCCCAGTATTTTTCTCTGGCTTCTGTGGAATATGTTTGAACATCCTTGTGGCCTTATCAAATCCAACCCATAGCAGCTTCTGAGGCCAGGACGAGTTGTCTGGAAGGGATATGGTCGCAGCCTGAGAAGTGCCATCAGCAAGTGGCAGAGGAAGGGAGCTGCTATGGCTCTAGGAATGGTGCCCAGGCCCCAAGACCATCCTGCTATCCTGGTCTTTCTGTCCCTGCAGGAATACATGCAGTGTGTCACTGCTGTGGATGGAGAGTGGCTGGCAGAGCTGGGCCCCATGTTCTACAGTATCAAACATGCTGGCAAGTCACGCCAGGTAAGTATTCTGTCCTGGATGAGCTGACAAAGAGCAGGCCCACTGCATGTCCATTCTGCTGCTATATGTGTGTGTTTTGGCATGGAGGGAGCAAGCTTGCAGACCTGCAGAGAGTCTGCTGCTGGCCATCGCTTTCCTGTCCCTGACCTGCTGCTGCCTTGCTCCAGGAGAACCGCCGACGTGCCAAGGAGGAAGTGTCTGCCATGGAGGAGGAAATGGCCTTGGCAGAGGAGCAGCTGCGTGCCCGCCGGGAGGAGCAGGAGCGCCGTAACCCACTGGGCAGTGCCAGGTGGGTGCTGGCCCTGCTTGCCCATGGCTTGTCTGTGTGGAGGATCCCAGCTTTCCCACGGGAGTTCTGGCGTGGGGAAAGGTTGCATTTTCTGTTAATCACCCTTGTCCTCTTTGACAGATCTACTAAGATCTACACCCCTGGGCGAAAGGAGCAGGGGGAGCCCCTGACGCCACGACGCACCCCAGCCCGCTTTGGTCTCTAAGAAGGCATGACCTGTTGCTTTGAGGCCTAAGGTAGTGCCCAATTACCCTGATCAGTGTATTCTGAGGTCTCTACAGCCTGTGGCCCTGGAAGGCTTTGGTGCTTGGCACTAATTTTGCTACAGAAGAAAGAATTTTATTTGTTTAAAGGTTGTCAGTCTAATCCTTGCTTTGTTTTGTGCTGCTTCTTGTCCCAGAGGTGGGTGTTGGGTGGAGGCAGTTCTGCAGAATCATGCAGGGCTGGTGCTGTCAGGTTGTTGTCCTGTAGAGCCTGGAATGAGGCACAAAATTAAAGTGACCTGGAGGACAAATACAGCCTGTCCCTGTTTCAGCCCTGGTCCATACTGCTGCAAAGGCAGTTTTCCCACAGCCTATGCCCTGGACAGGCAGCTGGTGCCCAGCTGTCCCTGCATACCTGGGACCATCGGCCCAGCCCTGTTTCAGGCCAGGCTGGCCAGGAATTCTGCTCACTTTTTCAGCTGCTCATGCTTGTGGGGCTGCTCAGGTGTTCTGAATGTTAGGTACGGGTTCTCCTGCATCCTGCCCCGTGTGTTTTGAATGCCTGTTTGTGTCCTGCACCTGCTCTATTGCCTTGCTGAGCTCTTCCTTAAGGAAAGCCAGCTCCACCTTGCAGACAACCAGCTCCTCTTCTTGCAGAGCCAGAGTTCGCTCACTGTCCAGGTGTAGCTGCTGCCAGTGTTGGGCTTTGCTGCTCTGCTCCCGCAGCCTCTCCTGGAGGGAGTAGGTCTGCCCATGGCACAGTGAGAGACACTGGCTGAGCAGACTCCCGGTTTTTCACAGGAAGACTTGAGACATCCTTACCTCCTGTTTGCTCTGCTTCTTGAAGCTCTCCATCTTCCTCAGCTTCTGATGGAGCTGCTGCCTCTGTGTCTTGTAGACTGCAATCTTTTCTGCCTGCTTGGTGCTTTCTTGCCGGGCTTGGGCCAGCTCTGCCTGCAGGTTGTCCATGTCCTGCACCTGCCAGCAAAGCTGTGGGGCAGGGAGGGTGGTTGGCCAAGGCTGAGCCTCTCCTGGATGCAGGAGAGGGGTTTGGCACTGGTGCTGCTTCCCTATCCTGTCCTGTGCTGCCCTCACCTGTTGCTGCAGCTCTGCCACTTTTTGGTGTAGGCCTTGAATGGTCTGCTTGTCTCTGCTCAGCTGCTGCAGACTCTGGTGCTCCTGCGCCTCGGTGGCTCCCAGCTGCTCCTGCAGCCAGTCTGAGCTGTGCTGTAGGCCCTGACTCTGCTGCTGTGCCCCCAGCTGCAGAGAAGGCAGTGCCTTGGTGGGTTGGCCTTGTGCCACATGCCCTCCCTGAGTGCTGGCACAGGTGCCCTCTGTGTCCTCTGTGCAGGACGCTTGGGGCTGGCTGTGCCTGGCTGTGTGAGGTGGTGGGGGCCAGCTGGCATTTTTGCCTTCCACCCTGTCCCAGGGCTTCTAGGGGAAGTGGAGCAGAGACCAGCCCTGCATTGTGGTTGTCATGGCTCCTGTGCCCCCCTGGCCGCTTGCGTCTAGGCTTGGTGTAGTGGCTGGGGGCCTGCTGGCACACTGACCTGCTTAAGCAGCTCTCTGCGCTCCTCTTGGATATTGTGGCTGCTGTCAAAATGGCTGTGGGCAGCCGTGTAGGAGGTGACCTCTGTCTGCACTGCCTGGTCCTTCAAGTGGAGCGGTGCATCACTGACCTGTGAGTACCCAGCAGGGTGTGGGATCGCCCTGTGCCCCTGCTGTGTAGGGCTGTGGCTGCAGAAGGAGCCTTTTTGGGATAACCCATGGATTATAGGCTGTTGGGGAGGGCCTGTGACAGAGGAATGTGGCCTGCACTAGGTGGGAGGCAGGAAGGCTGCTGGCTACTGGCCCTCTCATCCCTGTGCAGTCCCCATGGTGCCCTCCCTGTTGTGGCAGTATCTGTTGGACACCCAGCAGCCCTGGAAAGCCATCGCTGTGGTCCGTGACTGGTAACAGAGCACAGGATCCCAGCTCATTGGCAAGGCTGTGGGCTGCAGCTGTGCCGCCAGCCCTGGGACAGTGCCCAGGGTGTCAGTGGGGCTGTTGGGGTCTGCATTCTTCAGCTCTGCTCAGCTGGGTGGACTGGGCTGTGCCACCCAGGCCTGCTTTATGGCTAGGCTGCTCGGTACAGGTGGTGCTAGAGCCACGTGTGGCTGGCAGGATCTCTTCTACCCTCCCCTGGAGGGTCACCAGCTGTTTGCTTAGGCTGTTGGGCAGGCATGGTGCCTAGCATGTGCTGGGATGGCAATGGGGGACACATGCAGCTTGGTCTGTGACCATTGTGCCCAGCAGTGGTACCTTGCCCATCAGCGCCTGGAACTGCTGCATCAGAATGACCAAGTCGTGGTGCTCCTGCTCTACTGCACACTCCTGCTCCTGCAGCTGGACCAGCTGTTTGTGGCTTGTGCCCCTGCAGAAGTCCAGGTCCAGCTGCAACGCTTGTATCACGGCCAGCGCCTGAGCTGGGTCCTGCTCTTGCTGCTGTGTGTTCTGGCATGCTCTGGGCTCCCCATGCTGTGGCTCCAGCACCAATGCTTGCCTTTGGCCCTAGGACATGGCATGAGCAACATCTGTCCAGCTCGCCACTGTGGCCAGCCCATCTTGCAGCTCCTGCCGGGGCAGGCGCTGGGGCTGGACAATACTGTCAGTCCCAGTTCTGTGCAGAGCAGCAATGGACCATGTTGCCAGCAGGTGGGTGAAGCCCTTCCCCACCAGGCAGGACCACCCATGTGTGTGCATTTTTTGACAGCTCTCTGGGCTCACAAATGGCCAAGCCCCTGACATCGCTGGCCCTCAGCACTGCAGTGAACTGTCACTACTGTGGCAAATGGTGGCAGTGGGACCAGTGCAGCCACAGCAGGACTGGATGCCCCTGAGCCCTTGTGCTCTCCCCAGCACTGGGGAAGAGGTGTCTGGTGGTGCAGGTGTCTGGCTGGCCAGAGTCTGTGGCTACACAACCAGCACCTGGGTTGAGCATAGCGTTGGCACTGCTCACCTTGGGCTGCCAGGCCTCTGTCTCCTGCTGAAGTGGCTGGATGGAGCTGGTCAGTTTTGGTGTTGTCTCGTCTTTCTCTGGCAGACCTGTACAGGAACCTTCAGGCTGGCCCTGAGGTGCAGGAACCTCCCCAGATATGCCAAATTTTGACCACTCTCTCACTGTTGAAAGGACTATCACAGGGGACAGGCCTTTCCCACAGCCCCAGACAACCCTCAGTCCCACAGGTATTGCTCAGCCCTGCCTGGGGCAGCCCCACCATCCCATGGTATTGGCACTGCCACTCGCCATCTGAGGAGCACCCGGTGCCAGCAGGAGAGGCCTAGCCTGGGACTCCTGGAAAAGCATGGCAGAGCTGTACAGGGCTGTGGCCCTCTCCTCAGCAGTACTTGGTCCTATTGCTGCCCACAGTCCTCACCGCAGCCTTCCTGTGCCATGCTCCTCACCATCTTGTGTCCCTGGCATGCTGTGTGACACTACCCCACATGCCACTGTGAGGTCACCAGGTCCTGGGCATCATCCTCAGAATTGGTCCAGGACATGGCAGCACCCCGGTGTGAGGGGAGGACCTCGCCACAATCACACTGCCCCTGCAGTGTCCTCAGGCCATCCTCAGTCTGTGGCCAGCCCCAGAACACACCACTGGCCTGTGGCCAAGGCTGGACAACAGCAGGGATGGCAGTGGTGCTGTGCACCCCATGCAGGGGGCAGGGCTGGGGCGATCTGCTGCAGGGGCACATCCTGGCAGGACCCCAGGCCACAGGCCCCTGGGGAGGCTGTGTGTCCAGGGGAGGCTGAGTGTGGACAGGGGAGTCTGTGAGTGCTTGTGTCCAGTTGCCCTGCCCTGCCTGGCGCTACCCCGCAGTGCCCAGGTGCTCGGAGCAGTTAAACAGGTGTCTGGGTGCCAGCGGTGCCTTGGCTGTGGCTGCACAGTGATGGTGCAGGCACAGACCTGCTGCTGGCTGTGCTGGTGACATGGGGCTCCCTGGGGAGTGTGGTCCCTTGCCAGCACTCAGTGCAGTTTCATAGGTAAGTGTTTTAACTGGAAATTTCCAAGGCTGAACTGGCCCCAGAAGGTGAATGCAGATTTACCAAAATAGAAATCATCAGTTGCCATGACGATCTGCTCCACCAGTGGGTCATAGGCACAGGTGATGGGAGCAGGCGCAGCACCAATGGTCCTGTGAGCAGGGCTGCCGAACGCCCTGCTGTCCAGAACACAACTGAATTTGGCCACAATTTCTACCAGTGCAAGGAAATAAAATTTCTCTGCAGATTTCAGTCTTGTTCAGGCAGTGACATTCAGGGCACAGAGCATCCACGGTACACAGAACCTTCCTAGGATAGAGCCTCATGCCATGTGTGCTGTGCCATGTTGCATGGTGCCACAGGCAATGCCACATTGTGCCACAGATGGGCCATATTGTGCTGAGCTGCAGGCAGCACCTGCCTTGAAGGACTCAACCTTGCTCCAGCTCCTTGTGAGCCTGTGGGGCAGCCCCACAGCCCTGACCCACAGCCGCCTGCCTGTTCTCAGCTGGTGCTGCGAGGATGGGGGGGTTAAACTGGCCCCTCTGCTGTGTGAGCAGAGTCTGGGTGTGGGAGTTGTCTCACTTTAATTACTGCCGTAATGTTACTCTTTTCAGTGCCACGTTAATTGAAATTAAACAGCTGCTGTGTTCAGGCTGGGACAAAAGTGAATCCTTTTTCATTCCCCTCCAGTTTAATGAAGACTGACATGCTGGGAGAAAACAAAGGCAATCCAGCTGCTGCCTCTCACTGGCACATGCATCAACTATTACCGGTGACCCCGCGGACCGGCAGACACCCCAGAGCACCCCACAGCTGCCAGCCCCAGGCAGCCCAGCCCGGTCCTGTGTCCTGGAGAGCTCCTGCCCAAAAGATCTGGCTGGGGGTATGCAGGGAACAGGGTGCCCACAACATGGGGCATGCCGGCACAGGGGTCTCAGTGCCCAGGTGCTGTGTCCAGGCTTTCATTCTATTTGTTGAGAAGTGTCTGGCTGCCAACCATGACCCAGTGCAGCCCCTGACCCCACCATGCTGCCAGGGTCCCATCATCCCTGTGGGCCCCACAATGTTCATAATAATCAACTGGCCCACGCAGCCCCTCAGCCTCAGCCAGGGCAGCAATGTCAGCCCGGGAGTGCTTCTCTCCAGACTTAAGGTTTTTTTGCAGTTTTAGGACCAGGAGTTTGCTTCATGCCATTCAGTACTTTAAAATATGCAAAATGAGGTGCTGCTACAAACCTCATTAACACCCGCCTCCAACATCATTAAGATGTTTCCAAGAAAATTAATTGAGAGACTCATTAAAAATAAATTAAGAAAAATGTGTTGCAGAGCGCCTGCTCTGAGCTCGTAAATCATGGCTCAGAGCTCCAGGCCGCTGCACAGGCAATTAACGCCAGCCAATTTGTTTTATCCTGGCTGCGAAAATTAGAAAGCAGACATGGAGATTAGATTAGGCATGTCTGTCAAGCGGAACTTGGAGTGAATATTTTAGGATACAAAATGGAAATCAGAAAAACAAAGCTGGGACTTCATTCAGGAGAGCTGGCGGGCAGAGGTGGGGGGGAGGAGAGAGGTATGGATGTTCTCTATGCCATGGCTGTGTGTCGATGACACCCATCTTGTGATCCTGCCACCACCAGCTCCCTCCTCCCCTGCACCTTGCCCATCCTCAGTGGCTGCGCAGATGCCAATGACCCCCCTTGGGGAGCATGAGCTCAGAGCGAGAGCATTCTGAGCTGCTGCGTGTGACACAGCCCAAGCCAACATGTCGCCCGCATGTGCTGATTACACACTTGGATTAGCAAACACAGTGCAACTGGGAGAGGCTGCTTGGGCCTCTGTCAGCTTAGGCCATTGGTGCCCCTCTGTCCATCCCCAGTACCTTCCATCACAGGAGCTCAAACCACTTTATATTCACAAACCAAATGGCAGAGCCCCTCTGCAAAATGAGTGCTGTGATCCCTGTTTCACACACAGGAGCTGAAGAAGAGAAGACTTAAGGTCTTGCTTGTACCTACATGAATGCACAAGCAGCTCGTGCAGAGGCCGCTTCACTGGCACATCCAGTAGTGCGTGGTACACAGTGGCGGCGGTGGCACGGCCCTTCACGGCAGTGGGAACCTGTGTGCTACCAGTGCTCATGGTGCAGAGGGACCTTGGAGCTCTGGGACAGGCTCCAGACGGAGCCATGGGCACTGCGTCAGCCTGCGTGACCCAGGTGGTGTTGTGCAAGGGATTTAGTGCAGAGCAAGGGGTCATTTGGTCACACGTCAGAATGCAAGGGGAAAGTGGGAACAGAGCAGCAGAAGGCTCTTAGATCAGCAGGCAAAAGTGCACCCAGATCTGATGTCTGTGAGATGGCACAAACCAGACTGAAACTGGAGTTCAGCACACGGAGGAACGGTAATCTCTTGGCAGAGCAAGCTGAATGCTGTGGATGGGTCACTCATGGCCTTTTGGAACCAAGTCTGGATGGCTCATTTCCAGCTCTGCCTACCATTCCCTGATCCCAAAGTGGACACTGATGCTGGTGCTCCCATGCTGGGAGACAGTGAGGTCTCCACTGCCCTGCTGGTGCCTTAAGCCAGGATTCCCCAACCGCTCATGCCGTTCCAGCTCCTGCCATGGGCAGGGACACGTTCCACTAGCCCAGGCTGCTCCAAGCCCTGTCTAACCTGGCCTGGGACATTTCCAGGGATGGGGCAGCCACAGCTTCTCTGGGAAGCCGGTGCCAGTGGTGGGCGGGGGCTGAGAGGGAACTGACGGTGAAAGGAGCGGGGATCACGGGCCGTGCGGGGTGCCCGGGGGGTGGCCGGGGATGCCCGGGGGTGCCCGGGGGTGCTCGGGGGTGTCCGGGGGATGCCCGGGGGTGCCCGGGGGATGCCTGGGGGTGCCCAGGTGGTTCCCGGGGGTGCCCAGGTGGTTCCCGGGGGTGTCCGGGGGTGCCCGGGTGGTTCCCGGGGGTGTCCGGGGGTGCCCAGGTGGTTCCCGGGGGTGTCCGGGGGTGCCCAGGTGGTTCCCGGGGGTGCCCAGGTGGTTCCCGGGGGTGCCCGGGGGATGCCTGGGGGTGCCCAGGTGGTTCCCGGGGGTGTCCGGGGGTGCCCAGGTGGTTCCCGGGGGTGTCCGGGGGTGCCCAGGTGGTTCTCGGGGGTGCCCAGGTGGTTCCCGGGGGTGCCCGGGGGTGCTCGGGGCCTGCGGGCGGACGCTTCGCGCACGCGCGCTGACAGTCTCCGCGCCTCCTGTTTCCCGGCCGGCAGGGGTCGCTCTCGGCCCGCGCGGCGCGGCCCGTGAGGGCGGCTCCGCCCCGAGCACCCTCCAGCCCCCCGGGCTCCCTCCCGGGTACCCCTCGAGCACCCCCGGGCATTCCCCACCCCGGGCACCGCCCGAGCATCCCCGGGCACCGCCTGGGCACCCGCCGAGCGAGACGAGCAACCCCCCGGGCACGCCCCGAGCACCCCCAGCACCTTTGTTCTGCCGTGGTCCCGGTTGGGGCTGGGCTGGGGGCCGGGAGCTCTGCCCGGGCCGGGGGTGCCGAGCCGAGGTTACCGGAGCGGGATTCTCCGGGCATGGGGGTGCCCGTGCGGGGGGTGCAGGTGCTGGGAATGCCGGGCCGGGGGCTGCCCGGGGCAGGGGTGCCCAGTGATGGGAATGCCCGTGCCGGGTGTGCCCGCTGCTCCCGCCGCAGCTCAGCCCCACCCCGGGGCAGGCGGAGGGCTGGACGGTCCTGAACTGGAAGGGGGTTCATGAACGGGGAAGGGGGATCAGGGTCTCCGTCGGCAGAATCTTAAGAAGCCTTAAAGGTTATTTCTGAGCAGTTCCAGTGACAACTGTGGGCCCTTCGTGTTGGCAGGGACCCGTACCCCGACCCGATCCCAGCCGGTACTGCCCGGGGCACGCTGCGGTGTTTGGTACGAGGAACAGCGGCAGAAACACAGGCAGTGTGGGCAGAGTCCACCGGGGGCGACAACAATCGGGGACAGGTTTGCAGGGTTTTGCATTCCGCACTGCGAATGTTCTCATTATCCTTGCGGGGGTCTAGGCCAGCTACTTGAGAAATACTTGTTAAAAACCACAACAACTCTAGGCAGAGGATCCCCTCCAGGGAAGGGAGAGAGAACAAACTGGATGTGTAAAAACAGAAGGGGGAAACGGCCACAGTGGCAATAATGGGTCAGGACCTGCCCTGCCCTGCTGTGTCCCTAGTGGAGGCTGAAAGCCCATGCCACATCCCAGGGTGCACAACAGTGTTTTGCATCTACTCTGCCCCTCTAGCTGCCCATGAAACCTTGTAGCGGGGAGTGTTGGTGCATGTGGAGGCCCACTCAGGCCCGTCACACAGGAGCCAACTTCTGACATTCCCATTGTTCAAACACCAGGTCACCTGGCTCATCCCCTCATCCTGCCCAGGCAGGGTCAGCCGGAACAGGCCACCCAGGGCTAGCCTGGTTGCATTTAAACACCTCCCACCACAGTCAGGGGAAGGCACACATGGGCACAGGAATGACCCCACAGGTGTGCAGCAGTCCCGGGGCTGCCTCCTGCCCACTGCCGATGCTGTCATGTATTCAAGCCATCATGGCACCATTTCCACTGCTGCTGCTGCCAACTGCATCTCAGTTTTTTGAATCTGTGAGTTAAGGACATGCACAAGCTGTATAGGAGCTGTCATATATTCCCCTAAGAAACCAAGAGATGGAAATCAGGAAATAGAAATTCTGCTGGAAAATGGAAGGCACAAGTGAAAGGAAAGCAGTGCTGCTTTTGGGTCTGGTCACAGGACAGGAGGCATTGGTGGTTCTTGCTTTTACAGCCAAGAGTAAATCACTGGAAGAGGGATGATGCACCTGGACAGCTATGTCAGCATCTCTGGGGCCTCCTTCCAAGCCAGCAGCGATGGGTAGGAGGTCAGGGGAAAGCAAGGTGGCTGAGGGGAGACAGAAACCAGAGGGAGATGGGTAAATGGAAAGGCTCTGGTGGTGGGGAGGACAGGGAGAACCTCAACAGGGCAGGAGGTCATGGGGATACAGAAATGAAGCAGAAAGAGAGGATACCTCCTTCCCTTCCCTTCCCTTCCCTTCCCTTCCCTTCCCTTCCCTTCCCTTCCCTTCCCTTCCCTTCCCTTCCCTTCCCTTCCCTTCCCTTCCCTTCCCTTCCCTTCCCTTCCCTTCCCTTCCCTTCCCTTCCCTTCCCTTCCCTTCCCTTCCCTTCCCTTCCCTTCCCTTCCCTTCCCTTCCCTTCCCTTCCCTTCCCTTCCCTTCCCTTCCCTTCCCTTCCCTTCCCTTCCCTTCCCTTCCCTTCCCTTCCCTTCCCTTCCCTTCCCTTCCCTTCCCTTCCCTTCCCTTCCCTTCCCTTCCCTTCCCTTCCCTTCCCTTCCCTTCCCTTCCCTTCCCTTCCCTTCCCTTCCCTTCCCTTCCCTTCCCTTCCCTTCCCTTCCCTTCCCTTCCCTTCCCTTCCCTTCCCTTCCCTTCCCTTCCCTTCCCTTCCCTTCCCTTCCCTTCCCTTCCCTTCCCTTCCCTTCCCTTCCCTTCCCTTCCCTTCCCTTCCCTTCCCTTCCCTTCCCTTCCCTTCCCTGCCCTTCCCTTCCCTTCCCTTCCCTTCCCTCTATCCTTAACCTTAAGTCTCTGGCCAAAAAGGAAAGAGTATCTAAGATAAAGTATAAAACCCAAGGGAAACAAAGTTGAAAGCATACTGCTGCTGCATAGAAAGCTTCATTAGCCCTGTTGGCATAGCAGTAATGAGAGGAAAAAAAACCCCATAGGAGTGATGTGAAGGGACTGACTGCTGGGGAGGATGTCGTGCATTTGCCATCTCTTGATGTCTTCAAGCCCAGCCAAACACCTCTCTGAAGCTGCCTTTGTCAGACAAGTTACTGATTTCACAGTAACCTGGTGAAATTTTCTTGACTGTAGGTGCAAGAGGTCAGGCAGCCCAATCCCTTCCTGCTCATCCTGGGAATCTGCAGGAAGGAAATGCAAAGGAGGATCACAAGAACATGATGTTATTTGTGCTCTTGGATAGGACTTCACGCCAGCACTGATTCATCTGGCTCCAGTGGCATTCCACAGCATTACTCAGGCCCTCAGGTGGACAGACACTTGAGAGTACATCTGTCTGGAAGAGGCTGGGTCTGCTGACCTTGCATAATTTCTTCGTTTTTTCAGATGTTTAGCAGCCATCTCCAGTCTTCAAGGTACAACACAGCCAGGTGGTCCTAACCTTGCTGAAGGTCTGGGGCATTTGCGCCATCTTTCTCACAAGATCTCACTGCAATCTCAGCTGCTGTAGCTCTGTTCCTTTTCATGAATTAGGGCTTGAGGCTCTGCTAGAATAAAATCAGATGAAGATGGAGAGATGTATCTGTGGAAACATTTGCTTAGTGCCCAGGAGCAGCCCAAAAAGCAAACTGACTGTTAACAATTATCAGGAAAATAATGGAGAGCACATCACAGTTCTGCCACTGAACAGATCTATAGTGAAAGCTGCACTGTGATTTCCATATGCAGTTCTGTCTGTCTCTCTGAAGAAAAAGATTTGGAAGTGTTTCAGAGAAGAGCAGCTTGTACCATCAAATACAGAGTATTTTCCATATGAGGAAAAAGTGGACAGTCTCCTTAGACTGGAAGAGAAATGACCGAAGAAGATTATAGTATCAAGTTTAGCAAATAGAGGTTGCGCGCAGTATGATTTCTTGTCATGCCTTCAGTATAAGAACTGGCAGCACCCCATAAATTAGCAGGTAATAACCACAAAGCAAAACCAAGATCTTTTTAAAAATGTCATGTGCTGTGTCAGACTGCTTCACACAGGGTATGGTGCACCCCCAAAGCCCATATGCATTCAAAAATAAATTAAAGATTTTAATGGGAGTAAAATATCCACTCACATTGATGGAATGCAAGACCCCATTTCTGCTTCCGGAGCCTGTGAGCTGTGGGTGGCTGAGGCTGGCAGAGTGTTCCGGGCAGCACCGTGGGATCTGTGGCCTCTATACCCCGGTGTGGATGCACCAACCAGACTCCAGGAATCAATCACCAAATTGCACTGCCTCCTCCAGGAGCAAGCTACCAGTGGAGAAATAGAAATCAGGTTTTTTGAAGCTATACTGAAACTTCACAGTTGATTTTAAGCCTCTTAGACAGTATAATACTGACTGCAAGTTCCTGCTGAGTGCTATCGACTGCAACCTGTGCCAAGCTGCAGGGAACACCCTGTGCCATGCCTGCAAGTGATGGAGCGCATCTCTGCACCAACAGCGTGACTCAGATCAGAAAGCAGCTTCCTGGGATTTCCCACCAGCATCCTTTCAGACTGCCATCCAGCAGCAGAGATCTGTGCAGCCATGAGGTGACAGGCACCAGAAGACAACATCATCTTCAAACCACATGAAGGGATTAGTGTAGGCTGGAAGCAGCCACCCGCTGCCCTCTGTCCAGGGTGGGACACACTGCCTGCTGGGCTGTAGGGAAGGAGGGGGCTTGCACTTCAGAGGTGGCTTTCCCAGGTCAAGTGTGCTTGTAAGCAGACATCGTGGCAAACAAATTGCCTGTTCTTGCAGTGTAAATCCTAATCTGGTTCTCTTGAAGTACTGCTGTTGTGCTGCTGTCGTGCTAAGGAATGTCTGCATGGTGGAATGCAAGGCTATACCTTGAGTACTACAAATTAATTGAGAGCAGTGGTGTTTTGTGCAATGGGACCACATTGAGGCTGCTGAATATTTACAGTTCTGTAGCTTAGAGTTGCAGGCAGCATGGGTTGTGTGGGCAGGATGGACAGTTTGGCCAGTATGGGCCATATGGACAAGGTACCAGAGCATCTCCTGGAGGTCAGCTGTGTGGTGCTGTTCTGTTATTACTTCAGGCAGTGTCTCTGCTTTGTCACACACTTCTATTCTGTGGCACACTGCTCTCTGCAGTGATCCAGCAGTCACAGATCCTCCATATTTTTATCAAGGTAATTCCCCTTCACCATTATTTTTGCATACCTTCTACTGCAAGAAGCTGAGCTGCAGTAAATGCTCAGCCAGCATGGTAACCAGCCAAATTCCATATTAGCAGAACGGTTTAAATGCCCAGCCTGCTTCTATGTGATGATCAAGAATGCAGTGAGTGGAAGGGGCCCCTGCTCTAGTTTGGTAATGCTCCCCTATTTCTTGAGTTAGTACAATATCAAAATTACAGATCACAACACTCTCCATTTCTTACTTTCATTTTCATCAAGAATTAAGGACCTTCTACTGAAGACTCTCACTTCAAAAACCAGCCAGGCACTTTCTAATATGAAGCAACATCCTGAAGAATAAATTGCTCCTATCAGAAATAAAGCATTTTGGTTCTGCCACAAGTGGAGAGATCTGTGTTTGTAAGTCCCTCCAATGGCAACTCCATCTTTCCTGTTTTCCTCTCATTTTCTTTTGATGCACAAAGCCTGCACATTGCAGCACTGTGATTGGATTCAGCTTTGGAGCAGTGTAATTGTAAATATTCATTGGAATCCAAGCTAGTTTTCCCAAGTCTCTCTTAAAAGCTTTGCAGCTATACAAACAGCCATGGCTCTACATTAGCCTCACAGCCTGGAGACTGCTTATTCCTCTCCAGCCCTAAAGTCTGCTCCTTCAGAGGCTTCATGGAGAGAAATCAGCCTTGCCAACCATTTTAGTCAATGCTCTATTATTTTCTTTATTCCCTCTTTAATGCCTGTGCTGTAGAACTGGCTCTCAGATATGGGTACCCAGTGGGGCTCCTCACCAGTGTCTACACAAATAACATGGCTCACCTTGGCTCGCAGCTCCCCTGACGGTCGTGGCCGTGTGTTTCAATCCCTGTCTCTCTGGTGATGGTGACAGGGTATCTGTGAACGGCTCTAAGTCCTGGTATATGGTATGCAGTACATGGTATATGGTATAGGATATTGTGCTTGTGACCATTCCTCCCTCTTCAGTGAATGCTCCATGGCTGCCCTCGTACAGTGGGGCAAGGCAAAGGGCAGCAGACTCCTACAGCCCCTGAGGAGCTGAGGCAAGCTCTGTCCATCAGCCAGACCCTGCCCTTGCTTGGGCCAGCCCTGCACAGCCAAACTGCATGCTGATCATGCTCTCCAGGTGGTCTGACTGCAGCCATGTACTGTAAAACTCATTTGCAGAGCAGCACATGTAAGAAACTGCACAGTTATTCCACTGAGACTGAAAATTGAACCCAAAAGTTCTGATAACAAATCTACACTCCCTTCTCTGCCTCATCCACATCCATGTGTTCCCCACCAAGGATAGTACCCTGGCCAAAGCCTGTGTCAGAGCAGCACATGTAATGCAGATGGTGGTATTGGAGCCTTAATCCCCCACTGACATCCTCTGAACTCTGCTTGCTCCTTTCAGCATGTGTTACAGCCTTCTGGGGAGCCTGGGACCAGGCAGGCTGGCAGTAAAAGGGGAAACACTGAAGGAGAATGTGGTGGGGCTCTGGGAACGGCAGAGCTGCGTTACAAGGTATGAGCAGGGACAGATTTAGGAAATGAGCAAGGCATGGCATGAACATCAAGAGGCTGTTAGTCTGTCTTCCAGTTCTCAGACAGGGGAACCTGCAAGTGCCCTGTGTATTGTGTATCTCTCCTTGCAGCTGTCCTGTGATGGGGGATCCTCAGGCCCTGGCAGTCTGTTCACCTGCTCTGTTCTTCTTCCCTTTAGAAAACTGTTCCTAACCCAAATCTTTCCTGCTGCAGCCTTTGGTCAGTAGTTCTTTTGTGTTCCTTCATGGACATGGAGAGCAGATGGCTTTTTTCCTCTTTCCAGGGGTTTCTTACATACAGGTGGTGGTGTGATCTCCCTCAGTCATGCAGAAATAAACAAACAAAAAAACCCAAACCCCAACAAAACAGCCAGATCATAAATCACAAAAGAAACCCAGTCTAGTAGAAATCCCTGCCACACAGAGCAGTAGCTATGGGAGCAGATGCCCTGTGAAAGCAGGTAAAGTAATGAGGCCTTTATAAAGATAACACCTCCCAGTGTCAAAACAGCTAATGGAGAGAAATGCCCTGCTCCTGTAGATCTCTATCTTCTGGTGGCAACCACCAAAGTGTCCTCTTAATCTCCTTTCCCAGCTCAAGGCCAGCTGCCTTCAGAATGTGGTAAAGGAAACATCCCCAGGAAAAGTCCAGCCTCCAGCTGAAGGGAAGGGATGTGGAAAACCACGTGGTCACAAAGAGAGGCTGGACTTTGAGGCATGCCTGGTGGCAGCAGCAGTCCCTAGGGTCCCTGTAGGAATCCATTCTCTTCTCCATATACAACATGTCACCTTCGTCCCACCTGTGCTGTGACACTGTGACCCCTCAGCAGCTGTCAGGGGAGGGGGCATAGCAGTGGACACACAGCCTGGAGCCCCAACAGGGTCCCTGGTGTAAGAGCACACTGGTCCTTTCACTGCACAGCCCTGGTGCAGAGGAGTCTTCATGGCATGAGCTGGAAGCACAGTCCTTCCCATCCAGCTCCATTTTCCAAAACAGCCAGAGCACTGTTCTTCAGTGCTCCTGCTTGGATGATTTATCCAGGTCACAGTGAGGACAAATGGCTAACTGAGGTTAACAGCTTTCTCGGTTTCATTTCAAAAAGACATTAGCATGGGGGCTGTATTAAATAATGATATGCCAGATCCTAATTCATTCACTGGGAGAGCTCATGATCAGATGGGGGACTAAGCTGACAAGCGGGGCTGTGCTGCCAGCCTTTCTGTAAAGGGCAGGACCATAACTCATGCTCCCAGTGCTAAATTACACCTGGCACTCATTGCAGAGGAATCCTGCTGCCTGCCGCAGGGACCCAGGACCACCAGTCTTGGGAGCCCCAGGACCCCACAACAGGAAATGTATGGGAAGGGAAGGGAAGGGAAGGGAAGGGAAGGGAAGGGAAGGGAAGGGAAGGGAAGGGAAGGGAAGGGAAGGGAAGGGAAGGGAAGGGAAGGGAAGGGAAGGGAAGGGAAGGGAAGGGAAGGGAAGGGAAGGGAAGGGAAGGGAAGGGAAGGGAAGGGAAGGGAAGGGAAGGGAAGGGAAGGGAAGGGAAGGGAAGGGAAGGGAAGGGAAGGGAAGGGAAGGGAAGGGAAGGGAAGGGAAGGGAAGGGAAGGGAAGGGAAGGGAAGGGAAGGGAAGGGAAGGGAAGGGAAGGGAAGGGAAGGGAAGGGAAGGGAAGGGAAAAGAGTAGGAACAAGCAGAGTGTCATTCCCACCCTGCCATGCTGTCCTTGCACAAATCAACACATGGTCACCCATATGCGTATACAGAACAAAACAAATGCACATGCTGACCCTCTTCCGCATTCATCCATTTGCCACCATCCATGAGCACATACAAAGGCACACACATCCTGCTCCCACCTTCACTGTGGGGAGTTGGAATGCGGGCTTGCCATGAGCAGCTCAGCCCATATGCTGGGCTGGCTTCTCACACACAGTACAATGCATGATGTGGGAGTAAATAGAACAACATCTTGTAACCTTCCTTCAAATGCAATTAATCTAGTCAGTGCACTGTGTTAATATATATTGCAATGTACGTATCCTTACATATATATATATATATGAACATATTTATAGGAATATATTCATCATCACCACATTAAATGAAACAAAATGTTTCCACTTTGACTAATAAGGGGGATACCCCACCCCCCATTTTAAATGCTGCCCTCTGAACTACTGCTTAGACAAACCAGTGGTGCTGAGCTCATCCTGTCATTCAGTATGCTGGTACCTCCTGCTCCTGTCAAAAGTACCTGGTTTAGTTTACAAGAACCCTAAGCATATTGCACTTGCAAATTGTTAAAATAGACAGATTCTTTAATGGCTTATATGGTGCTGAAGGGGATGACAAGTGAGTACCAGGTTAAGCAAGTAATGCTGCAGTATGTGGCAGCAGGAGCTCCCCAGGTGCCCAGGATCAGCTCTCCTCACCCCTGTCTGCCATGTGGATCCTTGTGGCTCGAGTCCACTGAGGAATGCTGGTGCCTGAGCAGACATCAGGCAGGCAGCCTGATGGCTGCGGAGGCGGGAGCGATGTGCTTTCCAAAGCCAGGCTCACATGCAGGGGGAACACACTGAGCAAATGGTCTGACTCCTACAGCTTCTGAAATACAGGGGTGGGCGGCAGGGCAGAGGCAAACAGACCCAGCGTGGAGCAAACAGGTTGCTCAGCAGACCTCCAGCAGGCAACAAGGGTGCTCCCACCCTGATGTCCAGGAGCAAGCTGAGGATTTCATTCACAGCAGCATGGCTGAACAGGTCTGAGCAAGTCTGATTGCCTGGTGCACAGCACATGACCGTCACCTCTAGTCAGGACAGCGCTGTCCTGAGGCAGTGTCTTTGTGGCCATCCTCTTCCCGTCTCTCGAAGATCAGCAGCAGGAACAACACCCAGGAGAGCTGTGCCCCACACACCCCCACAGCAACTGCAATCCCACCACCCATTTACAGCCAGCAGAGCTGTAGCCATCTCCCTGCTGCCCTCAGCCTTCCCATCCTCACTGGGAGGTGTCAGACTCTACTCTCACATCTTCAGCCCTTCCTTACACTGCCATGTAAACAAGAGCAGCAGATTATCACTGTTGCTGTGAATTCATCAAATAGAGTTCCCTTCCCAGCCTGGCCTGCCGAGCTACAGTGGACTGGCATCTTCTCCTACCTGTTCAAGCTCCCTTCCGTAGCTGGTGGCTGGCCCCCAGGTCCTGGCTGAGCTGTTGCTCTGGCTGCATTTCTGCTGCAGTTCTGCCTGCCTCTCCCTCTGCTTGGTCTGCAGTTGATAGATCCTCTGCTCTTGAGCATCCAGCTATTGACCCGCCCAGGGAAAGAAAGAAAAAATGGAAAAAAAATCAATTAATACTAAACGGCTTAACAAAACCCTGAACAGCACAGGCCTGATGCTGCTGGGGGTGGGGATTGGCAGGAGGAGACACCCCCCCACATTAGCTGCAAAAATCTGATGTTCTGGGGACAGGAAGCCAATATGGTAGGTGTGATTTGACATGTTTGCCTGCAGCAGGCAGACACGTCCAACTCGGGAAAGCAGAGACTCTGCCCACTGGGGCACCTGCCTCTGCTCACAGAAGGGGTGTCACCCCTGAGTGAGGGAAGCAAAGAGCAGCTGAGCAAGACTTAAGTTATTCTAACCAGCAACCAAACACCCAGCTCCTTTTGCGGCATGCCTCTTTAGGGATTTCCCTTGTGTCTGCTGTCCTCAGAGCAGAGGGGAAGGGGCTTGGGTACCCCACAGCCTGTCCATCTCCCTCCCGTTCTGCCTGAATAGGAGTGACTCAAAGAGTTCAGCTTTTTCATTTCTTGGTGTCCAGCTCTAAGGTGTTTAGACAAGGTGGAAGCAGGGAAGAATGATGAATGTCAACCAAGGAGCATTAGTATGACAAGACTTGAGTATCTACCCCAGTGTGGAGCCAGTCTCCCTGATGCCTTGGCCATTTACACCTCAGGGACGCTGCTCACCTTCTTGTGATGGGCGAGAGAAGCCACAGCCAGTGGGCACTGTGTGGCTCCTCCCCTGCTAAGGATGGGGGAGGAGAAAATGCAGGCCACACAGCTTAGGAATTGGTCTGCTTGGTGGCTTAAATTCAGTATAAGAACTCCTCCTCTGCACTGCTGGCTGGGGATTGTGCCATGCCCTGTCACAACCAAGGGTCCTGCATGCAGTGATGTGGTCATTGCAGGTGAAAACAACGTCCTGCTTCTGCTGCTCAGATGTGCCTGGAAGCAGCCCTGTGTCCTGGAGAAAGGGGCCTCCAGAGCTTCCTGCAAGCACTGCCTGGTCACCACCACCTCGACTCGAGCTGGCAACCCTCCTGCTATTGGGAGGGCCCTGCTGCATGGGGGGCTTTCCCAAGAGCAATGTTCCCCAGAGGCTTCTCCCTCTAGGCATGTGTCCATCTGTCCTTCCAGCACTGCTGCTACCCCTGGGCCCTCTGGGCCTCCTTGTGCCCCACATTGCTGCCAGGCACAGCTGAGTGCTGCCACCAGCACTGCACACGTCCAGCAACACTGGCTGCAAGAGTGGTCTCATCAATGTTCACTGACTTGCTAAACCTAGAGAGGATTTCGATATTAATTAATGCTAAGTGATTAGTAAAACGTACTTATTGAAGACTGTCACCCAGCTGTCGACATTCAATAAATACACTAATAATAAATTTACATGCAATTAACATGAAATGGTGTTCATGTCTACATTAAAGATGTATTTCAGCACACACAGGTGGTGTGCAGCCAATGGTGCCAGGTCCCAGCTTCCACTGATGGGGGGCTTTGGTGTGCTAGGCAGCTCACAGAGGGGGCACCGGGAGCTCTTTGGTGGAAGGGTGAGCATCCACCAGCAGCAGCAGGCTGGACAGATTCCAAAACCATCGGCTCACAAAGGTTTGTCAACAGGGATAATGAGAGATAGGTGAGAGATGGAGAGAAGCTGATGTCTCCTCATCATCCCCCTCCCCCAGCTGCCAGGCAGGTGAGGGGTTTTGGGAGGTAGAGTGATTCTAGGATTTTCAATGCAATGAGGCTCCCTGCCAGCTCTCTGGCACCAGCAGTGCCTGTGACAACAGGGCATGTCACACGGCTCCACGGAGCAGCGTTTGCCTGTGGGTCTGAGGTTGCCAAGGGGTGCATCCTGCCCAAAGCAGCGCTGCCTGCCTGAGCTTCCATCCTTCCCAGGCCATTCAGACAAGCCCATCTTTCCTCTGTCCCAGCACAGCCCCATGCCGTGATGTGCTTGCAGCAGGAAAGAAGGTGCTATGTTTAGGGTGAGCATCCCCCACCCCCACCCCTTCTCCTCTCATTTAAGTGGAATCAATTGTGCCATTTCTGCTTTGCTTTTCAAAAGCAATTACTTTCATGTCATTTTTACAGACAAGCACGGAGAGCGAGAGAGTGAGGGCTTGATTATCCCCCCTCCCATCTCCATCCTATGGCTTCCGCAGTGGTGGTGAAGTATTAAATTAAATGAGGTATCTATGGAGCGGCGATGGTTTCAGGTCAGAGGCGCTATGGAAAGCTGTATGCTGCACTGCTCCTGTATATGTAAATGGATATATTAAAACCACTGATGTCAACTTGCAGCACTCATCTCTTCTGCTCTTGGGTGATCAAAGCTGATTGCAGAGGCAATTACTGCAAAGGAAAAGAAAATCACGGCCTCCTGCTCATCCCTGAGCTACTGGAGTTTAATTGCTTAGTGTAGCTGAAGCTGCCTCTCCATCTCCCTGGTATGCACACACACATGTGGGAGCAGCGCACGCCTGGAGACAGATAGGAATGGACATATTTGGGGATGGGCAGTGAGAAGCACCTGAAGGAGGGGAAGACCACAACATCAAAAATAATGATGCTTAAAAATGAATTAGACCACTACAGCAGGCAGGGCTGTATCTTCGCAAGCCGCTGGATCGATAGCACAGGGAGAAAAACAGGGCAGCATAAATACATGTCTATGAGACAGCCTCTCCTGTTCTCTGCTCTCTGGTCCAGGATTTGCACTAAGGCTGCTTCAGTCTTTTGCAGGATGTGGCTAATCAGGCTCCCAAATTCTGGTAACACGGGTAAGAATCATGACCCCTGTTTTAGAGCTGAAATCACTTGAAGGGAAGGTGTCAGTGCTGTTCTGAGGAGTCCCAGCTCCTCGCCCTGGTCTCACCTTTGTGTTTCACGTGGGATTACGCAGGTGCACCATGAAGGCAGAGGACACTTTTTGGGCAGGGCACATTGCAGTGCAAACACAACACTTGGCAGAGTTGCAATCAGCCCTGTGCCACACACCTGCCCAGCTGTGCCATGGGGTCACTCAGGGCTGGTCAGGCTTTGGCTGCCTGACCTGTTCTGATGCAGGGCTGAGCTTGTGCTCTCTGTGCACACCTGTACCTAGCCTGAAGCAGGGCTGAGCAAAGAGTAAGGCATCACATCTGTCACTAACATTGCAAGGGAGCAGAGGGGCAAAGAAGAAAATGGGGAGGGGGGCAAACAAAAGACCTGACTTCCCATCTGAGGGAGGCCACAGCCCTGGCCCCCCCGGCACCGCAGAGGTGATGGCACCACACTCACGCAAGGCATGAGAGATCCCAAGGAAGTATTGTCTGCTGTAACCCAATTCTCCCTGATGGCTTCTGCTCTCTGCCAAGCCTTGGCCAGGCTGAGTGCTGCTGTGAAACCATCCCCACCTGACATCTGGGGAATGAGACAGACCCAGAGAAATCCAGGTGCTGCAGTGCATAGCCAGAGCAGCCACCGGGAGCAATTCCCTCGAAGGCAGAGGAACAGAAACACCTAATGGTGAGAACAATTCTGCCATCCCACAGCTGCATTTGGAAACTATGAGTCTCACACCCAACAGAAAGTGTTTACAAAATTAAAAGTGCTAAGCTACTCGTTCTTCTGAATTTTTGAGCCTTGAGGGTTTTGCTTTTGTACTTTTCTCCTGAAGCACTGGAAAGTGAAGGATAGGGGTTTTTTTAATTGCAACCAAAGCCCGTGACTCTGTTCTTCCTGCTTGATTCTACAACAGGAGTTTCACAAAACCCACAGAAAATCAGGAGAACCCAGAAATGAGCCTTGTGATCTGCTCTGGCTGCAGGAGCGCCAGAAGCCCTTGACAGTGCTGCCTGGCCCCTGTACATGGGTGGGCTGTGCCACACAGCCTCCTCCCTGCCCTGTGAATCCAGATTTTCAACCCAAGGATGCAATTCCTTTTTTATGAGCTGCCTGTCTCTTTTTGTTTAGCTGGGAGTGCTTGGAGCCCTTCCCCCACCTCCTTTTCCACCGCTGCTGCTGGTTTTATTCAATTCAACACTTGAGGGAACTGCAGATGAAATGTCTCTGAATCTAAATTGCCAGCAATAGGTCTAACAGCCTTTTTCCCTCTCCCCTCCCCAAACTCCCCTTAGACAGAGCGCTCCAGCACGTTGTCTCTGCTGCAGAATGGTAGCAGGATGGGAGCGTGGCACTGAGAGCGTGGGGTGCACAGCCCTCTCGTGCAGGCGAAGGAGAGGAGGTTGGAGATTGCCCTCACTGCTGCTGTGTGCCCAGGCACTGCCAGGCTTACTATGGAGCTTGTGACGCCGGCTGGGCAAGTGGTGTAGGAAAGGCTAAACTTCTTCTTTCCATAGGGAAAACCCTTGACCTTAGAGCATAGAAAAGAGGTCAAAAAGAAAAATAAGGCAAAGAGAAAGGAGGAGTCAAAGCTGGGAGACACAGAGGACATAAGAGCCTGAGGGAGTTTGTACACAGGGAAGAGGCTCTTGAGCAGTCCTGCGGAGCAGCTCCCTCCACAGAGCTGGGACTCATGGCATTATCTTCATGCTGGGGAAATTAAATGATTTTTGCCCTTTGGCTGCAGAGAAAAATAATAAAATATTGTCAGAATATTACTGAAACAATTTTTTTTTTTCTGAGTGTAGAGACAGAAAGTGAAGCATTAAGTGTACGAGGAATGAAATACTTCACTGGACTCTAAAGCCTGGTAATACTGAAACCTAGAGACAACTGCTTAAAAATATCAACACTGCAACATCAATATTATTTTAAGGAAAAGACCAGTTGGTGTGTTTATTCCACAACTGCAAATGGTGCCCATTTCCACTCAGATAATAAAAACCACAACTGACCTCTGTCCTGCTCCGACAGTCCTTCAGTCCCATTCACTCCTCATACACAGATGGTATGGAAAATTCCCTCCCAATGGAAGCACATGTTGAGAACAAAACAAATAAATGGAGTATGAAAATAAACATACCAAGAGGCATCATGCTGACTGCATTATAAATTTTCATATTTAATTAAAAGAAAATCTGCTTTTGGGTATCTGTAGGAGAACAGAATCCTGCTGTAGAATCTGTGGCCTGTCCAGGCTCTGGAATAGTGCAGGTTTCCACGGAAATCTGGCTCATTATTTCGATGAGAGATTCCTCCTCACAGGAGGTTTTCTGCCATGGATCCTCACCTGTCGTGAGGAATAATCAGCCTGGCTTGGTTTGAAGCGATGGTAAGGGAACTGCTGGGAAAACGTGTGTTTTCACACACTGAGGGTGTGAAAAGGAGCAGAAAAGGGATCATATGGCAACATCTGAACAGCATCAAGACACAGTCCCTCTGGCAGAGCTCTGGATTGCATCAGTGGAAAAGTTGTGGTTTTCTGATGAAACAAGAAATCTGCGACTAGGCAGCTCAGAAAATATAAATCTTCCGTGCCTGACATTCCCGTGTCCTGACTCATTGTGCAAAGTGTGCAAACTTGTTCCTCCCACCACTCATCTCCCCTCACTGCAGCATCCCTCATCTCCAGCTGGAGAACCAGGTGATGACACATGAAACGCAGGTCACTGGGCACACACTGAAGTGACAGGCACAGGGTCTGGTTTTCAGCAGTAATGGATCTGTGCAGCTCCTGCGAGCATCACATGGATACTGAGGAAGGGGAAGTAGAAGCTGTAAAATGACTACATTTGTCATTGACAAGAGCATGCACTCTCATGAGAGTGAGGGGAAGCCCAGAAAAAGAAGATGAATGCTGGCTTGAATAGACAGAGGAGCACAGACAAACACAGGAGTAAGCAGAGACGTTAAAATTTTAGCAGCTTATTCTGAGGTCCTGGTGGCTACAGTGATATATTACTGCCAAGCTGCAAACCAGAACAGTTTCCACTGGAAGATCACTGACACAGAAGTCAATCCAGTTGCTCAATGTCTGGGTCAAGAACAGCACCAAAAAAAAGCCTCCACACACCATCTGGTTTTCACCTCTTTACCAGTGCCATGAGACAGTCCTGATGTTTACAACTGTGCCTCTACTGCAGCAGCTTTGAGCACCCACCTGCTCCACTGACTGACAGTGGCTGCAGGTAAGTGCGGAAATACTGAATAACAACCAAGAACTTCACTGGAAAAACCTTCACGGAAATTCTTGAGATTTCTTGAAGACACAAATTCCCCAAGGAAACATCTGAGATGCAAATATGACGATTTGATACACATGGCAGTATCACCCTGCTGTTCACTTTGAAGTCAGTCTATATATGTTCACTGGAGACCAAGAACATGCAAGAAAAGCCCCACAGGTGAAGGCTGTGGCTTTTGAAGCTGGTGCCAATGCATTCATGGTTGCTTTAGGGACAGCTGAGGCACATCTGTCAATACTTAGGGCCCCATCATCTCTGTATGAAGAAATACACAGTACTTATAAACACTGCAAGAAAAACCTTTTCTGTGAATATGTTGCAGCCATGATGCAGAGCCCCACTTCACCCACTTTCATGGCTGAGGCTTTTGCAAGGAAAAAACCTCAGCTCCAATCTCCTTTTCAGGCTGTATGAGCTGTCTGCCCCAAATCACGCACCGCACCCCAGACACCCCTGATTCTGCAGCTCAGCGGAAACATGAAAACAGCTCTTATCAGGGGACAGGGATTCCTAGCACATGCTGTCGCTTACTGAACACCTCTCTGAATCCTGCACTTAAAAGAGGTCACTTGTCCGGAGCAAGGCTTGCTGCTGAGAGAAGGCAGCTCGAGCTAGAGGAAGCAGATGGGCCCTGCAGACTAGGAGCAGGCACAGGCAGAGGGCTCCAGGGCAGCGCAGTGCACCAGGGAGGAGACACTGGTCTCAGCCAGGCTGACACCTGCTCTGCCAAACCACGGCGCCGAGCTGAGCTCTCGGAGGAAGGAGCAGCCGGGGGGCCGTGGCAGTGTCCTCACCGCCCTGGCACGAGCAGGGTCAGCCGCAGGAGCCCGGCACAGGGTCCCACTGCAGTGGCAGCCCCACGGGCAGACTGAGAGCTGGCACTGGAGTCCCCACCCTTGCAAGAGCTCCCAGTTGGCAGTGAGGTTCTCTCAGAACCTCTTCAGCCATTGCTGACAGGTTTCAAGGTGAGATGAGAAAATAGTACACAGCTAAAAGGAAAAGACGGGAGGAAGACTTTAAGCTCACTGTACAATCACACTAGCTTTGTCAAAATAAAAAGCAGAGCTAAATCCTGCCACCTCACAACTTCCCATTCCAGAAAGCGCTCAGGCACAGACATTTTCCATTGGCTGCCCATTGCAGGCACAAGGGAGAGACTCCAGCATCATGTCTGCACAGCAGCACCACCAAAAAATGCTGCAGCAGTAATGGAAAATTGTCGTGATGCAAAGCAACAAGATCACATGGTATGTCCAAGAGCCCTTGGAAAGGCAAAGGCTCTCCAGCTATTGCAGGGGGAAGCTCAAAATTGCTCCCAGTTCATTAGGCTTTGCCTGAGGGGTATTCTTCCAATATTAACTACAAACAAGGTTAAGGTTTTGTGCATGCAATGCAGAAAGGTGAAGGGGAAGGTTTACCAAAAGCCATTTGTAAATATGCTAAGGCAATTCATATCTGTTTTTAAAACTCATCAAATATCCTGTGTACTAAGTCACCTTAAACAAGAATGTTGAAAAAGATCTGTCAATACAGCAGCATCTTTTTCTGCATAGAAATTTTACATCAATGCTGGTGAAGAGTCTGTGCATAAATTACATGTCGCAGAACACACAGTGCAATTTCCTTCCCTCCAGGCACCGACACTGTGTTCCCCTGCAGCCTGCCTGTTCCTCCCAGCTTTATGACCCCGGTGAGATGAGCTCTCACTGTTTTTTTCCTTGTTACATTCTGATATTTCAAAGCATGGTCTGCTTCTCACTCCCATCTCCCCGCTCCACATTATTAATGAATTGGAAAGCAGACATCATTAGTTTTTGGAGACCATTTCTTTTAAAATTTACAGAACCCTTCATCTGAATCCCCAGAGCCAGCCTGCTGTTCTCATCTTGGAATCTTATTAGCATCATATCTCCTGGATCCTGCCATGCAAACTGCATTGCTATGCACTTTCCAGCACTTGACCCTTTTGCCGATGGAATTAATTTTCTCTTTGAAGCCGGAGCAGCATGCTGTTGTGCTTGTTAAAGGAATAAAACTCATGGTGGAACAAAGGAAACAAGCAGAGGTTATTCTCAGTTAAATATAGGCCACAATAAGGTTTTATATAGACAGGCTGAGAGAGATTGGCCAAAAGAAATAATAGATTGATGATGCTTTATTACCAGAAACATCTCCCAAAATAGCAGGCAAATAGCTGATGGATGATACTCACCGGGAATTTCTGGGTTTATAGCATCTCCTGTTCATCAGCATCACCTTTCTTTGCAACAGTCTGAATCTGCCATCTGCTTCTGTGTCCAAAATACCCCCAGACTTCTGGTGAATTAATGGTGGATTTTGGTGGAATTAGCATGCAAAATTCAAAGAACCAGAATTTGCTCCCTGCTCGGGGCAATGGAAACATGCCCAAGCTCTATCTGAAGTGCATAAATTAAAGCCCTGGTACAAAGAGGTCTTTCTCTGAAAGACTGTAGTATCTAGGACCCCAAGAACATCAGTGTCATTGCTACTATCCCCTTACAAGGCACAACATCCCTAATACATGAAGTAAAGTAGTACTAGAAAATGTAAAGTGTTTGTTGCTCAGTTTGGGCTGTTTCTTATTGCACAGGACTCCTGGAACTGAAAAACTTCCCTCCATCATCTGCATTGTTTTTACAGTTTTGCTTCTACTGTCTGGTTTTAGCAGCAGTATTTACTATGACTGCTGTAGGGGAAATTCCTCAGATGAAGGCTTCATCCTTTCCAAAATCTCATCAGGAATATGTTAATAAAAACCTGCAGAAATTTAAGTAACTTCTTGCAAAAAATACAAACCCAAAGAGCTCAGAATAGCAGAGCAAAGCTTACACCTATCAGTAAAGCAACCAGGCTGGGCTTGGGCCCTGGAATGGGTCTTGGATGTCTCACACAACTCGCAGTGGGATAGGTCACCTGTTTAAATCAATAGCTGACTGGATTGCTCTTTTCTCATGGCTGGGCAGTGGTCCAAGTGAAAGGAGGAGAGAGGAGTCCAGCTCATCGTAATCATACAAGGAGGCCCCAACCCCGGAGTCCTATTCACGTCATGGAGTCTAAAGGAGGAGGAAAGGTTCCTGAGCCAGGCAGGACTGGAAGCAATTCCTTCCTCTCTGCACACACCTGCCCTGCCCGTTAAAGCCAGCCCAGAGGTCAGCCCTGGAGACGGCCTTTGCTGTGAAGGTTGGTTCTACCTCATTTTGCTCACAAACAGCCAAATTCCTGTCTTTGTATGACCTGTAACATTGGTCTGTCTGGGAAAGAAAGCATCCCAGGCACAGGTACCTCAGGATGAGGATGAGGATGGTGCCTCAGGGTGTGCAGCAACCCCGAATGTATTTTCCAGGCTACAGTGCTAGTAACACTGGGTGAGTACCATGTCCATTACCTTATCCTTTACCCTGTCCTCCAAAGAGCAAGAGAACTGAACAACTGAAACTCATTCTTTTCTCCTCGTTTACTCTTCACCTTCTGAAAACATGGCAGAAGTTGGTGTAGAATTCATCAGGCAAACAGCGTTACAGCGGCAGCACAAGTGCCAGAGACAGACTGGCAAGAGCTTATGAATAGCACGGTGGATGATCTATAGCCAGAGCCATGGGCAAGCGCTAGCCATTAGTCTGGGTGCTGGTAATGCACTCCCTGAGTCCATTACTCACCAATCCATCAGGCAACCTGCTACAGACGGAGAGATTCCAGCACCTCTAAATCTGTAAAGCGATGGCTGGCAGCCTGCACTACATGCCCTAGGTTACAAGGGCATGGAGGAAGACAATTCATTTTATGTCATAGCCAGTATTTCTTCTTCTCCTTTTCTGTGTGTACTTAAGAAATGGACCTTCTATTATCTGCAGATTGATAGCCAGGAGAATGCTCTGGTGTCTCTGATCACATTTACTACTGAGAAAGCTTTCAAAGGACGATGAACTTCACAGTTCTCATTAGCTGGACTAAGTATGGAAACATGCATGACTGCAGATGGAATTTCTTAATTTATGAACAGTGCCTACAGTAGAACTATTTTAGAAAAACACTACAATTACGAGACACTATTGGAACACTGGATATGACAGAATCAAGGTTGCCAGCATAATCTGGGCTCTTCTGCATAAGCATTTGCTATGGGCTCTGATGCACATCTCACACTATCCTGGACTTATTAATTCATACATGCACAAAAAGGGCATCAGTCAGTGCTTCCTACCACAGCTCAGTGTGTGGCTCCAGCTCCAACTTGCATTTAGTGTCCACTTTTCAAACCTCTCACAGAACTTTGCTATTAATCTGCTTGTGGAATTTCTATGACATTCATCACTCTCAATCCTCCAGGAGCATTCCCTAATCTCAACACCCCCATGAGGAAAAAGTTTTATCATCTGCACTTTCCAATTGCCAAATAGAGACAGAGAGAGACTCAGGCACAAGATTTGTCCTCCAATTTTAGGTGCTGGGTTCGAGGTGTCTAGTTCTGATTTGTGAAGCACTTAACAACTTTATAGCATTTCATATTTTTCAAGCACAACTGTGAGTGCTCAGCAATTCTGCAAAGAAATATCTTCCTGTTCTGGGTGTGGAAGACAAGGAGTTACCTGCAAGAATCCTGGCTTGTCCGCTGCCTCCAGTAACATAACAAACACAACAACCCTATGGCTGCATCTGTCACCTAAGGCAGCTCCCCACCGAGGCAGCTCCAAAGGCACTGTTTGCCATCCACCAAAGGCTCCACAACAGCGGCGTGAGGAATCCCACACATGACAGCCACGCGTGCCACATGCTGATCCATTTCTAGTGCAGGATCTGTGCACGCAGCAGGTGACCAAAGAACAGGCACTGACACCTGAGGCTGGGCTGAATCACACCAGCATGGCAGGTTCTGTAGTTTGGGAATGTAGGTCAAGAAGCGGCAAGCAAACAAAAAGAGAATCTTTCCATAGAAAATGTCAGTACTAGCTTTATGTCACAATGCGAGTCAATATTTACATGTAAATTAAAAACAGAAACTTCACATTTTATTTTAAATAGGAAATTAACTTTGAATACCTAGTTCTAGGCACCTTTTTAACTCTCCCTTGCCACAGTCAAAGTCTGTAATGATGAACACACCAAACCCTCCCTCTTCTCCTCCCTGATCCTGTTTTACCCATTCACAGCTGCCTCGACATCTGTTTTAACTGAGCTTTGTATTCAGGACTGAGCAGAAATAGGAAATGCTGCTCATGTCCAAGACAGGTGGATTCATGTTGCAGTAAGCACCTGAAATTTCTCATTTCATGCATTTTGAACATCCAGATTTGTAATTCAAAACCGCTGACATATTTTGATTTGCTTTCCTTTTTGGGAGCCAGTCTGGCCATAAATGAAAAGGGGCAGCCTGAAGCATGAGGTGTGGCCAACACAACCCAGAGGAGCTCCCACTCCCTGCCTTGGCCAGAATGAGGACTGAGAAGCAGAGAAGTGGAAGGACGAATGACAAATGGAAAAACCATGGAAGGAAAACCACATGAGCCTGGCAGAACTAAAATCAAAGCTTTGTCATCCCAAGGAACATCACCATCCCAAAGAAGGAGGAAGAGGCACACAGTGGTGAAATGGGAGCAGTAGGAATTAATTTGCCTTGGAGGCATCCCTACACATGAACTCACACAGGCACAGAGGAAACCTCACTCTGCTATTCCTGCAGGGAACCCTCACCCTCAGGCTAACCCTAAAGCAAGCATTAGCCTACTTATTGTTTCCTGGGGCAGTTTGCAGGGTGAGGAAGCTGCCTGCTTGAGAGGAAGAGGAGCAGATCTCAGCATCTGAGTACAATATCCTATGGTCACCTGAGAGCAACAACAGGAACCTCTTGTCATTTTGGCAGAGCTGGGCTAAGACAGGGCACCCTCCCATCCTTGTTTTGAGCCATCTCCTTCCATGAATAGACAAAATGTAACTTCATTAGATAACAGAAGTGTCACTGCTTTAGAAGCCCTTTTCTGGGGCAGCGTTGGAACCTTCAGCTTCTTCCTTCTGCTGTTGAAGCCCTCTGACAGTGCAGTGAGGGCCCAGGCTGAGTCACCTGTGCCAGGTCTGTTGTGCTCATCTCACGGGACGGGAAAGGGACAAGGGGTGTGACCACCCGCCCTGCTCGAAAAATCCTCGTGAGTCTCAGCTGCTCTCAAGAGCCGAACAAAAGCTGGAGGGTGCCAAGAGCTGCCTTGTCTGGGCCCATGCTCATGAGGCTTGGCTGACTGAGCAGCATTTGTCCCTTCAGAAGGTTTATCCTGCATCCCCCAGTGCACCACCAAACCCTGAAGGCATGCTGCTGGCCTGACTGCTATCCTCGATCTTCGGGAACAAACACCCGTACTGCCATTCAAACATATGATCACAGCAGCAGCAGATGCTGCATTTTTTAGCATGGGTCATCATGGTGCCACCTTTGAGACACACTTATGTAGGGACCAGAGCAGAAAGTCCCAGTCCTGGGTCTGGGGACAACAGAGTGACAGTGGCAAAAACAAAGTAAACAGAGTCACTGAGCTGGCAAAGCGAGTGGGCACCACTAGGTTAGGCAAAACATGAGAAAGGCTGACAGAGTCTGGGGCAGCAGGAGCTGCGGGCACTGTGTGAGCAGGCACAGAGGAGGCACCAGCTGGCAGGAAATGCTGAGTGACCACAGTGGTGAGCTGCAGCAGTGCTGCTGGCCTTTGCTGGAGGGCTTTCACCTGTGCTGTGACGGCCAGAGCCAGTGATGTTCCTGTACTTTATACCTTGGAATGTACCCCTAAGAAAGGAACACATGGTTCTAAGTAAGAGAAACACCAGATCTCTCCAGATCTAGGAGCCTAATCCTACAAAATCTGCTCCTTCAGTTACTGAGGAAAAGTCTAAGTGGCTGAATTTCACTGTGTCAAGATATTTAACTGTATAATTTCCGATCAGAACTATCCCTACAAACACAGATCAGCTGCAGTGATCACTGGAAAGAGAGCACCAGAGCCACAAACAGGCCTGTCTGATGCTTGGGACCTTAACATCAGGATGAATCTTGAGAAGGATCCTAATTTCTGTCTGGAAATTCAGCAGCCGGTCCTGTTTTGCTGAAGATGCAGTCCACACAGGATTGCTTTGCTCCCCAAGTCTGTAGCACCCGGACAATATCTGCCTGTAGCATGTTTGATGCTTTTGAGTCATTCTTTTGATACAGAATTGTGCTGTATTCCCTCATCTCACTGAATCTTTGCCTCCATCAAACCCAGGACCAGTGGTCTGGCTGCCATTCTGCCACCCTAAATTATCTACACCAGGAACATGAGAACTGCACATTTACACTCTGTTTTCATTTTATATATTTTCTCTTTTCTGCAAGTGATCAGCTTGCTTCTTTTTAAAGCCTGCAGTCAGCTTTAATCTACTTAGCTGGGATTAATAAGAGATTTGTTAAAGATTTAAAGATTTCACACACTTTGCTTACAACTGTTTTTATCTATAATCATCAGGCAAAAAGCCCCATGCAGACAAGCCGTTCCTAATGCTGGGCACATCTGTCAGATGTGCCAAGGCTGGTGATGTGATGCTAACGGCTGATGCTTTTTGCTGGCACAGTGGTGCCCTCATGGAGCTGGTCAAACAGCAGTGCTCAGACTCTGTACATCATCCTTCTTCTGCAAGACTGAGTAAGGGAGGCAAAGAGCTGCCAGCTCAGAATGGGAGCCACTGCATTGGCATCAGCAGCTCCCACTGCCCCAGAGTTTGGCATCGACAGGAGCGGAAAATTGGGATTACCCATACAGGAGAGGTGGGAAGGAAACTGGAGCTCCTGGGCATTCTCTGTAACTGTATCCCACTGCTCGAAGCAGCACTGGTACTGACGGAATGGAGGCAGGCAGTGGAGTGGCTCTGAATGGAACAGGAGCTCTTCTTGTTGGAAATGATAACAACAGGCAAACCAAGGAGGCACATGGCTAAACTATGCTCTGCTGGGGGCCCCAGGCACAGAGAAGCCACAGATCAGAAAATCTGTGTTTCAGACAACTTATCAAGGGACAGAGAGCAAGTCCTGCAGGCAAAGGCCCCAGGAAGTCCCAAGGATGGAGCTGCAGGGAATTCTTTCAAAGACACAGGTGAGGAGCCACAGGAGAACACTGGAAGAGAGCAAAAGGAATCTGTCAGGTATGAGCTGTTCAGCTGGCAAAATCCACTGCCTCAGCAGAAACCCAGACCATGAATATCAGCAGTGTGAGGGCTCCCCGTGCACTGCCCCTCGTTACTGACCTACAGAGACCAGACAGTCTTGTCTGGCAGACACAGAGGTTTCAGTGCCTGTTCTGGATGACCTTTCCTTCTCCCACCCCCAAAAAAGCAGTATCATCCCTAAACGTTTGCCAGTCCTCAGTGCAGCATCAAACCACAAGAGAACGTTCATGTGTTTTGGTGGTTTTGTGTAACTGTCAGAAAGCAGCACAGCGTGTCAGGAGAGAGACCAGAACAGGCACACTGAACGGCCCAGAGCAGCACAGGGACTGGGACCAGCTCCCCATGGAGCCCTCGGCACAAGGAGGGGGACCAGGACCATCCCCATGCAGCCCAGAGCACAGTGGGGTGGCTCCAGACAGAGCTGTGGCTCTCCCCAAACAAAGACTAAGCCCCCCCGGCACCTGCAAATTGCCCCACAGGCAGAGCTCCTCCTCCCAGCCATGGCCCAGCCTCGGTGCAGGTCAGCCCTGACAGCTTGCCCATCCTTGTCCCCATCTGGAGAGCTGGACCAGCACCAGTTCCAGTGCAAGATCTGCTGATGCTACACTGAACACGCCAACAGGGAAGCAGACGTTCTTCTCTCCGGCCTGCAGGAGCCTTTGTGACAAGTGAAGCAGGGTGGTTTGTCTTGGGGTTAAAAAGATCTCTGACTCCTGATATTGCAGGGTCACTGATCATAGAGCTGTGGGAAATTCCCCAGGGCCACCGTCCCACTCTCTCCCACTGCCCTCAGCCCTTCCTGCTCCCCACAAAGCTCCCTACCTCCAGAGGAACACACCAGTTGTTCCCCAGTGGTCCTGCACCATCTCCAGGTCAGACTTGGCTACTTTTCTGTGCCAGCAAGGACCAGCATGGGGACAGTCACCCCTTGGTGTGGGGGCAGGCACCAACCTGAGCAGCAACAAGCAAAAGATGCTTCAGAGTCTGGCTGTGCTGCTGCCTCTCACTGGCGTCACACAGACCACATACCAGTTTGCCTTGAACCTCGTGGAGGGCCTCTTCATAGTCCCACAGCAGAAATCTCCAGTCACAGGAAAAGCACAGTCTATGAACCCACTGCTTTGTCCTGGGGATGCTCACTGTGACTCTCGCTGTCACAGCCTGGACCTGCATCCACTAAACAAACCACACACACAGCCACAGTACTTTGAAACTGATGGAAAGTGTGAGATTCTTCACTTTTGAGGTATCTTACACCAAAAGTGATTTGGAACCAGGGAGATAAACACACCCGGGCTTTGCAATTGAAACGCAGAGTCTCAAGAACCACAAATCTCCTATCCTGCTAGTTCTCATCAGATGCTGCCCAGAGTGGCAGGCTGTGACCCATGCATCTTTCCACAAGCCTGCACGTTGTTTTTTACCCCCACCCTGTGCAGACAGCTCAGGACAGCAGCTTGCCCAGGTGCAAGAGCCCAAAAGTATCCTCTTGGTGCTCCCCAGATCAGCAGACATGCAAAGAAGAGGGAGAAAAATAAAAGTCTTGATACCTGTCCTGAATGTCCAGATATTCCAGAGACCTTTCCAGTGCTGACACGGAGAGCTGCGGCGCTGGACAGGACACTCAGGGTCCCTCCGCTGGCAGTGCCAGCCCCGCACTGACCTTGCAGGTCTCCCCGAGGTCACTGGGCTCATATCCAAGCAGGGACTGGACAGGGCGCAGAGCAAACCAGCAGGAATCCCACCGTGCAGGTGACGAGAGGCTCGGGTCGGCTCCCCAGCGCACAGCGTGCCCAGGAGCTCACTTACCCGAAGAGTGCAGGGGCTCTGTGGCTGGTGAGAGCCGTGAGGGACCTGAGCGAGCCCCAGCTGAGCCACCTGTAGGACTGCCTGGCCATCCAGCCCCATGCCCCGGCCCTAGCCCTGCACCCCCAGAGAAGTTCGAGGGGAGCAGGTGGGAACTTGGCAGAGGGAGGAACGGGAAATAAAGCAAGAGGACAGGGTGGGAAGCAGGGCTCAGTGCTCATTCCCAAGCGTTTGCACTCCTGGACTCAAGCAGACTTTGCAAAGCGCGTGTGGACCCTCCTGGCAGGGCAGCCGGCAGCTGCCTCGCCACTCTGCAGTTTTTATAAATTCTGGGAAACACTTTTAGACAGACATTGGCACTCATAAATTATACAACTCATTTGCATATTCCAGTCATGAGACATTATGCAAATGTGACCTGATTTGCATAATGGATTCCTCTTGTCGCTTCACTTGCTTCATGCTTTTAAAAAACAAAATGAAATAAAATGAAAGCACAGGAAGGTGAAAGCAGCAAGTTCCCAGCGCTGCTGCGCCTCCTCCTGCCACACTGTCACCCTCACCAGTGGCACACTGGAACAAGGGAGAATGAAAAACCAAAGCCCTCATGTGGGTTATTTCTCTCGTAATTCCAACAAACCAACTTTCCTTTGGTTTTAATGCTTCACCCCAAGGAACAGATCGGGGCCGATCAGGGAACGGAGCTCTGGCAGGCAGGACAGGCGTGTGCCGGCCGGGGCTGCGAGGTGCCCTCGCCGCCGTGCAGGACGCTCGGGTGGGGAGCTGTGCCGCGCGGCGCTCCGGGCGCCGATGGGCTCTGGGGCGCAGCTGCCCTGCTGAACTCCACAGCACTCGTTCTGAAAGATAGGTGCTTGGGAGAGGCGAGGGGAGGGGCTGTGCCGATTGTTGATAGCAAAATGCGGTGGTGACATGTTGGAAGGACGAGGCAGAGTGCGAGCCGCCCCAGGCACACTCCAACAGGCGACGGCGGCGCTGGCTGGGCTGTCCTGCCCCCCTGCCCCCGCCGTGCCAGCGGCGTGTCCGCACCCTGTGGGAAAACTTAACTGTAATTCTTCAGCTTTTAAAATCAATTAACCCGTGTGTTAATTAACATCAAGTCGACGGGAGGAGGAGGAGGAGGGGAGAGCGGGAGGGAGGAGGGAGGAAAAGAGCTGCAAGGGCGGATGGCAGCGGAGTTGGCACAGTGCCATCCATTCAGTGGCAACGCCACAGCTCCCTGCGATCGCGGCAGCGGGTATATGTTCCGGGGGCCCTGTGCGCGGGCCAGACAGTGCCGTAGAGCCAAGGGAGATTATCCAGACCCCAGGAGCACACGGCAGGCAGCGACCGCAGGCGCGAGTGCCAGGATTACAGACCAGGAGCCCTTCCTCGGACGCACGCCATGGGGATGGGGCTCCCCCACCAGCGCCACACAACTCGGACTTCCAGCACTTTTCCCCCCTTTAGACATCCTTCTGCCGCAGTGGAGCCAGCACAACGGATGCTTTCACACCCTGCGAGACAAAGGCCGTCGTCTCCGCCATGACACCGCTCCGTTCCAAGCCGAGGCCGGCATCTTGGAGTCTTTAAAAATAAATGGAAAAGGGAAATGCGAATAATAAACACAGCAATCGAAAAAACCTCATCAACAAACCCCTTGTGCCCGCTCTCCATGCCAGGGGCAACATGGGCATCTGTCGCAGCAGAAGGCGTTTGTGTGGGGCTTGCTTTTTTTTTTTCTTTTTTTTTCTTTCCTTTTTTTTTCCTTCTTCTTTTTTTTTTTTTTTTTTTTTTTTGGCTTTTTTTTCCCCTGCAAGCTGTTGGCGTGTTTTGCCATTCAGGTTCGTTTACAATTAATGCCACAAAAACCCCAACCACACCCAGCCTAGTCAACAACAAACAAAAGGGAATAGTCGACATGGAGGGAGAAATGCCATGAGAAGCTGCAAGAATGCGAGCTCCGGCCGATGCCGTTTGCCATTTGGATAACCTCAGGGAAAGGTGCCAATTCTGCAGCTCGGGAGGGAGCCCGAGCAGCGAACGCGAAGGTCTCCGAAGAGCCGAGGGAAGGAAGGGAGGAAGGAATACCGCTCTGACAGGGCAGGATGAGAGCTGCACACAGCCTCTGCTGGGAGGAGAGGGAATGTTTGAGGTGTAGCGATGCCTGTGTGTGCACACGCACACGAGCAGTGCGTACAGACACACAGACACACATGCACACACCGCCTCGGGTCGGTGCACAGCAGCTCACGGTGGGAGTGGGGGTGAAGAGGTGTGCGTGTGCCTCTGTGCACACTCACGAGTCTGTCTGGGGTGTTTATCTGTGTGCACGCGTGTAACACACGCAGGGAGATGTATGTCTGTGTGCCTCAGAGAGAGAACGATAGGGAGTGAGGCAGAGACACACACACACACACTCACCCACCGTCAGTATACATCCCACTTTTTGACCTAGGTATACACGGAAGACAAAATAAAATCATACTGGAGCAGCAAGCAGGCAGCAGAGATTTATCTACATTCACTGCTATCACCAGGGAGATGAATGGGGCCGATCTGAAGCCCTTCACGAGATCCACTATGGGAGTGAAGGAGGAGGAGGGATGCCACACAGACATGCACAAACTTGAAGACAGAGAGATTTGGAAGGTGCTACTTGTGAAACCCAGGTGGCACTCGGAGGGCAAGCAGGGGAAGGAGCCGTGTGGGCACTCCGCAGGGTCCGGAGGGCGCGGGGGCTTCTGGACAAGGGCGTCAAGGGACAGCTGGCTACTTACGTTGTCTGCGCTGCTGAGGATCCTGCAAGGTGTTCTGTTGGCACTGGGCGCTGAGCCAGGGAAGGGCACTGGAGACAAAAGGGAGAGACAAAAAATAAAGTCATACAACGGGAATATTAATTGCCTCTCATGCGGATTTTACAAAACTCACAAAATGTTTTCTTTTTGCCTGGTGATTTTTTTTGTGGATTGGTGCACTTCCCTTCTGCATGGAAAATACTAGCATGGGATTTACAGCCCAGCTACAGAGCTCGGGATTAACAGCGCTGGCATTTTTTGGGCATATTTTTTCTTTTAATGAATGAGCTTTCGGTGTTAATGAGGAATCATCGTTTGGCTAATGAGCTTTGAAACATTAAGAGAAAAGAGGGTTTTTTCCCGTTAATTGCCCTGGTGTGACCGCATGGATGGATTACAAAAGACAGCAGTAGGAACGCAGTACAAAGAGGGGAAATGTCTCTTGGAGTGGGATAAATGCAGAAATGGGTGATGCATCCCCGCACCTCTCCTTCTTTCTCGCTCTCTTTCTCCCTCTCTGCCAACTGCTATGGGTTTCCATAACTCTGCAATCAAAGTGGATGCTCGGGGAAGATTATTATAGTCAAACAGTGAAGCGTCGGCGGCTAATGTCTCCAGTGTTTAATCATCATACAGTAGAATGGTTTTATGCATATTTCATTTGCATATCATTAAACTATGCTAGCGCGGGACATTCAGAGCTGGAGAGGTACAAAGTTGGGGGGAGAGAGTGGGAGAGTGTGAACGAGACAGAGGGAGGAAGGTCCCTGTGATGCCTATCTTCAAAAGCCAGGGACTTGTTCCATGATCTGTCTTCTACTTTTACTAAAATCATGATGACTTGGAAACCTTTGAAGTTGGATATAACCTTGGATTCTTCTAATTCCAGCAGAGTGATGTATTAGAAAGGGGGAAATGATTGCTGCGCTAGACATTTAAAGGAATATAAGCTCCAGTGGAATGGAAATAGGAGCTCTTTGGGGAACGAACTGGCAGAGCCAGCCACAGCTTCAACATCACACTGCTGGGTTCATACTGGTGAAGGATACTAAAGTAATACAAAAGAAATGAAGACAGCATATGCATTAAGATGGGGATTATATTTACTCTTTACCTTTTTCTTTTTAAAGGCACAAAGGAGGATGGAACCAGTGGTAATTTACACACTAACTAGCGAAGTGTTGCCTCTTTTTGTGTTTGTTTTTCTTCTCTCTTTATTTTGGAGAGGGGCGTTTTCACCGCTGAAGTGATTAATCAATTATTTGGTAGTACAGATCCTTCTCCACTGGCACTGATCAGGAAGAGAAGGTGGTGGCTGCGGGGGGAGGAACACAGTGGGCTCTTTGTAGATCTTATACATGCACAACATATTAATTGGGGTCTTTATAAAGCTCCCTCAATAGACTATTTCTTTCCTGGAGACCAGCAGCTGGTTAGCCACCGTTGGCGACTCTTCAAATATCCCTTTGGCTGGGGGCAGTTCTGCTGCTGTTTGTTGTTGTGCTTAATTTTCTCTCTTCACAGCGGGGGTTGCGGGTGCCCCCACTGTCCACGCTTCTGTGTGAGAGATGGACAGACAGACAGACGGAATCGGTACCAAGAAAATCGCTTGAGCTGGATGGGGAACTTTGCTTCCAAATGAAATGCTGTTTTATATTTAAATTACCTTCCTTTTCCTCCCCCACTTCTCCTCCAAGTCTTTGTGTTGGTTATGAATATTCAGATGAGCCGTGATGTGATTACACTGTACAATTACTTGTGTCCGTGGTAGAGGCAAAGGCACTGAGGAAAGACAGAGCCAGATGAGCTTGGAGCTCATTTGGGGTTTGTTTTCAGTATTTTCCCCCATCTCCGTGGCACTGCGGCACATGCAGATGTCGCTGTTGTTCTTCATAAAGCCCTAATGATATGCAAAAGCATAACGACCCCATTTGGGTTCAGAGCATCAACGAAATATTATTGGGGGGAGGAATCCTAACTGAAGGAATGTCCACATAAATTATTTTTATTTAAATGAAGAGGTGGCAGTGAGGCAGAGGAAGTCACATGAATACATGCATAATGTGAGCACACAGAAAGGTTATCGCCAAGGAGAAGAGGGTTTTGCACTGTGCCTGGGACAAACAGGCTCATTTGGGGAAATCGTTCAGCCCACCACGTGATTTACTTACTTATCATCAGTCATCCATCCCTCAGCCAGGGCACCGGGCATGCTCGCTGCTGGAGACCGGAGTGCTGGGAGCTGGATGCTTAGATGATCCCTGGTTTCCATTCAGAATTACCATGAAGTGTGCGGTGGAAGGAACCAGAGGCAGAGTGTTTTAAGTGCCAGCTCAGTGGCAGAGGAGAGGCCTGGTGAAGCTCAGCGGTGCAGTGACGACAGGCCACTCGGGTGCTGGGTGGTGCCAGGCTGGCACGCGCTTCCCAAGAGACAGAGCGGCGACATGACAGCTGCTGGGTGCCCACCCCAGGCCAGCGGGACACGGGGTCTTGGGGCAGAGCAGCTCTGGCCATGGTGCCACTGGGAAGCCTGCTGGGGACAGGGAGTCCAGAGCTGACCAGATCCACCCTCACACATCTTCCTCAGAGCACTGAATGGTACCTGGATATGATAACTACAAAAACACATGCGTGGGAAACAGGACCCCTTGGCTGTTCTGTTCAGCTGCTTTTCTGGGTTGGTACCTGCACCCGTATCCATCAGCAAGGAATGAACAGCAGTCAACAGCAACACCCTCACCTGAGATGTGTGACATCAGCTCAGGGATCTGTGCCTCATATGTTTGTCCTGCACTGGTCCTGGACAGCTGCAAAGCCTCCACAGGCCCTTGGTGGTGGGCAGGACTCAGGCTGCAGGAAGATGTGGCCCCGGGAGAGAGGGTGTTGTTCACTCCACTCGAAAAGGGAGAGGCAGGTGGAGAGGAAGATCAGTTTTAGATGGGACCCCCTGTGAGAGAAGCCTCCTCTTCTCCAGTGCTCTGGGCACGCACAGAGCATACACAGCCATTCTGGGGCTCCAGAAAGGCTCCTGAGCAGTACCCTGGTGTCAGAGCAGGGTGGCCCCACTGTCTCTGAGGGTGCAGCCCTGGTCACAGGCACAGCAGAGCTGAGAGAGCCTGCCGAAAGGAGGCTGTGACCCCAAGGCACAGCCTGGGGCTAACCTGGGGGCCGTGGGCAGGCCTGACACAAAGGAACCCTGAGACCCCAGACAGGAGGGTACACTCTGGTCTGTGTCTAAGGACTGATGTGCAGAGGGTGCAGTGACCTGTGGACAAGAGGGCAGCTGCTGCCCCACGCTGTTCAGACTCCTGCCCACAGGCCCATGCAGCTGTCACCTCCCTCCATTCCCTTCCCACATCTCAACAGATGTGTCCCTTCTGAACCCCCCCTCTCCAAGGGTGCCCAGGAGACTGAGAAAAGGCAGCAGGCTGCCAGATCTGATCAACACCAGCACACCAGGACTGCCTCTGGGCAGCAATTCCAAACCTGGGCTTGCCACTACAAACTGCCTGTGAAGATTCAGGACATCGGAGATAACCCAACAGGCAACCTGACACAGCAGCTGGGTGTGAATATCCTTCCTGTGCCCACACAGCCTCTCAGGAGCACAGCTAAGGCATGTGGCCACCCTGGTGACAAAGAACTCACAGTCAGACCAGCCCAGAGCCATCGGTAAGGAACTGAGCAGCCACGATCAGATGGAATGATCTGAGCAGATCATAGAATCATGTCATGGAATGGTTTGGGTTGGAAGGGTCCTTAATGAACATCTAGTTCCAAGGTCCACCCCATCAGCCACCCAGCCAATGGCCTCCTGACCCCAGCAGTGTGACAGTGCTGCTCTGGACCCTGCAGAACACCAATGGTACCTGCCTCGTCTCTCTGCTCTCCAGCCTCAAAGCAGCTCAGTGCCGAGGTGTGCAGACCAAACAGAGCCTGGGAGTATAGAACAACTGAAACCACAAAGCAACTCCACAGAAAAGCCATGCCCCCACCGTGCTCTTGTCATGACTCCAGGTGCTGAATCCTTCCCCCTGGGTCTGCCCTGGCAGCAGAGCACAGTGCCCAATCCTGAATGGCACCTTGGCGTGCCAGGAGCCTTAGGGACTAACTGGGCACAGCATGAGCAGAAACCTGCCCCAAGGCAGAGGGTAAGACAAGGGCTCACAGACAGGCTGGGAGGCACAGACACGTGTGTGCAGTGTCACCGTCCCTTCCTGTGTCTGTGCTGATGGACAGCCCTCCCTGCCAGCTCTGCAGGGCTGTCCCCTCTGTCCATAGGTCCTGGTGCAGTCAGGTGCAGCCCAGTGCAGCCCACCATCCTGACCGTGCCTGGCTGACAGCCGCCGAGGGTTTTCTGACCCAGACATGGAGCAGGCTGCAGAGCAGATCGATGGCTCTAGCCATGGCCCCACTTGGCTCACACTGCTGCTGCAGTCCTCAGGATTCCTGCTCCTGTTGCACATTGGACAGGGTCTGGCACTCCAAGCGGAGCCCAGAGGCTGGGGACTGCCAGAGGAGCCCAGCCGCCTGCTGCCTGCTCCTCAGGTAGAGAATCCCCAGGGAAGGCAGAGCAAAGCTTAGGACCAGCCCCAGCCAGAGTCACTCTTCCCAGAAGTCTACAAGAGGAGCGGGAAGGAGAGGACTCTGCTGGGAAAAGGAGCAGGGAGCAAGCACAGTGGGTGAGGCAGAGGACGTGGGGATGCAGCGCACAGGGAGGGGCAGGAGGGTCACCCCACAGCACCCCACGGAGTGTCCAGCATCCTGCTCTGCACGGTGCCCAGTACAGGAGCTCAGATGGCTCCTGCCGCTCCCTGACATGCACAGGTGGGAAATATTACCAGAAATATCACCCCCAAGGTCCAAGACACTCAGATTGCAGCCTGTGATTGTTTGGAAGTGAATCGCTCCATGGAGACTTTAGGAAAGGGCAGCTCCCAGAGCACTGCAGGAGCCATTGTGCTGCTTGTCAATTCACCAAATACCCTGAAGAAATTGCTAGTTAGGAAAAGGAAATTCAAGCATTTATAGAATATATTGCTATTCAAAACACCAAAAGAATTGTTTTGCAAATAGTAGCACTGCTGAAGAGGGGAGAGAAGTACATCAGTCATTTGATATTACATATAAGCAGTTTATTAAAGAATTAAATATTTATAGACTATAAAGCAAGCAGGGCGATGAGTTGCAAACAGCTTGCTGAGAAGTATGTTATAAACAATGAGTCTGTCAGGGACTAATAAAGTATGGAAAACACAAATGTTTTATAAAATCACCAGGCCAGTGATGAATCTCCACAGCTGAGATGCTGCAGAACCCATGAAGGTTCTTGCTGCACCATGACCCCAGAGCCAGGAGAGAGATGGGGTCGGACGGGGCTGTGTGACTGCAGACATGCCAAGTGCTAATGGGAATGCACATGATTCAGTGCTTGGAGAAATTTGATTTTTCACATTATTCTAAACACAGGTCTATTAATAGGAAGCTCAGGAATTTTCAAGAGTTCAAGCACTTCCCTCTTCAGTTTTTTATTGCAGCTAATCTTCCATTTCCAACAAAATTAGACTTTGCGATTCAGATTAAGGTCCCCTCCCTGAAAATCCCTGTTCTCCCTTCCCCTCGCCTCCCCTAAAGAGATAGCACAGCCAGCCCAGGCACCAGCTGGTCCCCAACAGTCCTCTGGAGCATCCAGACTCATGTTTGGAGGGCAGCATCTCTCTCCATCACAGACACAGCACATTCACAAGGAACAACTAAGATTTTCAGAGACTGTAGGAGAGGAACAAATAGGTGGTGGCAGACCCCAGGGACAGGAATACCTTTTGGTGGCAACGTTGGGGGAAATGGCAGCTGACAGTCAAAATGGGCATTTTTTTCCTGCATGAAATGGACAGGTTTCATTTTCCAACAGACATCTGTCACAGCAATCATGAGGCCATCGCTGTTCTGCTACTAGTGGAAATGAAAGATTCTCCAGACTACTTCATATTTTTGTGAAGTCAACCCCAGGCCCAGAAGTGATTTTTAACATAGGGTGAACTAACGCCTTTGGTCATGTCCGAGCAGAACCCTATAGCTGTCCGCACAATTTCAAGCCTGGGGGGAGTGGATGAAACTCTCCAGGAGTCCAGGCATTCATGACCCTTTGGAATTCACTCTCTTTGCAAGCCACCAGGACTCAGACCCCTGAAACTGCCAGTCACCACTGCGCCCATTCCCCAGGCCGGCACTGCAGAGACCACCACCCACCCTCTGGGTCTGCCCACAGGTGGGGAAGGAGCATGGATTGCCTCATTTCTGACTCACATAAGTCCTTATGAGGTGCCAGTGTTAATTAACACAAGAATAAGTAGGCTAAGAACTGTCTAGGGTTGGTGAAGACAGATTCCATTTAGTCGGCAGAGAGAAACCTCCATTTGCCAGCTGTTCTTTCTGCACTCAGACAAGGTGGGAGATTTTCATCCTCTGAGATGTAATTAAGACAGATTTTTTTTTTTTTTACAATAATTTGCAGTAATTATTAAAGCTTATTTGCCAGGGAGGGTATATCAGACTAAATTTTGGGTTAAATAGCAACCTTTGCTGTCCTGTGTGGAAATGATTATAGCAAGGTTCAGGTCTCACCAGACTCAAAGGCTACAGAAGGTGTATCAAAAAGCACAGCCCTATCAAAGCCACAAACCCCATTAGTTCCAGATGAATTGCTTGAGTGGTTTCTCGCTCTTGAGCCCAGAGCCTGTTAGTTTCAGGGGTTTCTACAGGAAAGTGTGGCACTTCCCAGAGAGTATAATAACCAAATTCTTCTGTTGCCATGCTGCTAGACCTGCTCCTGTTGGCACAACCTCCACCAGGGACTAAGCCCTGCAAGGATCCCAAGCATGATCCCAAACCAGTACAATGAGTTTCACTGTTCCTCTCTCCACATTCTCCCTTCCTCCAGCTCAGCTCTCACCTCTCCCCACACCAGCACACCATGACATTTTGCACCCTCAGATAGGTTTCTATTCCCCAGTGATTTTACCAAATATTATCATATCTCTCTCCTTCGCTACAATCCTAAAATCATGGAGCACAGTGCCATATCCTAGGGCTTACCAGAGGCCAGGGTCATGTCTCCATTGCATTGACAATGTCTGTCCTGTCTGCAGGACACACAGCCCAGCTCTTGGCCTGCCCCCGTCACTGCTGCTGCAGATTTTGGTGCTGTGCTCGTCTCCTTTCAGCTCAACCCTTCAGGGCCATCAGGACACATCAGTTCATGGCACAACTCACTGACCCTACACCTGACACACCTCAAGTTGATATTTACCCTGTGGTCCTTTGCTCCTTTGTTTTTTTCCCTCGTCTCCAGGCACCCTCCAGCACTCACACCTCCTGATATCCCTCTCCATGACCAACTCCCTTCCTTCCACTTCGGTGTTTCGGTGGTTTTTTGTGTTGCTGGAAATCCCTTGTCTGCCACAATGCCATTTCAACACTGCCGTCTGTTTCTGTTGTTCACACCTATAGCCTCAGTTCCTAGAGCCACTTGGACAGGCTCCCCCTGCTCCCCAGCTGTGGATGCAGGAACCGCACCCGACTTCCAGGTCAGGATGGACAGGTTACTAACACATCATTTGTACTCTCTCCTCCCAGTCCCATCCCACTTGAGGCCTCACTGGCACCTGCTTGAACTACTGTAAAGTCAGCAGTTCCCCAGCCCCGTAGCGCTCACCTTACCTTCTTTGTGAGGACATGGAGAGCAAGGAAGAGACAGACTGCTCGGAGGGAATGCTGCAGGATCAGAATTACCAGCACATTTTATTGGCATATTCCCACCTGCTGGCATTATGACCTGCAGGATGGAGGTAAGGAGTTCCAGCTGAGTATGGATTAAATACCTGTGTGCCCAAGCAAGCATCAGACTCACAGGCCGAATCATAAAGAGAAGATATTTAAAGGTGTGCTTGCTGCTCCTCTGGAAGCATTTTGCAGATCTCTGCATGGTGCCAAGCGTTAGTCAGGCAGGTAACGTGCTTCACTCAGGCCAGGAAACCCCAGGAGAAAGGTAATGACAAACACCGTGACACACACAGCTCTGTGTGAGCCCAGTGATTTCAATCAGCGCCAAGGGAACTGATTGTCCTCCCAGGCATTCAGGGGGTCACCTCTGAGCCGTTGCAAACTTCCCAGCACATCTTCCCTACCCACATATATGTGCAGAGCCTGTTTGTTGTCCATGGCTGGAGCCAGAACTTTGTGAATGGAGAATGAACTGTTCAGGCTCGGAGCGCAGCTGCTCCAGGGCTGCAGTGGTGCAGGACAGAACTGCCACACGGGTGCAGGGGGACACTATGCCTCTGAAAGCTAGAACTCTCTCACATATTGCCATGACTGACTCATCTCCAGTATCACAAAGTGCACATTTCAAAGGCTACACAAACCAACTGGATCACATTCCGAGGAGAACGTGTGTTTTGTGTCCTGTATCTTGCACATCTAACTCAGAACAGGAACGTATTTCAGCAGATTATCCCAAGCACATTGTCCACACTGAGCAGTTCTGAGTGTTCCTCAGACACAGGCAGTGCTGTATCACTCTCACAACTTCAGGTTTTAAATGCAGCAAATATACACATGTGCATCATATACTTTGTTACAGATGTTCCCTAAGTATATTAAGATGGGTTTTCTTACTTTAATGGACTCCTTTAAGGAATATTTGCCATCCTGGCAGCCTGCAAGCAGGGCTCCCGCTGAACACGCTCCTGCCACCCGCCCAGCCAGATCCACGGCCCTGGGACGCTCGCTCAGCGCCTGGCACGTGCCCCACGGGACCAGCGCCTCCCACGCAGCATGTGTTGGCTAGCAAGGCATGTGTTGGGAGCCGTGTTGGCTAACAGGATGTGTGGCTGTCACACCGCCTGCCACCTGCAGCATCGTGAGCCTTGAGCACCGAAAAGAGCTCAGAGCCCACCCTGCCACCCCTCCACCCCAGAGCGGTGGGAACTGGGCAGCCTGCAAAATTGCCATGCAGTGATTTGCTGTGTTGCACCTAACGTACTGGATAACTTCCAAGGAGGAGGAGGAGGATGATGTGCTCTCAGCTCCCATGGGATGTTATCCCACATCAGCCCTCACCAGACTGCCTCTGGCTTGGCTCCGATGCTAGCACAAAGGAAATGCAGGAACAAATTTCAAGGCTGAGAAGGGAGGAACACTGGAACACTCCCTTTTAGCATGGTCAGTTATTCAGGTTTCAACAGCTCCAGAAACTCCATCCCTGATTTCTAAGGAGGGGTTCTGCAGCAAAGACCAGCGATATTTAAACATTTATATTGTAAGGACAGAAATGAGATAACCTGAAAAACCCACAAGTACTTCCCACACCACCTGGTTAGTCCTTGGACGGCATCACTGTGAAGGCACTTGTACTGTAAGATGTCAGATAGTAATGTTTCTTTTTTTAATGAGAGAATTAAAAGGAGCATTTGGCAGTGAACCTACTGCCTCATGTCTGCCTGCAAAGGAATATATCTGCACCTTGTTAAAAAGATCATGATTAAGTCAACAGCTGATTTATCCCAATCTCTTTTTTCCTATATTCCTATTCTCTCAGAGCACTCACATCTGCTGATGGCTCTGAGCAGCAGCTCAGCCGAGCGTGGAGCAGAGCCCCAGTGGCACTGGGGAGTGGAGGGGTGAGCATGCAGGGGATGGCAGAGCCTTGGATGGCAGAGCCTTGGATGGCAGAGCCTCGGGTGGCAGAGCCTTGGGCCTCCATCACGACAGAGGAGGGTCTTGCAGGTCCTCCAATGACAGTAACACAATAAACACCCCAAACTTGTCTGCTGTAACAAACACAGTGTTATTACAGAAAAGCTTCCAAATTGAAAATGATCAATATGCTTTTAGGAGCCTGTGGAGATAGATCACCTGTACTCACTGAAATAAGAGAGATGATTTTAGAAGCTACTCTTAGAGTCTGCTCTCTCCACCTCCATTTTCAACCAAGGAAAAGTGTAAGAAAGAGGGGCAGAAGGGAAACAATAGCTCAGGAATTGCACAGCTTCGCTCTCCTGACAGTATCTTACCAAAATTATGTTATTGTTTGCCATTCCATTGTTTCTTCTTGTCACTGTGGGTTCAGGGTTTTCTATGTCCAGGTTTATACATGAAATACTAACCAAAAGAACATGATTGCTCGTGTCTCAGCATACAGGGATCTAAATAGTGATCAGACATTGACAGAACTTGCATCCAATCCATCAGTCTCATGCCATGGGCCACACAACCCCCATGCACTTGGGGAAAACACACAGATCACAGACTTACAGTGCACTTTGGGCTGGAAGGGACCTTCAGAGGTCACCTAGTCCCACCCCTGACATGAGCAGGAACAAGGAGGGACCAAAGTTGGCCTTCCCCTGTCATTTTGTAAAAAGGTGTCTCTGAGCTCCCAGAAAACAGGTAATACAATATGAACAGTTACACTGAACACTTACAGACAGATTGACCAGAGTGCTTTCAGAAGAACCCAGGGGACCCACAGACTCCAGGTTCCAGGCTGCTGATCTAACCTAGCTGCTATTTAAGCCATGAAGTCTTAAACACAGGCAACAAACTATTCCCTTCCCCTTGGCAGCAGCATCTTCACATTTGAAAGCTGTTGTCATATCAGCCTCCTCTGCTGTTATCATAGAATTTGTACCTAGGAGCCAAGAGGACAGGAAAGACCAGAGCTCGGGATGCTGCCTCTGTGGGTTTGCTGACTCATCTGTTCAGAAGTGTGAGCAGCCATTCTAGAAGCAGTATCACATTAGCACCAAAAGCTTCCCAAAGTTGATTCCCAGCCTACATTTACCTTCATAAATAAATGTAGAGAATAAATTCGTTATCTTCTTACCAAACACCACAAAAGACTGGGCCAAAATAGCTCCTTCCCCTGGTGAGGAATTCCCACTGGTTCATTGTTCATTCATTCCTGTAGGAATAATCCATTCTGTTGGCATTAATGTGCTGGAATGGCATGAGGGGTGAGATGGATTCCTAAAATGTCCAGCCCTGTGTGGTTCACAGTCAATGCTCTTGAGCAGGAGCAGGTGAGGTGCTAATCCCCCATTTTGTCTGCCACAAAAAGTAGAATATGACACATCAAGGGTTGGCACTGAATTCCTGTGGCAGATGTGTAGCCAGCTCCTGTGCACACCTGGAGAGCCCAGGAAGAGCCGTGGGTGGTAGGAACACCACGTCAGACATGCCATCAGCCTGCCTGCCTCTGGCATGAAATTCCGCTCATCTCCATTGATCATTGTTTTAATTCAAAGGGCGTTTTAAAGGATATGATTTTAATGAGCACACGGCTCAGACCAGGAATACTGTATTTCTTTCTCCTGAGTGATGAAGTGGGCACTTGGACTCTTTGCATTGATTTCTTATCTGCTATTTCATACTCTTTCAGTGAGCCTTGGAAATCAGGTTCTCTCAGCTGCTCCGGGAGGGTTTCTGTAAGTAAGAGCAGCTGAGGCTGGTCAGGCCAAAAGGGAGGACCCAAATAGCAGAGTTCCAAATTTTACTCAGCCCACAGCTCTTCAGCCTGGCCAGCCAGAGTAATAATAACAAGAACAATGATAATAGTAATGAGAGAAGACATGTGCAGACTTCGATGCAGAGGAGCTCAAAGTGGAGCTCTGCTCCTTTGGGGTGTAGGCAGGCTCCCCCTTCCCAGGGCAGGCAAAATGTTTGGGACACAGGAAGGTAAAAGCACATGGACCTACTAATCAGAAAGGCAAAGCCACACGCAGACCCACCCTCAGATCCACTCCTGAGCATACCTGGATTTTGTCTCATTCCCATGTGCACCAGAGCCATGGCTGGGCAGGAGCCTGTTCTTGGATCCTAAGAGCCTGGCTGCCAGGAGAGCCCCAGCACAGGCACACTGCGTTCCTCAAACAGCACAGGGATTGCACGCCTTTCCCATTAAGCCTGGGTTGGGTTTCTGACAAGGAGCACCTGTAATTAAAATGACCAAAATCTTCTTTCCAAATGCAAAGGAGACCTTTATTATTTGTTGCTATAAGGCAAAAGCTTATAGCTTTTTTCCATTGCAGTCACTTTTGTTTTAGAAGTCACGAAACCCACCCTCCTCTCCTTAAACACCAGCACTGGGGATTTAATTCCCGTGCGTCCCGATGAGCTGTGTCCCACACAGGTGTCGATGCCTACTGCCTGCAGGTCCTCTAGCCAGGTCCCAGCCACCCTCACACCACCCACTACTGTCACTTCTGTGGAGCCAGAAATATTCTTTAGACTCATCGGCTGCTGTGAAGCCAGAGCTGTAAAGTCAGATCTCTTCCTCCTTTAAATGTGACTGGCTATTTACTTCCTAACAATTCTGCTTCAGAGCTGATTTAGCATTTTTATTGGAATGTGAAAGCTCTTAAAAGAAGAAAAAAATCTAATCAGGCAGAAGAGATAGAAAACTTGCTGAATTTTTTCTCCCCCCTTTGCACCCCTTCAATCCTATCAAAAGCACATCTTCCATTCATTGCTTCCCCATGTCATTATGACAAGCGGCTACAAATCAATAGCAGCAGCAAAGGCAGCCCCGGCCTGCGCGCGCCCCGTGATAAAGATTCACTCTCAACCCCGATTTGCTAATAGCACATAATAGCAGCCATTGGCGCCCCGCATTAAATCATACATTTCACTCGGCGTTTATTATGGGATTTTTAAAACTCCTCACCAAATTGGATTTTCTCGACAGTCTCTAATTTCCACATTTATCATTTAACATTAAACTCCTCTGTGGGGAGGGGGTTGGAAAATGGGAAAGGAAGAGAGGAGCCATGCAATTCTGTATTTTCCTCTTTCTTTTTTATGAAAACCCATAAATTATCCCAGGTATAGTTGCCATCAGCCCTGAAGTTTTATATATATAAAATACCAGAATTTAGGATAGAATAGCTTTGGGACTCAGCTTACCTTCATGAAGCCCTGATTAAGAAGGGAAATTAAAGAGAGAGCCATAAAGAAACAGATTTTAAATAATAAATCCAATAAACAAAATAGTCAACAAAGTAAGTGGGTATGAAAAGCACTGGGGAAAATGACTGTGAATTTCCTCATTTGAAAGACCTAGTAGCAAGGAAAGATGGACCAAAAATTTTTTTTAAAACCCCGACAAAACCTACACAAATAAAACCTTATTGTCTCTTTTCAGTTCACAGAAAAGTAATTTAGCAAATAAAGTGAAAACTTAACAACAGAGGAGATTTGCTGAGAATCCTGCGATCTGGGTGACCAGAGGGCTGCATCAGAGAAGCGATCAGGGAACTCTCCCCAGTCCATCCCAGGGGCAGACACTTGTTCAGGGAACACAGGTGACAGTCCCTGCTCTTGTACCAAGCAGAGCTGCTCAGCTCATGAGAATCAAGGCCCAGATCCTTCACCTTGGCCTTGAAAGAAGCATCCAGATCCCAGGCGACTGGAAGCACTCTCCATTCAGACATGAATTTGAGTCTGGCATGAACAAAGGCTGTGACTCCTGAAACAGAAGGTGATGTGATAAAGGCATGGTGAATTAAGCTTTCAGTGCTCGTGATTTCCAGCCATGAGATGTGAACTCAATCAGCCTCTCATCCTAATCATCCAATTAGTACAATCACCTCAATTCACAAACTACTGAGCAGTTTAACCAGGACTCTGCTTAAAAGTGCTGGGAGATTTCTGTTCTGGCATATTTTGGTTTCAGTAAAGAGCTCTTAGAGATAAAATTCCTCAGTTCAGCTGCTGAGTCAACCACATCACAGCCTCACTCCAATAGCTCTGGGCCTTTTGCAGCTGCATCAATGTTGTTCTGAATTCAGTTGAATGCAGGGGCAGCAAGGCTTTACTCTGAAACTATCTTCTCTTAAACTTACAGCAAAAGTCACAACATTCCAGAGCCTCTCCTCTGAACTGTTACCTGATCCCCTGAGCGCTGGCAGCAGTAGCAAAGGCTGGCAGGTGTAAATGCTCCTGGGAATCAGTCATCTCTCACAAAGCCAAAGACCATCCCAGCATGGATTTTTCCTCCTTGGAATGGCTGTTAATTTTCAGGGAATACAATAGTTGCAGTTATTGAACCTGAGCATTGGCCACCCTCAATTTAATGAGCCACAGTCTGAGTCTCTGGTGCCTTCACAGGAACCCATGTTTGTCCCTCCTATCTACAGCCAGAACATGAGCCTGGCCAATGCCAAACTGAATCACCATTTTCTCACTAGGGACATCTGTTCAAAATTAGAACATCAGTCAATCTAGGAATACAGCAGAGGGAAAGAATGTCATACTTCAGGGTAAAAGCCTTTTGTACTTTAGTCGTCTCACACAGTAAAGGACAAAGACTCCACAGACAAACATCTCACTGCACAGAAAGTTTAAGGATGTGCTGGGGTCCCATTTCCTTTTATTCTCTACTTTTTCTGTGTCATTGCCAATTCAGTTTGAGGCTTTCTGCTACCATTTCCTACTTCTTAGTTTCATACATGGCACCTGAGCAGTCCCTAGGTGCTGGTCTGTGTGAATACACACTTTCCAATGCCTCCCACTGTTCCTTACTGCTCCAGAATCCAAAACATCCTGTGGTTTATTGATCCACCTAACCACACTTTGCCACCAATCTTTGCATTCTTCCTGACTCATGCATCAGAGTGGAAAGTGTGTGACACATCACTTTCCAACTGAAGGGTTTTCTCACCATGTAGTCGCAATTCCCTGACAGCAACTCTTTCTCCTTCAGTTGCATCTGATGGAAAAGGACCCAGTATTACCTGAGTAATTCTGCAGTCCTTGAGCAGACCAAGTGTGGTGGTGATGAGTGTGGTCAGGCCCTGGCACAGGTGCCCAGAGCAGCTGTGGCTGCCCCTGGATCCCTGGCAGTGTCCCAGGCCAGGCTGGACAGGGCTTGGAGCAGCCTGGGATAGCAGAACATGTCCCTGCCCAGGCCAGAGGGCTGAACGAGGTCATTTTTAAATGCCTCTTCCAACTTAAACCCAGCCTGTGATTCTGTGACTTCAGAACATAAATGCTTCTATCCTGCCCCAAAGAGATCTACCTGTGCAGGGTGAACATCTGACAAAGAACAGTGGATGCCATGGATCCGTGGATGCCATGTTTAAACAGGTGTCAGCATTGTCTGCAGGACACCCTGGAAAAAAAATCAATCAGAAAAGACTTCTTAAGAGCAATGCGACCTGAACATGGTTTCAGTCATGGCCAGGAAATCACATCCTGGGTTATCATGTTTGTGGTAAGAACATGGGATCTCATTTCTCTGTTATAATCGCCCAGATTTGGATATTCATCTACAGGAGAAAATCAATCTCTGCATGTGAAAACTAAGCATGGATGTGCTCCCTTCCAGCTGAAAGGGGATGCTGGTGCACCAGGTCTAAGCTCTACCTGACCCAGCCTTGCACAGATTTCCCCAGATCCTGCTGGGAGGGATCTCTGATCACTGCGACCTTTTCTCTGCAGGAATTACTTCCCCCATGAAACTTCCCAACTGCAGTCTGTGCAGCAGGTTGTCTGAAATTCATTTGTGCAAACACTTCACATTTAGGGTTGATGATGATGTGTACAATAGTATTTCGTGCATGCTTTGCAGCAATAAAACAGATCAAGCTTTTATGTGATCTATCTGTGTTAAAAACTATAATAATAAAAAAGCCCAAAGGTTATGGCATTAATTAAATCCTTCAAAGCCCATGTAGGCTGTTTCCCTCATACACTGAACCAGCAGCTCAGTACCAGCAGTTTTTGTTTAGACTTCAGGTCTTAAAACTACAGGAAACATGAGACTGTTGTGTGAACACATGGATTGATTTATTGGTTTACAACAGAAAAAAACCCCAAACTCCACAACTAAAAGTATCAGAATTTGAATGGTCTCAAATCCAAAAGGCAAATGCCCGAAAGAGTGTAGGGTCAGCAAAATTGTAGGATAACAAAAGCTCCATAAAGTTTGTTTATTTTACCCCAGCAAATAAAAGGTTTTGCTAAAACAAATCCACCAGGACTCACATGACTGGCGTCCTAGCTAGCAGATCGTTCTCCCAGCTTTGTGTCAGTGGGAGGAGGCCTAGAGCCAGCTCTGCCAGGACTGTCCCTTTTGGAATAAATGGACAAGATGACAGAAAACATCACTTGTGATATGTTTCCACTTTCCTACCTCATTGAGAGCACGCTGAAAAGTTTCTCCTTGCTTATTAAGAGACAAATTCTGACTCAAGCCCAGCAAGAGCCAGGTGTACTCGTCCCATCAGTACTGATGGGCTCTGCCTGAGGTGTGTTTGGCCTGGACAGGGAGGCTGGAGGCTGGAAGATGCACCAGCACAGAGCACAGAGCTGCTTCCCACACGGGGAGCCTGGCGCTGTGACATTCGGTGAATCCTGATCTCGTTCCAGGAGTGATCTCCAGCACTGAAGCTGCACCTGTGAGCACTCAGCCACACAGAGGCTGAAGGGATGCTGAGATCCTGCATCCTCTCCTGTGGGACCAGGAGAGGGTGGCACTCGTGCTGACACACCTGGTCTCCAGCCACACCAGGATTTAGACACAGGGCACTCTCAGCATCATGGCCTCAGCATTATAATTTGTTTCTTTCATTCTGTCAGTGCTCAAACTTGTTGACCTTTCAATCATTGTTGCCCTCTCTAGTCTCATCGTGGCTTTCAGGGAGGATGGCAGGTTTATTACAGGGCAGTTGGGAGTGTTCTCAGTGCAGTCATTTGTCCAAGGTAGTTCGTGCATCACTGTTCCTGATCAAACAGGATCAGGGAGCCAGGACTCTAGTTAAGTGCCATTCCCACTCCTGGAATGCTGAAGGCCAAATAGAGGCACATTAGCAGAGCTATGAACAAATGTCAGCAAATTGGCAGCAGTGGCACCTCTGTGTATGATGGGCTGCAGCTGGGGCAAACCTTGGTGGCTAAACACAGTTATACTGAAATGTAAAAAGCTAAAGCAGTGTTTGTGTTTTCTGAAAAAGGTGAGAAGGCAAAGGAACAGTGGTAAAATGGGTGAGGGTCTGCCCAAGGGAGAGCTTCAGCAGGGCAGGATTTTATATTGATCAACTTCCACCATCCTAATATAAAGGAGGATATTTCAGTATTAGCCAGTGCTGAAGTTCTGGCGCTGGACAGCAGCAGTTCCATCCTTCAAACCAGAGCTGCAGATGACCTCAAACAGCTAAGACAGGTCTGCTTTAAAGCCATCCAGACCTGCTTCTGGCCAACACAAAATGAAGATTCTAGCTAGAACTGTTCTGAGTTTTTTTGGTTTTGATTGTGTGAAGAGGTGCCAGGCACTAAAGCTGACCTGCATTTCCACATGACATATTGCAAACAAGCAAGGTCCTTTCCAAAAGCTGTGCCAGTGTTAGTGCTGTACCCAGACAAGCCCTGCCCAGCAGGCAGCCACCCTCTCTGACACTGAGGAAAGCCTTCAGGCACCCCAAGGAGCAGCAGGGCCTGCCCAAGTCCTCCTGCGAGTCCAGGTAGCCAGGAGTGCCTGGGAGCTGCTTCCACACTGCAGCAACACAGCAGAAATGGGGCCCTGCACCTTTAAAGTTCTGCAGCATTAAATCAGCGATGCAGAGCGGCAATTATATCAAGCTATTCTGCCGACATGAATCCCGGAGATACAGACCCAAACCAGCAAAGCTGATTAGTAGTGTGGGAGCTCCTTGCATGCTCCTCCAAAACACAATTAAAAGAGTTTTATTCTGAGTAACAAGAGGGTTACAGGGTCAGAAGAGTTTCCATTTCAAAAGGCAGCAGGATACAAACTAGCAGGAAGAGGAAAGCAAATTGCCCAGATTTTGTGCTAGAAATATGTGGGTATTTAAACTGCTGGGCTTCAATTTCTCACCAAAATTTTATCCCACCATTCCTAAGCAAAACAGGAAAATCAGTACAAGGGCCAACCCTTCCAATATTGTGATGACAATAACCCTGCTTCCACCTGCAGCAAGTACAGGTTCTTCCACCTTGCTTCCCTTTGGGCGTCTCCATAGTCTTACAAAGAACCACTAAAAATCCTTTTAACTTTATCAATTTTAACATTAAAACAGAAAAAAAGATATTTAAAAATTGCAGAGGAACCTCCAGCAAACAGTCTCTTGTCCAGCTCTGGCTTTAGGAGCCACAAATGCAGTCTCTCAAGCCAAAAATATAGAAATATTGTCCAGTGTCTGGCAGTCTGCAGTTCACCTTGTTCCACAGTTCCTTCTGTGGCCCAGTCTGGTTGCAGTCAGATGCCTTCCTGCAGGCTCCACGGAAGATTGCTTTTAGGAGATTTTCTGTCTACATATTTTAATTGAATCAGTGTGCAGTTTCTATAAAATAAGATGCTGCAGAGATGACAAAAACCTGAAGATTTTCTTGGCTAGAGTCTAGAGGAGCAGACCTGTTGGATTTCACAGAAACCAGCCAATACCAAATAATAATACAAAAACCTTAAACATCAGTGAAAGCAGTGTGGAAAGTGACTTCTAAATCTGAATGGTGGACAGATTTCGCAATGTCAGCCTGATTTGGGATTTCCAGAAGTTATTTGGCTTTCATCAGCATAACCTTGTCTCCACCTCTCTGAAGACACGGGGAAGGGGAGATCTTTCCTCAGACAGGCTGCTCCTTCACTAGTGGCTTTTCTGCTAACATAAAGGTAGCAGCAGAGAAGGGATTTACTCCATAGGTTCTCTAAATACACCTATAGCAATAAAACAAGCCTTTTCTGAATAACCCAGTTTCCAAATACTTATCATATTATGGGAATCCAAAAAAGCATTATTTTTATGTATATAAAAAAATAAATTCTAAGATGAAGCAGATTCCAGATTTGTGGGGAAAAAAGACAAATTGCATTGGAATCTTGCATTCAAGCTTTGTGTCCATCCCCTCTCCTGACCCCACATGCCATGGAAAAGCTTTAGGAGCACAACTTGAAGGATGCTCATGTGCTTTTATAGTCAGTAAAAATAATTTTGCACACAATGAAACCTTTTCTCCTTGATGAAAAGCCTTTTTTCATAAGGAAAATATCGCTTAGTTAATATTTTAGTAATCTGACCTGTCCATGGAAAAAAAAGGGACAATTATTAAAATGGCTGTAGAAAATCCTGCATATCTCCAGATTAGGAACAATAGGACTGTTCAGTGTCAGGCACTGCTGAGTTTTCTAACCAGATAAAACCTTTAGCAGTAGTTACATCACTGCAATTTCTTTGTTTAGTAGCAGGAAGGTGAAACCTGGGATATGATTGCTCAGAAAAAAGAGGTTTTATTTTTCCATTTTATGACAACCTGAAAGGATTGTCTTTGTTCCTAAACTCCTCAATCTATGTACATATTCAAAACTACAAATAAGTATTTCTATACATTTACATATATAATACTATTTAGAAGGTATATTGTTGCATTCTATATTACATATATTTAATGTACATTATTCTACTGCAGAACCTTATACTGAGTAATTTTTATACCACAGCATTATCTGATCCCATGCTGTCTAGGATTAGCACTGCAAATATTCTAAAAGCCAGGCTGAAGTTGTTAGTGACAGTACAATGTCCTAACACTTGGTTTATAAACAGATAAAATGAATACATCAATGCAATATTAATTGCTCACTTCACTCTGCACAGAACCACACACTTTTGTTCCTGCAGGAACTATTCACTCCCTGGATTGGATATCTCAGGTCTAAATGCCTCACCTGTTTTTTAAGAAAACAACAGAATTTTGACTGAGCCTCAGAACTCCATTTTTTGTCTGTACTGTGATTACACATTAGTGATAATGAGACTCCAAGCACTGTATTGCTATTAATGCTTCCTTACGACAGGAAACATTCCAAACCCGGAGACGCAGGGACATCGAGAGCTGCCGGCCTCACGCCCTGCTCTCCAGGCAGACTTTTCCCCTCTCTTGCAGAAAACTGTCCCCACGTCTGGTCCAAGGGTTTGGTTGATCTCTGCAGAGCCACCTCCCACTCCTGAATCCAGCTTCCAGACGTTTCTGCATTGTGCTTCAGAGCAGTTTTTACTGCTCTGTGAAACCCTGGTTCAAGGAACATCTCATATTCACAGTGACTGGGGGATGCTAACTCAGAGAAAACCAGTAGTGTTTGCCACAAAGTAATCCTGTAGGGAGAATGCTGCTTGGCTTAAATATTATTTTTATATATATATAAAAGGTATTATTTTATATATATTGTTATATATTACATAATGTAATTATTTCTCAAAATGCAGAACACATGGATCTGTGCTGTCCTTTAAAGAACTCCTGAAACAAAGCCTCCTAAACCAAAGTTCCATGTCAGTAACATCTATGATCTGTGTCTGCACTACCAAACTGTGACATTCTCAGCTGAGGCTGCAAACCCTCATACCTGTGTCCTTTTCCTCAGCCTGTCCAGCCCACCAAACCCACACATTCTGCTGTTTTCTGGTGCCAGCCGAGACCTGCCACATGCAGTGCCACAGCTGAGCTCTGGTGACAGCCTTTGTTCCTGATTTCTTGAGATTCCTCAGCCGAAGTGAGACGACCCAGGGTTTTTGTACTTCATCTCACAGAGCCTTCCCCTAGCTCCTGTTCTGCAGCCCACAATGATTGCTTTTCCCATGCTTCCTTCCTCAAGCCTGGCCCTTGGGAAAGAACAAGAGGCAAAATGTTTACAAGAGACAGATTGGTCACAAACCGCGCCCTGCCAAGGGTTTGGTTGTGGCATTTCTGCTCCCAGTCTAACCAGTATTGAAGACGTCTAGAAGTTTTCATTTTTAATCATCCCAAATCAGCTTGTTTTTCAGCCCAGCTAGGTGAGATCCCCTCCTCCAGAGGATGTCAGTAGGGCTATGTGCTGGTTTTCACCCAGAGAGCAGAGCCCGTGATAAATAACACTCAGAGCTCTGTGAGGATGAGTGTCCTCTACAGCTCACAGCCCAGAGGCTTCATTATTGCATCGCCCATAATTCAATTCACCCTTCCTAAAAGGTCTCTTGCTGCACCCAACCCCCACCTCTGAAAACACGTCCCACTAATAATTCCCGATTAATGCCGTCAATTACCAACTCTCCCCCAGCCCCTCTCCATCCCCTGATTGGGTTGGAATGGAAGGGAAGCAGCATCTAACCAGGGAGGAATACAAGTAGGGGTAAAATAGCAATAAAAAGTAATTACATAAAAATGCTAAACATATTACATCTGTTAGTTTGCTGAGCCCAGTGGGCTTGACAATTCCAGGTTTTTGCCTTTGTCTGCGTTCAGACAGACAAGAATAAGAGAAACAGGGAAAGGATCTTTCAATAAGATTATTAAATCAGTGCATGAAAAATAAGTCGTCATTACATTGCAAAAGGGAGAGAGAAACTCGCTGAAATTTCTTTCTGCAGCTTTGCCTTTGTGATCTGCAAGGTGCTGTGCTCCTGCTTACACTCTGTTGCCCTGGCAACGTACTCCTGTAAAATAAAGATTATTAAAGCGCATATGATTATTTGGCCGCACAGTGAATGAGGCAGCCGCTTCTGAAATTCCTTATCAGAGAAATTCAATTTTAGGCCAAATTGTGTTTTCACTGCCTCTCAGCTTCTCCCTCCCCCCCCGCAATACCAATAAAACCATCATCTCCCCAGCTGTACATGATATTTTGTCACTAACTCTTTCATGCCTTTCCTTTCCCATTCCAGGTTTTATTTTTACTCTGTCAAAGCAGAATGCTCTCCCCAATTTGTAGGCTTTTCTGCCTTATAGGCTTTTTTCTGGCAGCTTCAGCCTCCTCTCCCCTGCCGCAGCAGCAGCCTCCTGCCCACTGTGGCGGCAGGAAGGGACTGTCCCCTCCAGTCCCCTCCAGTCCCCTCCAGCGCAGAGCGGGGCACGGCCACAGCCCAGCTGGGAGCGCGGGAAGGTGCGGGGCGGGCACGGAGGGCTCACATGAAATGTCACAACACACCGAGGGCAGCCTCATCTGCCGCAGGGCCGCGCTGGCCTCTGCTCGCAGCTCAGCCCGGGGAGCTGCTGCCCAGCCCGCGGGCATCCCGAGCAGGTCTGCTGGCCACAGCTCGCCCGGGGCCGCCGAGCTTCTCCCGGGGGGACAGACCGCTCCTGCCAGCGCTGCCAGCACGGCTGGGGCTCAGCGGCACCTCCGCGGCCGAGCTCACCGCCACCGCCACCGCCACCGCCACCGCCACCGCCACAGCCCAGCGCGGCGGCCCCGGCCCCGGCCCCGGGCACTGTCCCTGCCCCGGCGCCACCACACGCACCGCTGTGGCTGTGCCCTGTGCTCATCACGGCTGCGCCCGCACAGGGCACCCGCACGGACACGGTCACACCCCGCCGCCCCGGGGGCGCGCACGGACGCGGTCACACCCCGCCCGCCCCGGGGGCGCGCACCGACGCGGTCACACCCCGCCCGCCCCGGGGGCGCGCACGGACGCGGTCACACCCCGCCCGCCCCGGGGGCGCGCAAGGACGCGGTCACACCCCGCCCGCCCCGGGGGCGCGCACGGACGCGGTCACACCCCGCCCGGCCCGGGGGCGCGCACGGACGCGGTCACACCCCGCCCGCCCCGGGGGCGCGCACGGACGCGGTCACACGCCGCCCGCCCGGGGCCGTCCCGCCGGGCCGGGGGTCCGGGGCGCGGGGCCGCCGCGGCGCACCAGGGGGCGCTGCCGCGCCGCCGCCGCCGCCGCAGGGCGGTCCCGGAGCGCGCGGGGAGCCCGCGCCGGGCGGGGCTGCTCAGACATGTGCGGGGACAGCTCCTGTGCGGGGACAGCTCTGCGGGGACACCCCTTCCGCGGGGCACCCGTGCGGGGACAGCTCCTGTGCGAGGGCATCTACATGGGGACAGCTCCGCGGCCAGAGCGGGGCTGGCTCCGCTCCCGGCCCGGCCCGGGCAGCGGCCCCCTGCACAGCCCGGCGGCCTTTAGCAGCTCTCCTTGCCCTGCTGCAGTTTAATTAAAAAACAACGGCTCAGTTTCGGCAGTCGGGCGCAGCTGAGAATTAAAAATAAACCGGCGCATCAGGGAGGCACAGGCCCGGCCCGGGTGTGCACTCTCCCGTCTCCCGCACCCTGCGGCTGAGATGCGAGTTGAGGGAAATGAGCCCCGTTTACAAGGGATTCTGCTTCTTCAGGTAGCATTAAAAAATTACACTGACTCCAGAAAGGAAATGAAATTGCTTCTTTTAATATTAAACTTGTAATTGTTCCTATTTTTCCTCGATTTTCGATGACAGTGAACCAAAGCAACTGACAGCCTTTGTGCAACTCTTCGAGGGCGACCGCAGTGCGGTGAGGAGTGAAGATTTCTGAAGGCAGAATGGTGAAGATGAAAGCGAGTCTCAGAACTAACATGTGTGCTTTATTTTTTAAAGATGGAACAGAGAGGAGGCACAATTACCCCAGATTTAGAAGATCTGAGTTCAAGCCTTGACCTACTGAAGCTTCCCATACTTTGGCTTCTCCTCCCTGTCTTAAAAGCAGGTAATAGCTGTTGCCTACTTGGCAGATAATTGCAGGGATAAATATCTTGGAGGCTGGTTGGTGCAACAGAAAAAATGCCTAATATTGGCAACACAAGGTACCCCAGGTATGGCCTCCAATTTGCTTATAGTCAGCAGAAGATAACTATGACTAATAACAGGAACAGAATCAGAAAGAGGACCAAAAGGGATAAGGGATTTCAACAGAAGTTCACCAAGGCAACACCTGGAACATTTCCTTTTTATTTGGGTGGGGAGTGATCATCCACTGTCCCCTTAATAAACACAGATACATTGCAGGGAAAAAAAAAGCCAGCAAGGCAACAGTTGAGTCCAAGAAGCAGCACTAGACAGGTTTAGAAAATCCTCACAGACAGCATCATTCCATGTACAAACCAGGGCAGCTTCCCGGGCTCATTAGAGAAGTGTAAGTGGTTCCTGAACTCTATCCTCCCTGGCCCATCCCCCTGTGTTACCTCTTAAGACCATTGCCTGAACTGAACCACCATTTTGGACACTGAGATCACTTTTGGAGGGTGGTAGAAGCCTCAGTTTCCTCTAAGAGAACAAACAGGCTCAGTTACAATCAATAGTGATTTTGGACAGCCCCAAACAGCTCAAGTTCTTCTCCTTTTAGAATGCAAAATACACAAATGTCCCAGTTCCCAAGTCCTAATGATTTAAAATAGCTTCTACAAATGGGGAAAAAAGCATAAGAACAGTCACATCAATCAGAGCAAGGTCCACCATTTTTTTTGGTACCTGTCTGGAAGCACCTCTGGCTCACCTGGAGCAAATGACATCAGCAGTCGTAGGTTCTATGAGCAAGAAAGTCTTCTACAGACTGGGGAACCCATAGCATGGAAATAAGAGAATCTAAAGGATTTTGAGTAAAGGGACAAAGTGTTGACTACAAATATCCTGAGTGCCTTTGTTTCTGGTGGCTGTGTTTTTAAAAGGATACAGGAAAATTGGAGACAGTGCAGAGTCATAAAAATTATTTGAGAACTGGAATAGCTGCCTGAGAATGAGACACTTAAGGAGCTTGATCTGTTTAGTTTATTAAAAAGATCAAGAGATAGTTTGATTACGATGTATAAGTACCTTCAAAGGGAGAAAACACCAGGTCCTAGAGGGCACTTTAATCCAGCCAAGAAAGGCATAACAAGAACCAATTGCTGGAAGCTGAAGCCAGACCAGCTTAAATTGGAAATCAGGCACAGTTTTATAGTGAGAATGATTCGACATTAAAAACTCTGCCCTATCAAAGGAAGGAGGATTTTTCATCTTTTAATATCTCCAAATCAAGACAGGATGCCTTTCAGTAAAGTAAGCTTTAGTTTTAAAAAAAGGCTCAATGCAAGGGTAATTGAGCGATATTTAATGACTTATCATAGGCAAGGAAAGCTCTAACATCTTAATTTGGAATGACAGCTCACAGTTTGGCAGCACGTATCTTTGGCAAACAGGTAGGCTGTCTGCATTGTGTGACAAAAACTGCTGAGACCTGACTGTGTTCTTTGCCTCAGAGAAAGATCAGATGGCAGGTGCCAATCAGAGATGCAGTTGTGTAAAAACTGACACCCTACTCTTCCATAGTCAGCACATTCTATGTCCTGCAAAGGCCTCCCCTGGGCAGAGCCATGGCTGTGGCACTGTGAATGAATCTGCTGAAGCCCTGGGCCATGTACATGAAGCCATAATAAAGACTATAAATTAATGTTCTGGATAATCAGACTGTGGCTGCAGTTACCAGCTACAGCTGAAAATGGGACACCAGCCCCTGGGTGGAACCAGCTGCATTTATGCCCTTTGCTGGGGACAGATGTTCCGGGACTTGTGGTTGCCTGACTGTCCAAACTTGGCCTGGTTGCTCCATGAGAGCAGATGGACACAGAGAACCAGGCTGGATCCAGCAAGGAGACACAGGACCCAGGCAGAGAAGGCTGGATTGATCATGTTTAACTAGACAGCAGTTGTGGGTTTACACAAGGCTAAAATACACCCCTGTGTACATGAGAAGGAGTTCAAGCACCTACATGACAACATAAGGAAGCACAGACCTTCCCAGCAGCATCGCCCAGGGTTTTTTTCATTACTTTATGTCTCTGTGTCATATTCCCTCTTCAAAGGTTATCATCAGTCTTTGGGATTCTCTTTGTGGAAGATCTTTGTGCCGTGGCCTTGATCCTTATCCTTCTCTGAACATCTAGATCAGCAGGCTCCAAACTTTTCTTGATTGTGCACCTGATCAGTAAAAAAATTTTGAGATTGCACGCCCATGTATGTGTATTTATCTAAAATGATCCCCATGTACTACTGCATTATATACTTCATAAAACATACACAAAGATAGACATTTACAAAGGATAAGGATGAAATAAACACTATTTTAAATTTTAAAAATGTATTAACTGAAAAAAAAAATTTCTCCCTGTGACCTAATAGATTTTCTTGTACATCTGACCACGGAGACCACTGATCTAGATCCACAGGACACCTTTCAAAGACAACCAACCTTCTCAATTCTTCTAAACAATTCTGTGGAGGGGCCTCATATTCCCTGAAGGGAAAGTCGCAAATTACTGAAGGCTGAGCCTTGGTGACATGACACAAGGGAATTGCCAACATTGGCATTCATAAGGACTTAGAATGGGGCAAAAGCTGACCAGCCACTACCATGCAGAAGGTTTCCAGGAGCTGAACAGTACAGCCGTGATCTCAGGTAAGCAAAACCTGCTGTCACAACAGGAGCACTGACCCCAACACCTGTGGTGAAGCCAGTTGTGGAGAGAGGCTAAATAAACTCTGAAGTTCTTTAGTGCTGAGTGTGGTGTAAGGCATGGAGCAGTGCCAGAGAAACACTTGGTGCTGGATGCCAAACCAGCTGCCTGCCTCAGCCCTGGCAGTGCCCGACTCCTGAGAGCAAGCTACTGAAGGTGAAAAGGAGTGGGACCTCTTCCAAGCCTACCACTCAAGCTTATCACCAGACCACCAGAGCCGGAGCTCTCTGGCACAGTGCCAGGCAACCAGAATCAGCACTCCTAAGCTTTGGCGTCTGGAGTGAGCCCTGGAGTCTGGGAGCCCTCTGGGCAGGTACCTGGGAGACAGACAGTAGAGTAAGATCAAGATGGTCTGTCCCCAGTTCCTCTGTGGAAGCCTCGGGTTCTAGGGACACTCATGGGGTGAAGGAACATGTTACTGTGCTGTCCTTTATGAAGACTCTTTGCTACAAGATTCACACGGAATTTCAGCTGAGAGAAGCCAAGGCATGACCAAGGCACACTTGCTCAGTGACTGCCCACCTGCATTCTCACACCAGGACACAACCTGCATCTGTGACATCGAGAGAAAACTGAAATAACATCTGTGTTATGCCACAGTCTCACGAGTCTGCAATATTTGTTGGGCATGTGACAATTTCCTTTTCAGGGCTGAAGTGTTCTACACCTTCTAATCCAATTTCGGTTGACTCAGTCAATGGACTTTTCATAATTTCCTTCATGTTTCCATCATGATGGGTCTCATAAATCTTGCTAATGGAGGATATTATGTGATATCTAAGATACATTTTTCTTCTTGCATTATGATCACAATACATTTCATTTGCATTCCTTAGGCCCTGTCCAAGGCAATTCTTCTCCATGGTTTCTGTTTATGCTCTCCATATGCTTGTGGACAAGTACAACACTCTTCATTTATTTTGCCAAGTTAAACATGTCTAATTCTTTTCGTATTTCCTCATAAATCATGACTTCCCGCCCTTACACACAGTTTTACTCAGAAAAGTTATTTTAGAAATGGTGTTGCCTGGGATCCACATTTACTAATCTCCCAGGAACTGTTTCATCATTTTTGTAACTGCCCATGCTTTGCACTATTTTTTTTTTTTTTTTTGGCCTGGGTGCTCTAGAGAGCAGCATTGGGAAAATCTTAGGCTTGTAGTGTCAACCTTACATATTTTCACATCATTCAGCTCCTTCTGAATTTACTTTTGCTATCTTGCTTGCGGAAATTAATAAAAAATTATTGTGAAATTTACATTCAATTTGGTGGAATTCTGCAACACTGTCACTGTCACTTTTCTCAAATACAATATAATCCTTGGTCAGAAGTTACTGATAAAGCTATTTATTTTAGGCACCTATTATGTATTAGATGTTTAAAAAAACCTCTCCCAGTAAGTGCAAGCCTTGTATTCTTTAATGCAATGCTGGTACCCTGATGCTTCCCAGGGCATTCACATTCTTGTGGCTGAATAAACATTAACTCTGTCAAAGATTCACCAGCAGAATAAATTAAGTCTAGTTGATCCAAACTTGCAGGAACAACACACCTTAAACAAGAAGTTATTTTACTTCTTTAGGCACCCAGAGTCATCCATACTTACTAAAAAGACCAGAACAATCACCCAGGTAGCTCTGTCTTGGAGCATGAGGTACCTCATGACAGACAAGCTTCCAAGTGTAACAGCTTTTTAGTGAATATGCTTCACAGATCACGAGCCAGAAAAATTCAGGTAATATTTTACCATGTACTGAGCAATACTGACTCAAATCCCTTTTCTGAAAGGAGAAAAAGGAAAAGGAGTTCCTCACATGGATTCTGCAATCCCTCACTATCTCAGCAGTTTATTATCTTCCAAATTAATCTCAATGTTTTGCAAAAAAAAAAAAATCTAATTAATTTCTTTAACATAAAGGACACATACATGGAACTGATTTTCTATTTATAGTCCTCCTTTCCAAGTGTTCTATTAGCATCCCACAACGTGAAATGTTTCCATTACTCACAGATAGCCTTGTGTTGCTATGTTTTACCCTTTGTCAAGGCCCATTTATGAAATCAGTTCAGGGCTCAGATTCCTGATTGACTCTCTGTTTACTAATGATTTCTTTATTCTCCCCCCCACCCCATACACCATAAGCCATTTCTTATTTAATTTTAGAATTTACTCAGCCTTTTTGATTACTGTCCCTCTCTTTACATCATAAATAATCCTCAATATTCTGATTTTTGCCCTATTTCCTTTCATCACTTCAAGTAAAGGCACCTTTGTACCATCAAATCTTTGAGCTACATCAATCACCTCTTCTGTCTTGTATCTTCCTTTATCAGATGAATTAGTTCTGATGTGCTTACAATATATTTAAATCCTTGCCTGTTTTCCTTTCTACTTGTATTTGTTTTCTTTTAAAATATTTCTTGCACCCATTTCTCTGTCACTAGTGGCTTAGTTCCTTGAAATTTATCAGGATTTTTAAGAGTTTGATATTTCCTGTTATGTGCAACTTCAACGCACACAGTGAATTCAAGGATTTCCCTGTTCAAAGCTGACACAGAGCTGCTCTTTCCCTGCTCAGACCCCACTGAGCTGCGAGCTGCAGCTGTGACAGGGAAATTCTCCCTTTTTTCATTCCCTTTCACAAATTTCCCAGCCAAGGAGATCAGTGATGTTCTACTTCCATGTTATTGTTCTGAGCAATTACTCCAAAGATCCTACTGATAACAGATTTGAAAGAGTGAGAAAAACAATAAATACCCTTTAATTACCAAGGACAAAATGAGTACCAACATTTCAGCTGAGGATGAAAGGGATTGTTTCATGTTCCACCTGAAATTCCTCATCCAGCATTGAAGTTTCCACTAAATTCTAAGGAACTCAGGGTTGAAAAGGGTCTGCCCTGCTTCGGATCATCTTAAACATGGTTTGTCTGTCTTCACACAGCGAAATGTGTGCCCTGTGCTTCCAGGGATTCCTTAGGAATGTGCTATCATGTTTTATCAACACACAGTACTTATCAAGTGTTGATGCAAAAAGCCCAAAGGAACATGTGCAAACCGACTTCAGAAGAAGAAATCATGAGGAAGACCTGAGGGAGTTTATAAAGACACCAGGAGTAAAATTTGGTTATTAGAAACACTCTTGTGATGCTGAACACATCCCAGTGACCAGCAAAACCCCCCATGCCCCTATAAAGGGACAAAAGAGCATAAAGGCAATAGAGTGCAGACTCTGGAGAGGTCTCTGACAGAAGACCGAGCAAGCCAGAAAACACTGCCAGCTGAATTGGATACCTTCAGCACAGTTTGTCAGAAATAGGGTACCACAGCACGTCAGGACGGCAAGAGCAGGCAAGAGAAGGGTTTGGTAAGATGGATGTATTTGCAGTGCCACACTCCCTTGTATTTGTGCTCAGGGTGGTGTTTTTATGAACAAATGATTCAGGTATTTTAAGTCACAGACACGTTATTTATTAACTGATTAAAACCAAAGAGCTTTTGCAAATTTAAATAAATTACAAAATTAAAAATAAAAAGAAAGGTTGTGGTTATTTATCACGGCAAGTAAACAGCTCCCATCCTGCTTGCTGCTGAGTGTTGCTCAGAAAAGATGGTTGTAGGCTTTGGCAGGCTCCTAACTCATATAGGAAGACCCAAAAAGCCAAAACAAAACCAAAAAACCGAAACCAAAAACCAAACAAACCCCCCCCCCCCAAAAACGAAAACCCAAAAATGAGCCCAACAAAAAACCCCAACACACAAAAAAACCCCAAACAAAGCAGAAAACTCTACCAGCTGAAGCTGAGAAGATGATGTATGTAAAAAAAGCAAACAAGACACTCCAAGAAGTGGGCTGTATTTCCCACAGTAAAATCTATGCATGGAGAGCAAAGCTATCATTAAAAAAGCATCCAAGTTGCCGTTTATTGTGCCTCAATATCCAGAGGAAATCTGCTTAGTCTGCAACCCAGAGGAGGATTTTCCCACCTTCTAGCTATGAAAGTCTGAAACTAATTCTGTGTTCTCTGGCCACTCATAATACAGCCTCTACAATCAAAACATAATTAACAACACTGCTGCTGCTGCTAATGAATCAGCTAGAAAAGAATCTGCCTCACTCTTATCTAATGTTAATTTTCCAAGGAGAAAGGGAGAGAAAAAGGCAAGGATGACAAAGTAATATTTTGAGGTCAAAGAAGGCAATTGCAATTCCCTTCCATAAGGCCATTACTTTCTCAGCAGTGATTACCAAAGGAACCTCACCAGGTTAAAAAAAAAAAAAGTCCATCAACCTTTCAGACCTTCCTGGTTCTGAACTTGACAAACAGATATTACCAACACCTTCACACTGGCTGGAGGTTTTCCCAGCTGCATCCATGAACAGGTCATCACAGGCAGCCCAACACATAAAAAGACCTTTGAAAATATTTCCTATTCATGCTCAGACACTTCTTTTCTAAATGTAATACCAACTACAGGAAATTATATATAACTTCCCCATTTTGTCCATGACTTCTTCCTCAGTTCTGTCCATGAATGCAACCTCTCCTGTCCCACCAAAATCCAAAACTAAAAGCACAAAAAAACCCCCAAAGCAAAATCTATTCCCATACTCTTTTCCCCCAGACCAGCACAAGCTATTCGTAACATCAGGTCAACAGCAACACAACAAGGAGAAAACTTTTCAATATTAATTTTTTAAGTTCATCCAATTAAAGATTAACACCTTCAATCTCCCTCATGCTGCATTTTTTAACATTTTAAAACATTTGGTACAAAATGCTGATCGTGAAAGAAGCTAAAATCTAGCTGCTGAGCTCTGCCAGGAGGAAAAACTTTGTCCCTAGGGAACTGGCCAGCAAAGGGACACGTGATCCAGCAAGTTACACCAACCTCTGTCCTATTCCAAGGGCTTCCTTTAATCCAATTGTTTAGGTACAGCTTGATATTATTATCCCAGATCTCATTACTACATTGCAGAGAACAGTCTGTAAGTCCTGAATTGAGAATAAAGAACAGGCTGCAAAATAGTTCTAATCCTGGCTACATCAAAAAATCTCTGCTGACAACAAGGCATCTTTGCTTGGAGTGAGGGGCAGACAAAGATGATGGGAAAAACCAGGCTGATGTACTATCAAGAAACTACCAAAAAAGGAAGCCCAAAGCTCCTCTCCTTCCCCCCAGATTTTTAGGCATAGTTTGGAAACACCTACAGTTCAACAGGAAAGACAGGGCAGGTGCCAAACCCTGGTCAGACACCCACCTGTGCTAGGAAACAACTCACACGCCCTCCACCTCCAATGGGCTCTTAATTATGTGTTGTCCCCAGATTATCAAATTACATTTCTCACTCTTGAAGAACTGGCCAGAGCTATTTTCCATATCTCCAGTGTGAGGGACCAGCTCAGTATTGTCTCTTCCTAAGTAATTTGAGTTGGAATCAAATTTAGCAGGGCAGCAGCAGATGACACCAAAATATGAGCGCAACAGTACCTGTGCACACTATTCCTTGGAATTACCATTTCATATGGTTATTTCTCACCATCTGACTCTCAGACCACAGGAAGTGTGGCATATAAATGTATTTATGATTTTTGCCTTTACAATTAATTTCTTAAATTATACTAGATGTTATTAAAAATATTTATTTTTCTTTTTGTAAGCCAATTGTCAAACAATAGTTCCTCATGTGCCATGACCTACTCTCCCTGTGGTGCTGAAATGGGCACGGGCACTCACCCCCGTGCTCACTGTTATTGGTTGGAGTGTGTCAACAACTTCCAGTTCCACTCTGCAAAAACCTCTGATAAAAACCTGGAACTCTGAGGATGAGGAGAAGAAAAGAAGATAAATACACACACACAAAATAAACAGCAGGTGTAATTGTTTGCAAGGCTGCTACTGCTTTGAACTGTCTTCATTTTGAGGGCTGTTATTATGATGAACCTTGGTTATAGTCCTCTGGAAAGTGACAACAGGCTGTCATGACATCCAGCATGGAAAATGATGTTGATGCTTGGCATCCAAGCAGTTCCACCAACCCAGACTGGTGGCCAGTATTCCTCCATTGCTGCATGAGTCACTTAGCTCCCATGACCATACTTAGTCAATTATTTCCTCTTCCTCTTTAATATATCAATTGTTTTTTTGTATTTGTATAAATTCAAGGCAGCAAGAATGAGAAATCTTACAATCTTCCTCCTGAAGAGCCTCACATACTGAGCACCACTAAATATTTGGCAAGATAAATGACAGAGCTGCTCTAAAGGAGTCATGTATTCCAGAAATAAAATAGATACATCTGTTGTCTCTTTTGTCAATGTGAAAGGTGAGCCACGTAAAACACGGGATGGCAAAACACTGAGGAATGACAGAAGACATGCTCATGTCAATTTAGGTGTAAGGTTATCCCATTTCCTTTCATTTCTGAGGATGTGACATGCTTCGTTCTTCAGAAGGACGTGCAGGAGACCAAAGTAAAGGTTATTAGATCTTGCTGGTCTGAAATCTAGGGGAAAAAAATACACCTAACTGTTAACTTTGCAAACAGGTATTGTTGGGTTTGACTCTGCTGGGGACTCAGACACAACCTGGGAGGCTCAGTTGCCTGTCAGTAGCCATCAGAATATTCAGGCTTTGCAGTCAAGTTCAAAGAGGTGTTCCACAGCACCTCTAGCCCTTGAGCCAGTGAAAAGCCCATGACTTTCACGTCACACCCTCCTTGGGACGGCACTCAAAAAGTGCTGCATAGGATCCCACAGAAGCTTAGCAAAGCGATGGATCAGGAGAGCCAGAACCTGAAATTTTATGTCCCAGAAGCAGCATGAAGGGCTGGTTGAAGACTTTAGTTAGTAGAGATCAAGTAGGGACACCTCCCTCACTGTCGAAATGGTGCTGCACACCAGAGTATCGCATTAGCCCTCCCAGGTGGGAAAAAAGTACTTTTTTCTCCTCAATAAAAGAACAAAGACGATTGATTTTTCTGTTTATAGAGAGCAGGCAAAAACAACTCAGGCAAAGTCCTCCTTCTCTAGTACTTGTTTGAGATACACTGTGTGGTTGGGTTTTTATAGCTGAAAAAATTGCATCTCAAGCTGTGAAGCCAGAGGGTTCTCCAGCTCACACCTGCATCAGTGCAGTGACTGCAGCAGGGGAGGATTCTAAGGGACAGGAACTTCTTTTCTGGAGGAAGAGGGTGGCTGGCAACTGACACAACTGGCCTTCAAGCGAAAGAAAGAGGCTGCAAGGCTTTAACTCACTATCTGATTTATAGTATTATTTACACTATTTTACATTTAAAGTACAAAAAAGTACTATTTCAGCTCTTTCTTGGATGCACATTGTAGCACACTGACTGACCACTTTATCCCTTTGCAAAGGGTGGCACAGACACTTCGTAAATGTTTACTCCAGGATTAAATATTTTTTGTTCAGTTTGCATATGACTCATAAGTAGTCTTCCAGGTTTGCCTGGATTATTTGTTACATTTATTGAAAAGTACACATGTACACATACTAAATTAACTTAAAAAGCAAGGCTCTTGGAAGAGTCCTGTTCAGTAAACAGGAATGCCAATATCCTCCATGCTAACAGCCCCGACTGAAGCAGTTTACTTAAGAGGAGAAATTAACTCCAGGGCAGTTATTCTGTTGAATGTCAATAGACAGCAGCACTGAGAAAATTCTGTTTCCTGCCCCCCCCGCCCCCTTTCTTTTTCTGTTGCTTTGGGAAAAGGAATCTTTGAAAGCAGAAGACAACAAAGAATAAAACCAAACACACCAGTCATCAATGGATGAATTCTAATATCAGTTATTACAGACAATTCTAATATTTGTCTCCAAGAATATGGGCTTCTCAAAGAAGAAGCAGAACAGGAATATACACCTCAGACTCAGCATCCTCTCCCTGGCCCAACGCCGGTAGTGGGACCGGGCACACTCTCCAGGCTGACCAAGTCTCCACTGATAGGTTTTTCTGCCAGTGTACTGTTCATCAGGAAAAGGCATTGGGGGAAGGTGGGGGAAGACTCTCAAGCACTTCCCCCCTCAAATTATCTCAGTCATGTCATTTTGCAGACATATCATGATGAAAGTGTTTAGCCCTGAGATGCCTGAGTTACACAGCCATGATTGTGATCATGGCCATCCCTGATGGTGTTTGTCATGCTCTCCCTCTAACACCCTCAGCACAGGGAAAAGATCTGTAAAGAAGTGGAAAGTGCTCAGGGGTTCACTGGCAGCCATGAAGGGAGGCAGAACAGGATCCCAGTGCGCATGGACACAATCATCACAAAAAAAACCATCCAAGTAGTAAAAAAAAAATTCTGAATGACTTCAGCTAAGTATTTCAGTGTAACATTTACAGTGCTATCTACTAAGTTAGAGCTCCTGCATAGAGTACTCTGCACTTTAATGTGTATTTCTGCATTAACTTAATATTAATTTCCTTAATTGAGTTTTAAATCGAACTAGGGAACACCACTTTTTTCCCATTAGTACTTTGGTAAAGTATTTTGAACCTCCTGCTGTACTATTTAGTTCCATCTGTTGATGTTTCTTTCCTTATCGCTTCATCCCTCCCTTGCTATCCCATATTAATCAGTCAGTTATCACTGCTACCCGATGTCTGTCCATGCTAAAGAAGGGAAGAAATGAGAGGGCCAGCTGGGAGACATGGAAAGAACCTTCAAATACAGCGAGGATTGTTATAAAGAGTGAAAACCTTTCTCCATGTTCACAGAACAGAAAAAAGTAGGCATGAACTACAGGAAGGGAGATTTAGATTAAATAAAGGAAACCCTGTCCCTCAAATAGAAAATGTAATTAAGCACTGGAATACATTTCTGTAAGGATATCAATCCTCTCCAGAGATGGAGGAACCTTTTGTGGTCCTTTCCAGACCCAAATCCAGTGATAAATCCTTGACATCCGTTTCCCTTACCTTCCAGATTGTTCTGTACCGTTATCTTGCAAGATAACCAAGTTTGATTTTTTCATTTAACAAACGTAGAGTTACTAAATCTTTTAGTGTAAGAAACTGCTTGTCTAAGGGACACCAGTGCTCCATGGAAGCTGGCAGCCTGTCTGCAAGGGCTGCCAGCAACAGTGTGGGGAGAAGAAACTTTGCCTGAGGGACTTGCAGAATAATCTGTCTCCTTGTGCCCTTGCTAGACTGCAGCCACTGGAGTCAGGAGGAATGGCAAACTTCACAAAACTGTTTTAAAGAAACCATCAGAACTTAAGATTTTCTTGCTATTATAACTCTGACTCTTACAATATTCTTCAGCTGCATAAAATCCCTAAACACTAATTTTAAATTGGGGGAGAAGAAGATTTCCGTTTATTACCTTTGGTCTTGAGTTTTGAGTTGTATCAAGGCTTTTCTACTCTGGATATAACAAAGGCCAAATAGGAATGTCTCATATATTGTACTTTTCTGCACTAATGATCTTTCAAGCAAGATCCTGTTGTTTTGGCAGCTTACATCATGATTTATATGTGCAGAGAATTCTCCTGTTCAATGGGACATAGAGAGGTTCTACTGCAAATTCTTTTAGAGGAATTGCAGGATAAGCAATGGAGATCAGCATCTGATCCAAGATTTCAGCACTGTGGCAGTTAAAACAGTGAGAGAAAAACAACATTGTTTTGTGCTTTGAAACCTGTTTCTAATCAGCTGAGCTACTCCTATGGGGTCAAATAAAAATGATTAGCTTATTAAAAGCATAGTTTTGCTATTTAATAAGCAAAAATGATTGAAAATTCTGTTCCAGATCCTGATAATTTTAGTGTTTCTAGTTAAGCCTACTAAATTGCATTCATTATTAGTGTCTAGATTCATTAACAATTCAATTTATAGATATTAATGCTTATAATGCATGCTTCACTTGCCAAAACTTGAAGAGAAATTGTTTCAATTAGCTTTCATGGATCATGGATCCTACCGGCTGGGTATTTTTAGACAAAAGATACAAACACATCCCCAAGCAATGCTAATGCACAGCTGGGATCCATATGGAAGGTCAGCTAACGGTATAAAAGGAAAACCAGTAAATGAATTTTACGTAGAACAGAGGGACAGGAACAGAATCAATGAAATAATTGTAGGTCACACCCCTCCCCTTAAAAACACCACAATTCCTTGGGCTGGATTTTTAAAAATAAGCCATGAGATACAAGCTAGTGACTGGGTTAAGGCATATTTGTCAGGCTGTGACGAAGCATGCCAGGTATGCACGGGCCTAAGGCAAACTGCTCCCTTCTCATTTTCATTCAAACTACATAATTAAAGTCAGCAATGATGCACCGATGTAGCCATTTGAGAGGATTGTAGCCAAGCAGAGAACTGTGATCAACACTTTATCTTCTTCCTTTAGGTCCATTACAGTTGGGGAGAATAACCCAAAATCTACACAAACAAATTTGTGCTACACCTGCATACTAAAACCCCACAAGAAGACAGAAGGGAATGCTGAGTAGCTGGCCAGGTGAGAGGTTCAGGGACAATGTGCTGTCCCTGTGAGAGCAGGAGGCCTGGGTGCCACATTGATGCCACAGCAGGAACCGAGCCCTGCCAGGCTCTGAGCCATTCTGTGATCACATTGCTGTGCGTGACCCAAGGGGGGCACGCAGCCTCGGACCCCCAAACTCAGCTGAGCACTGAAAGGACACGCAGCCAGGATCGCTCAGGTCCATAGCCTGCATCTCATTAACACCAAAAGTAACTATAAAAAGTTGGCTTTTGATATTGCCAGTAAGGGATTATTGTTCCTTTTCCTCTGCTGAGCATTGGAAACATCAGTTGGAAAGTGCTGGGATTTCAGTGCAGCTAATACATGGAGGGTATCCTGAGGTACACGAGGTGTCTCTGAAGTCAGTGCAAGTCGCACAGACTGAGAGCTGACTGGCTGTTTCTGCTTCCCGAGACTCGGCACAAGAATGCCAGCTGAACTGAGCCCAAGCCCACAGTCCGTACTTGCACATAGCACCATGGCTTCCCTCCCATCTGCACATCTGCCTCTGAGATTCAAAGCAAATTGGTGCTTCTGTAAACAAATAACTTCAGCTTGTGGCTCTCTGCACTGATAACAAGGTACATTAGATTCCAGGGACATTGAAGAAACCCAGTATTTATCCAAGCAGCCTAACCAACCACTCTTCCATAAAGCTGGTCTTTGTTTCAGAAGTGTCTAGACTATACAAATCAATCAAGTTATTTCTTTTGAGTTGGCTTATTTTTGGAGAGCAGAGCTCTGGAGGGTGCTGACCACAGAGGTGTCTCACAGGCATCTTGCTGCTGGGCTTGAGCATATTTCTCTCATATTTATTTGGAGGGCATCAGTCAAGCCCATACTGAATTCTTTTCCAGTGATGTGAGAACACGTGCTCAGCTGGAATTACTCTGCAGGAAAAAGCAATTAAGATTTAGAGAAGTAACATCAGCCCTGAAGTTGGCTGAAGCCCATTCTGCAGCATTAGCATGGAGCCACTGCTACTCAAGGCAGCTTCGGGGCCAGCAAACTCAGAGGTATATCGTGCTAAATAAAAAATTTTGGGGAGTTAGGACTTAAGCCAGGGTAACCTTGTTATAACTCAAGGAAGGCAAAACCAAATGATCTACTTTCCAGTTTGACTTTATCCTAAATTGGGTACCAGAGAACAGATCAGCACTCCATTCATGCTTTGGCAAAGCAGACAGGATGAAGAAGCCCCACGGCCACTTGCATTTACACCGAGTCTATCGCAGACCTCAGAATTAATATAGAAAAGTCATCTAAACAACTATTTTTAATGATATGATGCATCCTCAACTGCACCAAGCAATCAGGAACATAAGCTTACAGACCTTAACCTGCACTATCCATGTTCCCAAATTCATTAATTCAAGATTACAGCTTGAACAGTATGTGAAAAGAGTCAACTCATTTAATAAGAAAAACTGCCTCACAAGCCTATCAGCAGTGCAGTGGCAATGGGAGCCTGACTGCCAGCAGCTGTGGTCAGCCATGAGGTCATTAACAGCACCACAATACCGCTCGAGACCATCATTCATTTGGTTTCAAAAGCCCACAGAGGCCTGACTTGCTTGGCCATGGAGAAGAGAGAGCAAACAGATTCTAGTTATGAGAAAATGCTGTCCCTTATCTCTCCCACTTACTACAAACATGCTTCCAGACCTTTTCTACCAGCCTCTGCACAGCCTGGCTATGCTGCTGACTGAGCAGTCACAGAACAGCCCAGGCTGGAAGGGACTTCGGAAGACCTTTCATTGGAAAAGGAACCCAAATAAGATTACCTCACATGGCTCAGAAGCATCTTGAAACCCTCCAGTAGCAGAGATACCACCACATCCCTGGGGGGGTCCCTACTCGTAAGGACCCCCACATCTGAACTCTAGCGATGGGCAGATAAAGATGGAAACCTGGCATGTTCGGACTAGCTCCTCTATTTAGGGTTTTGAACATCAATGACACCACACTGAATCCACCCGGAAACCAAGGAAATGGATAAATAGGCTCAGAAAGGAAAAGGACTCTCTACCGCTGGGGTTTGTTTAGGTTCAGCATTTTAGCAGTTTCACAGGTTTTGCAGTCATACAGCCACGTCAATGCTGAAAACATGGGGAAAAAAAAAGAAAGCAGAGACAAAGGAGCCTGATTGAGTTTTTCAATTAAAAAAAACAACCCTCAACCCTTTCCCCAGACAAGTCCAGCCAAGATTGCCAAAGGTGTGTACAAATGCTCTACAAACACTAAGCATATGGAGTATTCCCTGGAGTTCTATGTTGAGAAAACCAGGGTGTGTCAATCCACCTCTTAAGTAATTGGGCTGTCATGTTCTCACTTTGCCTCTCTTTCCAGACGTTCTTCAGGTGGCCTCAAGATGTTAGTCAATCCACAGCCCCTTTCAGTTCTCTGGTCCTGCAGTAACTGAGCTGGGCTCTGCTTGTGACAGCAACTACCCAGCTCTACTCGTGCTGCCCTGAGCTGATGGGGAGCCAGCACATGTGCCATCACTGGTAAACACACCAGAAGCTGAATAAAAGCAAACAAAAAATTAAGAACTTACATTACAAGGAGCTTGTCCTGCTTCCTTAGAGATCCTGGTATAAGTTTCTTCCACTCCACTAGCATGATCCCAGGCTTGTCCAGTTCTCATACAGCCTCACACTGTCACCAGCACTTCCATTTCACCAGCCAGCTCACAATGTAGAGAAAGGAGAATCAGAATTTTCCAGTATTCAAAAAAAGCCTTCAACAACCTAAAACATTGTGACACTTGAAGAGAACGACCATAGCTAGAAGGTGATTCCAGGTGCCTAACCCATCAGAGAAGGGATATGTGTTCTCCAATCATGCACTTGAAAAATCAGTCTGGAATCTGACACTGCTACAGCTCGATGCCAAGACACTGCAAGCCTCAAATTCACTTTATGTCAGGATGCAGGTTTCTCCCTGGGGCATCTACAGATTTATTTTTATTTATCATCTCCAAAGAGATAGCAGTGACAACCTTGGGACACTTGTATCTGTACCCAACTCTAATACAAAATAGCTTAATGGTTAAAACTATGATAGATTTATACAGTCAGAAAGGTCAGATTTCCAATTACAGAGCTAGAAACAAGATTAAAAGTAATTACAAATTGCACATACTACGTTTAGAACGAAAACAGTCTCTCTTCAGTGTACCTTGCAGAATGTCTCTGTGTTTTGCTGGCCACAGCAGTTGCAGATTGAGCCCAGATTCCCCCTATTTTCCATGTGGCCCTTTCAGACCCCAAGTGTTTTAGCACTGTCTTGGAGGAAGGACATGGATTCCTCTAAGTTCTTATTTTTTTTACTATTTTTTTCTCTCACCACATGAGCAATTCAATAAAGTGAAGTTATTTTTGGCAAAGAGCACTTTTCACTAAGAATTGCTTAAATGCTTTTCTTGAACAGTTTCTTTTTGTCTTTTCTAAATTCAGTGATTGGTTTTACAACCATCAAACTTCTGCAGCTTTGACTCTAAGGTTACATATTCCTTTCCTCTTTAACAAACTCCACCCATTAATCAATAACTAAGTTAATTTTTGCACTTTATTTTTGCAGGAGCTGACAGGGCAGTAGTTAGAAGCAGGAGGTTGACATGGTGAGAGGATGATGGAAAAGGAATAGCAGAAAATTAGGGATAGAGGGATTAGGATTAGGCATAGAGGGAACTAAATAGTGGGACACAGGCAAGATTGACAGAAGATGTTAATGGGCACAAGCAAACAAACACCTTCCTTAATTTTCTCTACCACCAGTTAAGCTTGCCCACTGCTTCCCAGGAGCTTTCATCTTCCCCTTGTGCTGCCTGTTGTGCCAAGACTTCCTCCAACTGATCTTAGGGTCAGCGATCCTTCTCAAGGGTCTGCAGCTGCCATGGCGCTAACAAGGACCAGCTGAAGGAGGAACTGCAGTTGGGTCTGTTGTCACCATGGGACAGCAGCAAGGCACACATTATTATATTGAGTTGCAATACATTGGCTTGAGATGTTGGGAATTTGGCACAACACTCAACCTGCTCCCACCAGCTGAGAGAGCAGTCCCTGCAGAAAACACGTTCATTCCTCACTGGGCTGAGGGACAGCAAGGTTCCAGCTCATGAGACAAAACAGGTGGTGAAAATGAATGGGAAAAGAATGAGGATGATTCTGGACAATGTTGTGAGAATGGGAGATAAACTGTTATGAGACATGAAAGTTACTGTGCTCAGGAGGTACTCATAATTTCATATCTGAGCCTCAGGTTCTCCAGTTCCTCAACAGAATTCCTGTGGTGAGCTCAGCACGTCCATCCCCATATTTTATGCATTTTGGAAAACAGAGTGGGAGGCTCCAATTATTCTCAAAGGAAAGGTTGATTTTGGTTTAAAAAAAAAAAAGTTTGCAAGGTTTCCATCTTAACAAAGCTTTGATTCTTACATGAACAGAAATTCCAAGTTTTATCTTGTCACAAAGACTGGAAGTTTGCTGCTTTCTGGGGAGAAAAAACCACCAACCCCCCCCCCCCCCCAAAAAAAACCAAACCAAACAAAAAAACCCCAAAACCAACCAACCAACCAACCAACCAACCAACCAACCAACCAACCAACCAACCAACAAAAACTCAACCAAAAACCAACCAACCAACCAAAGCCCACCCGAAAAAAAAGAGA